>JACWQW010000009.1:0-545193 GCA_014849355.1 Cryphonectria radicalis
TCTCTCTCTCTCTCTCTCTCTCTCTCTCTCTCTCTCTCTCTCTCTCTCTCTCTCTCTCTCTCTCTCGCAGACGATAACATTCGCATTAGCAAAGGAACAACCTCGGCGCCAGGAAGCAACCGGGGCGAGGGCCGGCAAGCCCTTGACAAAGACCAGAGCCAGATTTTTAAGTAGTAGTAGAAGGAAGCAAGCAGGGGACTTACCCGGCCTGGACGACGAGACGAATCTGCTGAAACCGCCTGGGATCTTTCATCTATCACATATCTGTCTATGCCTCCCTCCCTCCCCCCCTCCTCTCTCTCTCGCGGGAGGGGGGAAAAAGATGATGAGGATCGAAGATCTTTTTACACACATGGCTTCAGTCTCCACTCCAAGCCACTACCTGGGATGAGTAAGTAAAGTCGACTGGGTACCCATGCTTTGTGATACAGGGGCTAACCCAGGTATCTCTTGAGTAGCTCGAGGCCTTACTGGCCACTATGTTAGAAACGCAGGCACGGGCAGGGTGTCATCCTGCTGCTACTTTTATGACTGCCCCCGGGGCAGAATCCGCGCCTCTTCAATCTCCACACTCACTCAAGATCTGATCATGTCTTCAGAGCAGAGCCCTCCCTGCTCCCAACCTAATCTCATCGTTTGCGCCTGACTTTAGGTTCTTTTTTCTTTTTCCAACTTGTTTCTTCTTTTTCTTCTCCCTCTTTTGTTTTTTATTTTGTTTCTCCCCTCCCAGCACCCCAGGAGGATTCCCCTGCAAAAAAGTCTCACCAAAGAGGGGTCGAGGCTTACCCTTCTTTATGCTCTCTCCATCCCTTCTTCTTCGGCGACCATGGCTTCCTTAGGTTGAGACACGCCTCTTCACGACAGAGCCAAGCCTAGGGTCGGCATTCCAGTAGTCCAAACCCGTCGAGTGATGCGGTGTGTCTGTCCGTGTGTGTCTGTATGTATGTCTGCGTGGGTGGGTGTGAGTGCGTGTACCTACTGCACTGTACGTGTATGGCCCGGGCCTTGTCATAGTATGTACAGTAAGTATGTACGACGATCACAAGGTATCTATCATTTCCGTCTGCCATCTTGTGCATGGCTGATCTGCCCCGATACACACACGACTGGCCATCAAAGATTGCTTTTTGGGCTGGCCGGGATGAGAAACACGGCACCATCGACCCTGACCCGTCAAGTACATTACAACATTACCACAGAAAGCTTGCCTTACTATCTCCGTGGCTCTCTCTGTGCTTTTGACGTTTCCTCTATGGATGGGGCCAGATCCCTGGTCGGCTGCGCTCTTGCGAAGAGTATATATAACTCCATCGCCGTGCCCATACTCTCTCTCTCTCTCTCTCTCTCTCTCTCTCTCTCTCGCTACCTTTCCCTCCTCGCTTCTCTTTCTCTCTCTCTCACACTCTCACACTCTCAACACCTCCTTCTTGTGTTACTCCAGCAAGAGAATCTCCAAGCACTGCCCACAGCCAGAGCCCTTCTTATACTATCTTGTCTACGTTTACGCATCAAATCTCCAGTCAACAAAGTCGACCAGCATACTATCTGCTTCACAATGGTTCACCCTATGATCCCCCGCGACCTGGACATCAACACCGTCCCAATGCCCTCTACCACTACCCTAGGGCCCCTCCTCCCTATGCCGCCCTCTTCTCCATGCCCCGAACTGTCGTCTAGCGACCCAAATGTCCGATCTCGGCCTGTACGTTCTCTTTACCCCCCCCCCCCCTCTCCCAAAAGCAGCCTCCTTGTGTACAAGTACAACAGACCTCTGACCTCGTTCAACAGCTTCCTGGTGTTCGCTGCCCTACCTGCGCCCAGGCCGGCAAGGAGTCCTGGGTCATTCCCGGCCGTGCTTGCAGCACCTGTGGCACGCCGTGCTTTTAGAGTTTGTTGGGACGATAATCGACTTTTGGAGCCTGGCGTTTTGTCTCACTGCGTCGAGTCCGGGACGTACACACACACACACACACATGCACACACAACACGCATTACCCTTGAGGAAAAACCAGGCCCTTAGTCTGTTTCCCCCCCCCCCCCCCCCCTCTTCTTTCCTTTCTTTTCCTGAACGACACGCCAACGAAAAACAAGGTTGCTTCCGTAGGGGGGTTTCACTTGCAGATCGATCGCTTGTTTGTTCTCATGTTGCACACTTCAGAGATGGAGCTTCACAGCACCCGTTCTTAAGACGAAGAGCTGTCTGAGATTGTTTTTTTCTTCTTCACTTCTTCTGTTCTTCTTTCCACCCCCACCCAACCTCCTCTCCCTCACGGGAGTAGTATGAAGCATCAAGAGCTGCCATTCGTTCCTTCTCTTCTTATCTTCAAATGTCTTGGGGGGATGGCGTACGGCCAAAGGGGGGTTAAAGGGGACACGGAAACCAGGCTGTATTTAAAAAATTGGGGGCCCGCATGAGGGCTTGGAAAGGCTGAACGGAGCACGGATCATTATTTTATCTCTTAGATTGAACACGGGATTACTTTACTTTGAAACCTTTTTTTTCTTTCTTTCTTGATTCCCTCACCGACCGTGATCAGGAAAGGGGGGGGGGAAACACCGCGAGGCCTGGAAAAAAGCCTCCTCCACTCCCCTACCCCTTCCCGAGAACTATGTCTACCCAATACACGCCCTCGAGAACCAGAAACTTTTCAACCAACCGGGTGAACACACGCCAAGCAAGCAGACTGACGTCTGCCGTGCGACGAGATCTAAGACAAGCTGGCAGGCAAGGAGGGGGGGCATCTGACAGGTAAGACACGTCGTGCCACAATACGATCTGCCGCCCAATGTCCTTCATCCGAGAAATTGGTTGGCCCGCAAAAAAGGAAGAAAGAAAAGTACCCAGTCTACCACTCACCAGCCCTAAACCATTAGGCTCCTTGTTGCACTTGGGCAGCAGCAGGAAAAGCGCGGGAGAGAGAGAGAAGAGAAAAAGAAGGCTTCGATTCTTTGTCCAACAAGGTTTACTCCCCCCCCCCCACCACACCACCCCGGGACGATGATCAGCTCAGCTGCCGTCCGTCCAAACGGCAAGAGAAACCCACAAGTCATCCCGACTCGGTACGAGGAAAGCCTCTCTTTCGCTAGAGATTTCCCTTCGTGTCCTCAAAACAAAAAAAAAAAAAAAAAAAAAAAAAAGGAAAAAAGAAAAAAAGAATACTGGTCCACCATTCGGCCGCCAGCATCTGCTAGCTGCGGGCGGCTCGAGTCGAATGATCCGGCTGGTCAGCCATTCGGGGGGAAGGAAAAGAAGAGAAAAGAAAAGTAAAGGGGAGGCTCGTCGGTATGCGCCGGCCCTTCCTCGCGGCTATAGAAGTTGGTGAGGCATGCCACGGGGCGAACCCTGTGAACCGAGCCCGGTCGGGGGCTTGTGAGACAAGGTGGTTCAGATCTGATCTCTGATTTGATGGACCGCCGCGATATCGGAATCGGAAGTATCAGACCAGGGCTCAGACTCATACCCTATCTACCATGTAACTTTATCCTTCCACCTAGGTTTTCTCTCTCTTAGCTCCTCTCGAAAACAAGACGGGAAGCCCTGCCTTTGTGGACGACCCCCAATTCGAGCCCGAGGTGAGACAACACCTGGCCTCCCGACTGGAAGATGCAGTGCTCAGGTGTGATGTGGGCTCTAAGGCCTGCCGTGCCACGTCGTCCTCGTCGACGATCATTGTCTTTGTTTTTCTCCCCCCCCCCCCGTTGGAGCCCAACCCGTGTGCCCAGGCAGCTTTCCTTGGACATCCGACCACCCCGTCTCAGGCATCATTTCTCTTGTCTCAAGAGTGCCCAAGGCTGGGGGGTCCGTGTGCCAATCACCAACTAGCTCGTCTGCACCCGAGAAAAAGTTCTCGTCCGATGTTCCCATCACCCGAGCTTCTTTTTTTCCCACCCGAGCTCAAGCACACAAGGCAGCTTTTTTCCTTCTCTCACTCGCGTGTCCCTCAGGTCAGTCCCGGCTCTTTTCCCGCTCCGAGGAACTTCAGCGGCTGGGGACGCCATCAAAATCCACTTCTGACCAAATGAAATGAAAAAGACAGAAGAAAAAATTGCAATCATTCTCAACACCAGTAGTCCACAGCGCCTCTCCCCACCGTGGCTTGTATTACTGAGACATCCTCATACTCGCCACTTACCGGGCCGACCCAGTCGCCCGTCTCACTGCATGCACTTTTCTGGGCATCTCGTTGTATCAGTCACGCCGAGATTGAGGCAGTGCAGCTCTCAGCTTGGAAGGGGAGGAGGGGGGAATTCAAGTCTGGCCAGCCCCGGGCGGCCATCGGGGGCAGGATTGGGCAGCAACCCCCCAACACTCGTCACCGCCGGCGCCCGCCGTCTCGGCGTCCAAGCCACCATATGTTGTCGGCAGACCACTCAGGAATCATGAGCGGGAGGAGATGAGCAGAAGGAGGGCGGCTGGGGTGGTGGGATGGCTGAAAGAGGTCCCTCTCAAAAGCACGGGCCACACCATCTCTCGTCCTGAGTCCCTGCCGACCGCAATTATTGGTTCTGCGGTCCGGATCATACGTCCAATCCAGCGTACTCTTGCTTTTTGCCGCTGAGGAAGAACACGAGCGGGTTGAGGCGGAGGATCGGAGGGGGAGGGGGGCTTTGCTTTTTCTCGATGGATCGAAAAGTTCAGCTGGCAAGGAGACCTGGGCGTCTATGTTTGAAGAGCCCATTGGATCGGAGCGGTCAAGACGGCCGATTCGTTACTTGTTCCCCCTTTTCTTCTTTCTCTCATGATCCTGTTACTGCCGCCACGTTGAAGATGATGCAAGAGATCATCCTATGACGCGGACTCACGTCCCGCGCTCGAAAGCCTTTTGATGACTCCCTTAGGCTCGATGCAGGGCATCCTTGAGCCGATAGGATGATCGCCCGATGAGAGTCTTCATGGATCCCAACCCAACCCCCCTCCTGACATGGGTACATGATTTGATATGGTTCTGCATCATAGCTTCGTGGACAGCGGGATGAGGCACTTGGGAGGCGGTCAATCTGTCTCAAGCAAGTCCTGTGTGAAATGTTGGGTCAACCCGCCTGCAGTCATCACATGATGAGACACCCGCGGGAGAATTCCTGCCTAGTGGTAGGCACGGGTAATTATGAAGCAGGGACGGGAAGAAGCAGCCGTGTGTCCGAGATAAGCGACGCGAGGCGAGAGTAGATTTCCCGCGGCGCGGGAGAGCCTCATCGCTTCCCATCGCCAGGCTCCCGGAGGAAAGCCGACCTTTGTTCTTTCGACCCATGGAAGGCCTCAACGCATGTTTTGCTCACTTTTAGCCGCCAGAGTCGTCCGTCGAGGAAATGAAGGGACCGACGACACGCCACAAACTCAAGCACCTTTTCTCAGGCACAGCTGAGTGGCGTTGATGTTCCTTTTTCTGGTCCTTTCCTCTTTTCCCCCGTGCTTTGATCAGCTAGCGGTCAGCCAGTTTCAGCAGGGTGTATTCAAGACCGAGATAATAAGAATCCGAGGGAGAAAATATCAAAGGCGAAAGGAAAAATCGACACACGCAAAAAAAATTCACCAATCTCTTCTGCTCACGAGACCACGCAGAAGTGGTTTCTCTCGACGTGTCGTTGACAAGAACGAGCATTGGCGGCTATAAGGTCAGCAGCCCAGGTGGGTCCTTCCCCCCAGCCCTGGCATCTGCCCCGACTGGTCCTTTGGTCCTTCCCCCCCTTCCCCCCACCTAGCCCAGTCAGCAAAGTGGCCCGTGCGTGCGCACTCAAAAAGCAACCACCGAAATTTTTCTTGCCAGGAATCAAAACTGTTTCTTCTTCCAACCTTCACTTCTCAAGGGGTGAACAAACAACACGGGAGATGATCCGATAGATGGACGCGCCCATGTGAGACACGTCTTGCGATACCGGTAAGCCTCAAATATCCCTTTCTTACTTGTGTTTTTCCCTCCTCCCCTTCCATAATCTCCTTTGGTCCTTTTGCCCCCCCCCCCCCCCCGCGGACCTTCTTCATGCTCCAGTGATGAGAATAATTTGCGATTGATGCCGTCGGGATGGCCCGCTCGCCTGCGGTGCTATATCTCGCGGTCAAGTGATAGTCAATTCTTACATATTCTGAGAGAGCATCCCTCGTGTTACGTTTTATGCTGCTTCAGTTGGTCTCATATGGACTTTGTTAGCTGACTTGGAACGTGAATAGATCATTCGGCGTCGAGGGCGTTCTCCATTGCGACCACAGAGAGATGCTGGAGGATGTTGTACGTTCTCTCCTCACACTGGCACACAGATTTGGCTGCTGCATGTGTGTAGACCAGGAGCTGAGAGTACTGTCAACGCGTTGAGTAGATTGATAGTTTAGTTGTCATGATACTGAAATGCTATTTGATTATTCCCGCAAGAGATCATGCAGATTCTAAGCTCTGAACGCCATGCTGTGCCGTTTTGACACCCAACCCATTTCCATATTCTCTGCGTGAACCATCATCTTACACCTTCTTGCCGGGCATGTTGTTTCCACCCTTCTTTCTCAGGATAGCCTCCTCCTCTTCCCTCAGCTCCTCGTCAATCTTGGCGCCCTTGGATGGCTCGTTGCCGTGCATCTTGGCCTAGAATCCTCTTGTCAGTATACAAGGTCTGCCAGTATCTAATGATTGAATCGTAGAGACATACTGGTAGAGTAGCGTCCTTCTTAGAGAGAGCAGTCTCCCTGTCATCTTCCGGCCCGCTCTTCTTCTCCTCAGCAGCCAGACGGTTGGCGATGGATCGCTGGTCCTCTATAGTAGATTGTTAGCAATCCACTTCTTCCTGTCTTCATATTCACCTTGTTTTGGAGATTGGCTGCTTCTTGAAGAACAAAAAAAAAAAAAAAGGGTGTGTCTTACTGGAGTCTGTGGTGATGTGAGAGTTCACCTTGCCCTCCTCGTAACGCTCTGGGGCGGGGATCTCCGAGTTCTTGAGGTTGCGCTGGTCGCCAGCCTCATAGACTGCAGAGTTTCCGACTGAAGAGTCACCGCGCATTTTGGAAATTTTGTGGTTTAGAAGAGATGATATCGAAAGAAGTCGAATCGAACAACAATTGTGTATTTGGTGGATGGGAGAGATGTCAAAGGTGGATGGAAAACGACAGAGGAAGAATAGACAGACACAAACGTATTGCTTTGTGTATTGATATATTCATCTACATTCTCTTACATACGTCATGGGCCCATATATTTGAAGAACAACCTTTCAAAGCTCTCAAGCTGTACAGTAAGTAGCCTTTCGTCATTGAAAATCATTGCCATCAAGTCTGAGGCGTGAGGTCAGAATAGATTGCAACCTGCGTTGGAGATTTACGTCATATGTTAGGCGAATCAAACTGGTCGCCGGGGCAAATTGTCCGCAGGCCTGCAGTAGACTGTAAAATGGTTAGCTTACAAAATTAAAAAATGAATAATCTACTTCTGTGTAGTACCTCAAGAGTTAATACTGGTCAAGTTATACGAGACAGCTTAAGAAGTGAGGTTTGGTTCGGTGCTGGTTTCAAGAACGCAGACCTCCTTTTTTTTTGTTTGCCTCAATCGTGTTGCATGTAGAGAGGCCTTTCCCAATTGCAGACGTCACAGGGGCTGCTTCGAGACCTGGAAAGGCCCTTAGGGACCGAGCTTCAGTGGTCATGGCGGGGTAGCTTCGGGGCCTGCATACCCGCCAGAGCCTGATTGGATCAACCCCCAGCAAGGCTGAGGACAGGAAAATCTCAGAGCCTCTCTCACCAAACGCGCTGCCATCACACAAAAGCGCAGCGTGCACATCGATCGTCACCACCATCGAGATCTTATCGCAGCAATACAAGACCCAGATTGACCGACCTGTCCCCATAACGCACCACAACCCTGATCGACGACACACCAGGGCCCCCCACCCCCAAAAGAAAACCCCCCCAAGCCAACACAAATGGCCACCGCGACAGCCTTCACTCCGTCCACCTTTGCCAAGCTCTCCCCCCACCCCTTCCTCCTCGCCAACCTCCAGCGGCCCGATGCAGATGCGACCACCCCACCAGCCCGCGCCAACGGCCGCCGGCCACACGAGCCGCGGTGTCTGAGCGTCAACACGTCGTCCCTCTCGCATGCCCACGGCAGCGCGATGGTGCGCGTCGGCGACACGAGCGTCATCTGCGGCGTGCGCGGGGAGATCCTGCCGGCGACACACATCCCCCAGTGGCAGGCGCCCAAGGGCAGGGTCGAGCGGGAGGGGATGACGGCCGGCGAGCTGAGGGAGGAGGGGGCCAGGGAGATGCGGGACTACGACCTCCTGGTGCCCAACATCGAGCTGGCGACGGGCTGCGCGCCGCAGTTCCTGCCGGGCGCGCCACCTAGCTCGCTCGCGCAGACGCTGAGCACGAGGGTGTACAGCCTGCTCCACAACGCCGGGGTGCTGGACGCGGAGGACCTGAGGATATGGTACGACCCGCCCGCGCCGGCGGCGGAGGAGCAGGATGCGATGGGAGGAGAGGAGGGGGACGAGGTGCAGGCGGCGGCCGAGGAGCGCGAGCTCAAGGCCTACTGGACACTGTACATCGACGTGTTGTTCGTCTCGTTTGACGGCAACCCCTTTGATGCGGCGTGGGTGGCTATACTGGCGGCGCTGAGGGACACGAAGTTGCCCAAGGCGTGGTGGGATGCCGACCGCGAGATGGTGCTGTGTTCGAGGAAGGAGACGAAGCCGCTTCGGACCTCGGGCCTGCCTGTGGCCTGTACAGCTGCCGTTCTGACGGACAGGGAGCAGGATGCCGGCCAGGGCGTGCCAAAGTCGTGGGTGCTGGTCGACCCGGATCGTGAGGAGGAGAAGCTGTGTGACGAGAGTGTAACGGTTGTGGTGGATCGGACGGGTGGTGAGACGAGGATACGAGGGATCTCCAAGGTTGGAGGGAGGTTACTGGGTCTCAAGGACATACGGGACATGGTTGGCATAGCAGAACGCAGGTGGGATGTGTTCTCCAAGGAGCTTTCCCAATGAGAAGGAGGCACTCTGTTGGGAAAACACGGTGGTCTTGGCCCATTAGGTGGCGATTGATACCCTAACACGAAGAAAGAAAAAGAAAAAAAGAAAAGACAATACACACACTTGTACAACGAGTCCTCTCCAGGATCTAGATGTTGCATTGCGTCAATGTATATGTCTATCTATGTCTATCCTCTGGTGCTTTAATGATCTAGTCATTCTGAGATCGCCCGCCGGTTCTCTGTCCAAAACCTGATAGCAGCATCCGCAATCTCTGATCCTTTCGCAAAAGCCACCTCATGGCCACCATCCAACACAAGCACCTCTACAGCATCATCGTCTCCCAAGATCTTCCTCATGTCAGGCACGATCTGCTCTTCCTTGACAATCGAGTCCGACGAGCCGAGGATCAGAAGCACCTTGCCGCCGAACAGACCAGGCAGGCTGCTATCCTGCCGTCTCTCGGCGAGCCGTGTCCCCAGCCGCGCCCACTCCTCGTACCGCTCGTGGATGGGTCCATAGCGAAACGAGCTCATCACCGCTGGTATGAAGCCCACATGATGGCGCAGCTGCCACGCCACGACCGACGCCACCGTGACATCTGGACGGCTGGATATGAGCGAGGCGTGATCGAAGGGATCACCAGGCTTGGTCTTCTTCTTCTTCTCCTCCTCCTCCTCCTCCTCCTCCACCACCTCCTCCTCCCCCTCTACTACTACTAGCTCAGCCTTCTCGGCGAGCGCTTCCTCGTCACTACTACTCTGGACTCGCCGCTGTGCGATCTTGGCAGGCTCGAACCGTCTCCTGACGAGATATCGCAGCATCCACTCGGGCAACCAACCTCTGGAGTATAGCACCCGCGTCCGCCAGCTGTTGTCGGTTGCCCTCATCAGCCCGCCCGGGGCGATCAGCGTCACCGACCGCACGGCGTGTGCGAACCAGCTCGCAAACTCAGCCGCCAGGCCGCCGCCGAACGAGTACCCGACGAGGTGAAACCCGCCGCCGCCGCCGCCGCCGTCTCCTCCTCCTCCCCTGTCGGCGTTCCCGAGCCAGCTTACCTCCGAGCTGGCGAGCACGTGCAGCACCTGGCTAACGTACAGCCTCTCGTCGTGGTCGACCTCGGCCGGGTCAGGCGTGTCGCTCCACCCGCGCCCAAAGTAGTCGAACAGCATCACGCGGCAGCCCTGGGCGGCGAGGCGGCCCGCGAGGTTCGACAGGGCGACGCAGGGCGTCGAGATGCCCGCCAACAGCAGCACGCGCTCGCCCTGGAGGGGGCCGAACTCGAAGACGTGAGTTGTGCCGTAGGGGGTCTCGACGGCGCGGCTTCCCGGGAGGGCGGTGGGTGGGTACGGGAGAGAGGCGAGCTCGGAGGGGGAGGGGGCCGGGAGGAGGGTCTGCCGAGGCGAGGGGAGGATGCGAGACCTGGCCAGAGGAGGACGGCAGAAGAGGAGGGGCCGCATGATCAGGGCGGTGGCTACATATGCCAGGCCTATCGTGAGGATGGGCCTGGACGTGAGGGTGTCCATCTTTGGCGAGGGGCACAGACGAGATGCTCAGAACGGAGCAGGCAAGAAGAAAAGCAGCATGAGATATATATATATATACAATACAGCACGAATGACCTTCGGAGTTGGTTGAATTTACAACAAACAGACTAGCCTTGCCGACTACGCGCATAGGTGTGTTATGACCTTTCGTGCTGATAATGATTGGTAAACATTGACCCGCAGCTCGTCAACAGGCAGGAGGAGAACCTCGGGTGAACGGCTCTCGCGAAGAATTTTTTTTATTTTTATTTTTTTTAAGAGCTGCGCTGCAGCAAGAAGAGAGAAGGGGAAAAGAAGAAGAAAAAAAAAACAGAAATGTCTCGACCGTTCGAACCGCTCTAACACGTTGATAATTCAAGAGCAGTAGATACAAGAGGATAATTTCAATCTACCGCTCAACATGAAGCTGCCTAATGAAAGGAAACTCCGTTCAGAATGTTGTTGTCTATGTAGGTAAAAGGCAACTGTACCTGGTTGAGCGGGTGGTTGTTGAAAGAAGAAAAAAGAAGAGAAAAAAGAAAAGAGAAAATTACTTGTCGACGATTGGCTTGAGTGGGGTTGGTTAGGGTGGGAGGGAGAGCTTGGGCCACTAAGCAGGCATCCTCTGCTGTCAAATTTGCAGAGCCTCTTCTCCAACAATTGACGGCTCAATTTTCAACGTCTTCCCCTCAACACCACCAAAAAACCCGCCCTCTCCGTCGAGAGCCCAACACTCATGACATGGAGTCTCTAAGTGACACAACCTGGGACGCAGTCATATGCAGTACAGGCCTACAGGAGGCCCTCCTGGCATTGTGAGTGGTTTCTCCCCCAACCTTCGGCCTCTTTTCCCAGGGCCCAGGACAAAATCCCAGAAGCCCATCTAACTAACCCAGCCCTTCACCTTGATGAAGAGCCCTGTCCCGGTCCGACAAGAAGATCCTGCACATAGACCCTAATGTATACTATGGTGGCGCAGAGGCTGCTTTCAGCCTGCAGGAGGCTGATGACTGGGCGTCCGTGACAGCCAGCGCACCGCCAGACTCGTCCGCCATCTTCACGGGCGCCGTCACAACGCGACCACCAGAGTCAGCAGCAGCAGCTGGAGCCGGAGTCGGCCTCTCGAACCCACGAGGTTACGCTCTCTCCCTCTCCCCACAGATTATCCATGCCAACTCGGAGCTCCTGTCCCAGCTTGTCTCCTCCCGCGCCTTCCGACAGCTAGAGTTCCTCGCCGTCGGCTCCTTCTTCGTCTTCAGGCCGTCCCCCTCCTCCCCAAGACCGATCCTCACGCGCATCCCCTCCACCCGCGAGGATGTCTTCTCCTCCACAGATCTCTCCGCCCGCTCCAAGAGGCAGCTGATGAAGTTCCTCAAGCTGGTTCTGTCACACCAGGACGAGCCTACGCTTCCGCAGTGGCAAGAGTATGCGGAGAGACCCTTGGCTGAGTTCTTGGGCGAGAAGATGGGCCTAGACCAAGAGCTGAAGACGTACATCACAACCCTAACGCTGTCCCTCGATGGGCACATCAGCACCAAGGATGGGCTGCAGACGATATACCGGCATCTCACGTCCATGGGCAAGTTCGGTCCTGGTTTCGCCGCCGTGTATCCCAAGTGGGGTGGCGGCTCTGAGATTGCACAGGTCGGCTGTCGGGCTGGTGCGGTCGGTGGTGGAGTCTACATGCTTGGTACCGGCCTCAAGACGTTGAGGAGCGAGGGCACAGGGGAGGAGCTCGCTGAGCTGGAACTCACAGACGGCACAGTGGTCAAGACCAAGTTGCTTGTTCGAGGACCTGCTGGGGCGGCCTCTGTTGGTCAATTTACCAAGATGAGCAGGATAGTGGCCATCATTGATTCACCCCTCGAGGCTTTGTTCGAGACAACGATGGAGGGAGCTCCCACGCCCGCCGTGGCTGTCATCGCATTCCCCCCTGGGTCCGTGAAAACGGATCCCGCAGCCGAATCCTTATATCCAATATACGCCATCGCTCACTCGAGCGACACAGGCGAATGCCCTGCTGGACAGTGTAGGCTCAAGTCCCCCTTCCCCCCCCCCCCCACAAAACAATTCCCCTTTCTTTCTCGCGTTGCATGATGAAAAACCATTCAAACAGCCTTATCTACATTGCCTGAGCTTCGGCTTTGACGTCAAACATGGAATCTGACAACTCAACCCTCCCACCCCATCTTCCCCTGTACTGTCCAAACCCAAATCGCTGCTGTTACTAACACCAGCCCTCTCTATAGGCGCGCTATACCTGAGCACCATCCACACAGCAGAGTCCAAGTTCCTCCTCGAAGACACAATCACCTCCCTCCTGTCCGCTCTTGCTCCCGAGCATGGGACGGCGGCCCAGTCTCTGTATCAGCTCTACTACGAGCAAAAGTTCAGCACCAACGGCACTATCACGGGCGATGGCCGAGTGCTCGAGTTTCCCACGGTCCCCGCCTCCCTGACTTTTAACGATGATACCCTCGAGCCCGTCCAGCAGGTCTGGAGGAGACTCATGGGCGAGGCGGCAGAGGATGATGACGTGCACTATATGGTCTTTGCCGACCGTGAGGGAGTTGGTGATGAAGACGACTACGAGTGACAGTAAGGTACAGTCTTATCACATGTATAGTACGATTCACGATGGCATGAGTGCATGAAATGTAATGAGTCGTCAAAATTTACTGGCTAATGTTGATCTGTTGGTTGTCGATCTGATCCCTCCCGCCTCGTCCAATTTGTTCCTCCACCCATTTTTTATTATTATTATTTTATATAGTTGTTTTCGTGATTTTCCTTTTAGTGATTCGTATTCCTCCTGGTCTGACGTTGGTAACGATATTGCCCGCTGGACAAAAAGCAAAAGCGGTGTCCTTACAAACATGCCACCGACAAGAAACACCTTCCGAAGGTATCTGGTCCACATTCCCGCCTCTGCATTCGCTAACCATGCATGAGGAGCAGATGTGGCCGAGTATGTCTCCCCAAACTTGTCGTCCCATTCAAAGACAAACCGCACATTAGAAAGATGAAGAGATCCGTCCTGCATGTCCGAAATATCCGCAGAAAATACAATCAAAAGAGAAAAAAAGAACAGAGACAAAGACACCAACAGATTCCAAAGCGCCGAGTCAGCCCACCCCATAGTTGATGCTGCTTGTCCATGATAGGGCGAGTATGCTGATGATGTTAGGATTCACCGAATGTCGGAGACAAGGATAGGCTGGCGTTCGAGATTCGAATCAAAACACTTGGGTGTCCGTGGCCGATTTATCGATGTTGGAGGAGAATTACTCCTCATCCTCCTCGCTGTGGATCACATCTATTTGCATCTCTTCGCCCTCGGCCTCGTTGTCACCTTGCATCTCGACGATACGGCCCTCGACACCCGCGTGGTCCTCGGTCTCGTTGGTGTCTTGGGTCTCTTGGGCGCGGTTCCTCACACCGATGTAAATGGTCGATTTCTCCTGCTTGACATCAATCTGGCCCGTTCCACCCAACTTGAGAATCTGGAAAAAGGCCTGCGCAGCCACTTCCTTCGTCTTGTCCTGCGCATCCATCAGGTCATCGAACTCGATCCAGCGCTGGTTCTTATCATCCTCCTTGCCACGGTCGGCGGCAACGCGCTTCACGTAAGCAAAGAAGTTTTGAGACTCTCCGTCAAGCTCCGTTGGCATCGACTGGCTGGTGTTAGTCCCCTGAGTGGACACACCAGCCGCAAGTCCGAACTCGTTGTATAGAGAAGGGCTGAATGTGTCGACCTGCTGCGACGAACCCAGGCGGCCTGCTCCGAAGACAGGCATGCCACCATCACTGAATTGGATGGTCGGCTGGTAGCTGAGGGTGGCTTGGCGAACAAGCGGGCTGTTGTCGACCACCTGGCTGCTGACTTGAGCATTTCCGCCATTGCCCGCAGGGGAAGGGCCAGTGAGAGAGGGCCGGTTCCATGGAACGTTGACAGAGAGACGTTTGTCAGACAAGGCTGAGCCAATATGCTTTCGGCCCACCTCGGGAAGCTCATCATCCATGGGCATGGCATACTGGTCGGCCAGACCCTGCTCTGGTTGATCGCGGCCACGCCGCTGGTCTTGCTCCTGTCCTTGGTTGCCATCGTGCGCTCGGGGCCGAACGCGGCGGCCCTTGCCACTCTTGTCCTCCTCATCTGAGGTGAACGCAAGAGAGGCGGTACGGCGCTGGCGTCTGCCTTGTTCCTCGTTCTCGGCCTCCTCGAGCTCCTTCTCGACCTGCTCGTTGATCGCGTCCAGAGTATCACCAAGGACGAGGTCCTTGAGCTCCTCGCCAGAGAAGAACTCAGCGAGCTCGTAGCCTCCACCAATGCGGCTGTCGATGTTGCCAACGTCTCCAAGGCCAGCGTCAAACATCGACTGCTTGGCCTTGCGGGTGGTGCCCTTGCGAGCTTTAGCTTGTTTGGAACGGCCCTCCGTCATTCGGGCGACATAATTATCAGACCAACTCTTGAACTCGGTGCGGCTGATTTGGGTCTCAACATCTGCAGTAATGACCTTAAGCTCTCGGGGCTTGCGTATCTTGCCCTTGGGCTGCGTGGCACGGGCAGACTCGGAGCTCATGGGTTCATCATACGCAAACTGGCCCAGAGGCACGGTGTGCTTGGACTGAGCGCTGTTGCTTGTGGCTCCGTCCATGATGGGAATTTCCTCTGGCTGGCTGTCGTACACCACAAACATACCGTCTTCGTCCACGGAATACACGTCGTTTGCACGCGTTTGTTCTGCAGGCGGTTTGAGTCCAAGCTTTTTATATATACTGGGCGAGTGTATGCCTCGGGGGGGCGAAAATGGTTCAATGTCTGAGGGGTAGGCAGGTAGCTCAGGCTCAGGCACCTCGATGATGTTGCCTTCCGAGTCAATGCGGATGAGAGGTTCGGGTGCTAAGTCCTCGTCGAAGTCCAAGTCTTCAAAGATGGAGCGATCGTCTCTGAGAACGTGATTTTCCTTGCTAACAGCTGGAGGTGAGGCGAGGTTGATGCTTCTATGGCTCGGCGTACGGTTGATGTTCAGGTTGATGAAAGGTATATTGGCTGCAGAAGCGCTGCTCTGGTCGGCAGGCGAAACCTGGAAATCCTTGGGAGGGTACTTGGACCGCAAATTGGTTCGAAGGCCAGGAATGATGAGGTCGCCGTGCTTGTCGAATTCCAAAATAGGCAGGGACGGGTCTGGGACGAAGTCAGGGTCGTCCCCCAGCATCAGTTGATGGCGCCTGCCCACCCAGTGTTAGCACTTTTCCCAATCAGAGGGCTGCTGTGCCAAGCAGGAACCCTCCCTCCCCCCTGCCTCTCTGCTTGCACTTACTTGGCCTTCCCAGCCTTGGGATCGATCGCATTCTGAGCAGCCTTTTGGCTTTCGCAGAGGCTTGCCCGAATTTGGGCGCATACCTTCTCAGCATCGTTGAGGAGGTATGTACTGTGCTTCTGAAGGACGCCCGAGACTCCATATAGGAGACTTCCTTGTAGACGCAGTGCAATAGGCGCACCAGGAGGCTTCTCTATGGTGTTGCATGCCTGAGGGACGTTGACTTTCTCGATGGTCTTGCGATGCAGCCGTCGGCCGCTGCCATTGCTGGCGGAATTGGCGACGAGCCTGTGGTCATACAACACATGTAATCAGCCATTGACCAGCGGCGACATAGGTAGCATCTTAGCATCTCTGGAGAACTTACCACACAGTGGCAACGCCATGCTTGGGATTTCCGAGAACTTGGAGGTCGTGTCAGTCATGTATTTGGTTTCTGTTACACGGTGCGGCGTGCTGTAACTTACTCTCGTGCGAGTAGAACATCTTGACAATCGTAGGGCGAGCGGGTATGCGTGACAACCAACCCAAGGGAGAACCCCCGATTGTGGCACTGTGCCGTCGCGCTGAGAACGATGGAAGAACAGGAACGGGCCCGAGGTAGTCCTTTAGAACTGCGAGGGTGTCGACGAACAAGAGGTAGGAGGGAAAGCTGCGAGATGGTCCCACGAGGCTCCGTGGTCAGGTAGGTCCTAACATGCACAGTAAACGGAAAAGACGTAAGAGAAGGGATGGATTGAAACAATTCGAATCCCGGAAACAGATGATCAATGGGATAATGGGATGGAGAGTTAAAGTGATGGCCTCAAGTCCTAAGATGGTCCAGAGGTCACCTTGGAGGAGGAGACTTTGTCAGTTGCAGGTGGGTGACAAAAGCTCTAGGCAGAAGGGTAGGAGGAGGTTTGGTAGAAAAAATAAAAAAGGAAAGAGCTCCTGCAGACAGACACCTTCTGTGATATTATCGCGGGGTCTGATTTCTGTGGGGTAGGTTCTAATTTTTTCCCTCCCCAAACGACACTGTCGACTGGAACAGAGCCCTAAGCCCAACAGATTTGGAGACTGCTTAGTTGTCAATGAGGTCCCAAAGACTGATTAGGCGTGAGTGAACTGTGTCTTCATCTGGGCAGGCCCCTTTCCGGGTTACTTCCAGTTGGGCACTTCAGCCTGGCCTCTTCAACATGCCCTGCCCATGCTTCTCAAGTGTCTGATTCTTGATCCTTCTCTGCTGCTGTTGTTTAGAAAACTATACCAGACTGCCTGGCACTATTATCTCTTGGAATTCTATCTAGTTGTACATGCTCAAAGAACATCACAAGGTGTGGTGTTGATTTCATATGACGGGGGTGGCCGGAAGCTACCGTACCCTGGGTCGTGATCTTGGTACTAGCCAGCAGCCTCGCCATCTTTCCCAGCAAAATCCAGGGTCAGGTTAGCATAGCAAGTAAGACACAGCATGCTCACTTTGATATCTTAGATAGACAGTATGTACAATGAAAATTTTCAAGTGAAAGAAGCGACCTGTTTCCGTCTAAGCCCAGAGCAGACAGTCCTCTGCCCGTCATTCAGATAGCGAGTACCTCCCTTCAGGTGGGCAGGTACGAAGGAGACATAGCGATGCAGGCATTTCACTGCAGGGTATATGGTCGTAGATTTATATCATGTACCCAATTTTCTTCATCACACTTCACCACAGGTCACTGCTGAAAGAAATATCTGATTCAACTACTACAAAAGCAAATGATAGCTTTGAAGGTTCAAGGTTGCTGACTCCTGTAAAGAGAACTGTAGCCCATTTGCTGCCATCTTCCATCAGGTGGCATGTCGGCTGATCTGGGGATTAGTCTGCTTCTTGGCCAAATTCATCGCAGTCCTTCTATGCCTCAACTTTGAGAAGAGAAGGCCCCGGCACAGGAACAATGAGGAGAATGAATAACCTTGAGCTTCGGCATCAAATAATTTAGTATTATCTGAGTATAGCTGTATCTTAGTACACAGTCTAACAGCTGTAAAACTAAATGCAAAGCTGCTTAATGTTCAAATAATGTCGAAACTAATACAATTTAGTGCTTAACAAATTTTATACTTATATAATAGCTGATACAATAAGTAGGTGTAATTGATTTTGTGCAAATCTGGATGCAAAAATGTAGGCAGAGAGCTATTATCTAGTTGTTCAAATTCACATTTCAAAACTAGCTATATATTAAGCAATATTGTGAGCTATTACAACTTGCTGTGCTGAATCAGCACTTCTTCACATTACCAGATTATTATTTAGCAAGTCAAAATTATTAACTGTATTACTTATTAACCTTTTTCCTTTCAAAAGAGTTCTTTTTGACTTATATCTCATTCTTTCTTTTGCTCTCTTTTCCTTTTGCTAACTACGATTTCTGTTTTCTTTATAGAAAATTAAAAATTCAAACAGCTTTTCAATTAATTCACACACATTCTGCTCCTCATTCATATGTATTATTTCTAGACCTATTTGCATTGTTTGTATTTTGTGTTTCTCTTGCTTCGTGCAATATTTTTTCCATCTTAATGTAGAACGGATTTTGGAAAAGAGTAATCCCCAATATTCCTCCTTCTTTCCTGACCAAGCCATATGGCATCCTCTCCCCGGGGTGGTTCCCAACTCAGGGGCAAGACAAGGGCTGCAAAGCCCCTTACTAAGCGAGTCTCATCCGGGTCTCATCTCACCTCGGTTCCAACTTCAACCTCGACAGATTGATGGAACTGCCTACCAAGAACATCATGAGCTTGACGATGCCATCTTTACCACAGCAAGAACATTAATGAGGTAGGATGGTGAGTACTGTTTTCTTTTCTGCTTCTTCTTCTCTTTGCTTATTAACAGCTTTTTCGACCGTTTCGGAGATTTCGCACCTCGTATTGCGCCAAGGCTCGCGCCGCCTGCGCGCGAAACGTCTTGACCTCATTGGATAAGGCCGACAGTTTGGTGTCCTCCCAAGCCTGAAACCTGATGAGACCAGCGCCCCCTGACCAGGTCCGCGACGGAACGTGTCGCAAGACCTCAACGCCTACCTATCTAATTGCCTCTGCCCCCCCTTCCTTTCTTTTCATGCTTTTCCTTCTCTGCTTTCTTCATTTCTTGGCGTTGATTCTTCGTGTCTTCTTTCTCCTCTTCATCACTGTTGTTGCTGTGCAATCATTGTTGAGTCGGCCAATCTTACATCCCAAGCAAGCTGGTCTTCCACGCTATTCACGAATACCACCGCCGCATTTGATACCATCCAGTAATCCCAATACAATCGACAAGATGAAGGTCATTGCTCTCCTTGCTCTCTGCTTCTCCCTCGCCAGTGCGGGCGTCGTCATCACGCCCGTCTTCGACAACCAAGTCGTCGCCAAAGACGGCGCCGATTGCGCATTAGGCGTTGTGACACCCTCCGGTTGCGCGTAAGCATCTTCTTTCTTAGCTCAATATCTTCCGTGACCCGTGGCATGGCAGGTCGGCTGGCCCGCGGCCTTACAGGCCTGGATCAGATGATACCATTATTTCTTGCCACAGGCCTCATATACGATGCTTTCTTTTTTTTATTAGTGGACGGAAAACTGACTGACCATCACGGCAGGCCACTGAGAGGAGGTGCACCCCGCAACACTGCTTAGATAGCATGACAAGACATTGGGACGACAGACTTTCAACAAAGAATGCATGGTGGACTTGGGCAAGGAAAGAGAGGCAGTTGATACGGAGGGCATTAGAATATGCTGGGACGAAACACCGCAGAGCGCGTCGACTCCGACTCCGATAATGGTTCTAATACGAGGCAATACCAAAATACCTTTCTCTCTCTCTCTGGCTACATGGGCTTAACTATGCTTGTCAATCGACAACTGAGGTCTACAACATTGGCGTTTATGAATCTGGCAAGACTGTCATTGGACTTCCAAAGGCTGATTGGACAGGATCGATTCGAATAAGGCGTAGTACATGAACGGAACAGTGCTAGCTGTGATTAGGTCATCGTCTTGGTGCGGCTCCCAAGGTCTATCGATCTAGTACCGCCTCTTCGGCCTAGCATCATGCAAAATGTCTCAAGTTCTGTCCTATCTAACCGGGAGTGAATACTCACGCGCTATCGTGACTGGCCAGTGTGCCAGTGTACTTGTAGTCTGAGGAGAAGACATGATGATATTTTCTCGAATTATCTTAGCCATAAAGGTACACTATGTCACTCACCCTAGTCAGGTACTTGTAGCAACGAGACAAATACTAGCGGATGGACAGTGGCGGGCGTGAACCATAGCTAGGTCATCTTCTGTTTGTATCTTGGATGTCAACTGAAGTCACGTAACGGAAGAATAACGATATGCACTTTTCATCGACAATTGCGATTGGAAAGAGTTCACGAGCAACCAAGTTGAGTGGTGCCCATGTCTCCGTTGCTGTTGCTATTGCTACTGTTCATGCTGTTGAAAGCTGAGTGAACATTAATCAAGGACTTTCCAGAACGGAATCACTTCATTTCCCCTCACAGACTCTTCCGAAACTGCATAGTATCACCGCCACCAGCCAAAGGGAACCCCCTCCCCCCCCCCGTCACCAGTACTTGGCCAACTCAATCCAAGTTTATATCATTCGATTAGATACCGATGGTATTAATGAGACTGGTGACCGCGTTCTGCAAAGCCGTCTGAGCAGCCGTCAGCCCAGTGAGGTCAAGGCCGCCACCCGCGTAGCTCTGGAGAACAGCAGCGATGTAAGCCTGCAGGGGCGCCACAACCGGCTGGATGGTGGCCGAAAGCACCGCAAGCTCAGCGGTGGCAACCGTCTGGGCGTTGCCACCCAGGTTGTAGATGACATTGACGGTCGCACCGATGCCCTGGATGGCGGCGACGAGGTTTTGGGTGGCCGCCGTGAGCGTGTTGATGTCAGCCTGGGTGAGCCCCGTAGCAGCGCCGGTGACGCCGCCCACGGCGTTGATAGTTACGGCCGCGATCTGGGTCTCGGCGCTAGTCAAGGCCGTGACGGCCGATGTCAGATTGGCGACGAGCCCAGCCTCGGCTACGAGGAGAGCCACAGGATTGGTTGCGCTGTTGACCGCATTGGCACTCGCGACTAGATTGACGACGGATCAGCCTTGTTCTCTTCTTTCATCCCTCTTGGTCTTTCTATGTCCCCTTTCTATTCCCACTATATATTTGTATATGTGTGTATGTGTTGTGGGCAAAGAGGGATGGGATGGAGCAAGAGAGCTCTGATCGTATTTGGGCACCAATTTAGGATGAAGGCGGGAGATGGCCGGCTCCCAAGATATGGGGCAGTGAGGGAACGTACCGATAGCAGCCTCGTCCTGTTGAAGAGTCGATGCAAGATTGTTGATGACAGTTGAGATAGTGCCAACGGCTGTCTGAGCCCAGACGTTGGAAATGAGGCCAAAGGCGGTAATTGCCGTGGAGAGCTTCATCGTGGATGAGTGGAAACTTGATGAGGGGGATGGCAAAGGTTATTATTTGTATGCTTTGTAGGGTCTGTTCTCCAGGGCGGTTTGTCAGAGTGAGGAGTGCTGTTGTCGAAACATTGAACTTCCACACATCATAATCTGGGGATCACCGGCCAATTTATATTCGAATCCTCTACGTAGTATTTACATCTCCTCCTCCTGAATTCCTGCAAATCGGCGATCCCCCGCCACTGACGTTTTTCTCTCGTAAATCCCGGACAGAAAGAAGCCCTCAACACTCTGCAGGTGATGAGACTAGAAAACGATCCTGGAAAGAGTCTGGCCAGACTCCTCATGGAGGTGGGAGGGGCAACAAAAAATGCGGCGTTGGTCATGCCCATTCCATGGGATGGTGAGCTAATACGCCGGTGTCTTGAGTTTCGCACTTTTGTCCTCAGGCTTCTTCACACAAGCTGGTCAGTGTGGCATTCATCATCCTGACCTGGCAAGGGTCTCGGGAATTGAGAAAGCACAGTCTGGAATTGATCGGTCATAAATGTCTTGTCTCACTTTCGGGATCGTCGATATGGGCTACGTGGGGAGGGCGGCAGAGCTGAGTTTCTTCTCACCGGGAAGGGCTTTACTGGTTCAAGACGGGATATGCAAGCCTAACGATGGCAAAGGCCATATCCCTACATAATTCGATCGAGGGGCCCTGCGCATCGGGCTCTTGAAAGCCGCTCCAGTTGTCGACATGGTCCTAAGGTTGACTGAGCTGAACAACCTTTTGACCACCTGCTGACTCCACGAACATCCTATGTAGGGATAAGTTCACATTTTCATCTGACTATTTACTGCGGTGTCAGTGTGTTGACCGGCTGTGATGGTGGTGACAATTGGTCACGAGGGCCAAAGACCATCACACACCAGAGAGAGGCAAAACTAAGTCCACTTCCCATTCATTTTGACGCCACGGAGAGTTGTTGCGGCCCTTTCTCTGTTAGCCCAGGGCAGCCTTGGGCGTGAGTGACCGGCGCATTTCCTCCAAGGCACTTTGGGCTAACTCGGGAAAGCTTGAACTGAAGGCGTGAGAGGCTGATTCTGGCCAAGAGAATTGTGATATCTCGAATTGATTACGATGCCGTGCATGTGGTGTGGTGCAGATGGCCGAAGTCTCTCGGACAAGTCATCAATACAATCCAGGATGCCATAGATTCTGCCTTCGACTTCTTTCAGTGAATCATCTGCATAACAGGAGAGTCTGTAGTCTTGGTAATTCCCAGTATCTACAAGCATACTTGGGTTTTGGTAAATCTGTTCATAGCATAACCTTAGAATGTAATTAAGTGACAACTCGCTCCGGATCCATGAATGGCAGCCCAGTCGCCACCTCTGTCTGATCAATTGAGCGAGATCCGAATGCACGATAACTTCCTCGAACGACAGGCATGGATGGCCTAATCTTTGCGCCATTTATCTTCATCATGGTATTACCAATATCTGTTTTCGCTCTGAAATCTAGGGTACAGTATACGACTTAGGCATGTTCCATGCGGGATTTGCCAGGAGCAGGGACCGGAGGAAACGCCAACAACGAGACTTGAGCAGAAGGCCCAGGCCAGAGGTTCACTGGGTTGTCATTATCACGAGTCTTCCGTTGCTGACACTGAGGCTAGTATTGTTTAGGATAACTACGGATATCGTCGTGGTTGATGGTGATCATGATGTGCTCAAAAGTGGCTGCTGACATCGGCGAATCCATTGGGCAAGGACTCTCTTCTAGTGTCCTTTAGAGTATATGGTATGTAATAGTAATAGATATACAGATGTTGTCTCAGACACTGATTTATGTAATTGCATGTGTTTGTGTAAGCCGATCTTTGCGGGGTGATAGGATTGTCACAACTGCATCCTTGTCTTTCGAGTTGAGCGTATGCAGTCCTGAACATGAGGGTGACACCAAATTTCCCAGCCAAGACTGGGATGATATGAATTGCTTGCTGAAATCATACGGAAGTTTGATGCAGAACAGACGTAACCTGGACACAGAGAAACTCGAGAAGGGCCGACAGAAGCCACGGCAGAGATTCAAGCAGGCAGAACTATAGAAGACCTTTGAAAGTGGCTGATCACCTGAAATGCCCCGAACATTCCAGCCCATGCGCCCTTGAATCCTGCAAATCTCCCGGTGAAGAACATGTTTCACTAGACTCCCGTGTGCTGTGGATAGTAGACAGTGCGTGTGGGGACGAGAATTGCATTTCGCCGATATTCAGAGGAGGGGGGCGGGGCACGTGGAGAAAGCCATGGTTGAGGGAGAACAATTTGGAGCTGAAGGGATGTCTGGCGATTTGCCTTCACAAGGTTGGAACTCCGCTCATAGGAAATTGTAGAGATTCAGATCTTGTCCTTTCCCAACACCTTCATCGAGCTGAGATGCACCATTCTCTCATTGAAACGAATGCTCTCACTGCGGGCTAATATTATAGCTAGGCATGTCCCCTGTCAAGATTGCCTTTGCTCGAACTCCGCCTTGATGCCGTGCTTGTGGGCAGGTTTGGACGGTTTCTTCCTCATCTCGACCTGGAACTGTTCGTACATCTACTAGTTGGCACTTTCGAGCCTTCCTAGGTGGCAATTATCCCGAAATTACACTGATAGTAATATGCCTTCTCGGAGGAGGACGACTTGCCATACTGCAACAGCAGGTTCCTCATGTCCTGGATCGAGCGACACTCGAGAAGGGATTGTCCGCATACTCCTGGTGTAGTAAGTCATAGCTCCAAGATGCGTGGACGCTCTTAATTGACGACATTGCAGTTTCGGACGCCTCCCAAGCTTGCTCTGCTACCTAGAGCTTTGTGCGGCTCTTTCGTTTCGATTATGCCTGTCATCGTGACCTAGACCGCGAACCAACGTACCCTCGAAGCCGGTTAGACGAGTTCTTTGCTCGCTCGCTCGCTCGTGTGTCTGTGAACGAGGAGGTCAGAAAGAACATGCATATCACCAGCCTGAAGCCATCCACGCACTGGTCCGAGTTTGTCTGGCCAGCTTCAATTCCAGACAGCTACTGCAATTCAAGACGCCGGATCGCTGGAACTGATATGCATCTGAGGCTGTCCAAGCAAACAGTGATGCCGTCAATCATTTTCGTGTATTACATTGTGGTCGAGGGCCATTCGCCGTCCAAACCACCGCCCTAAGATCGGCCAGGGGCAGTCTACCCTCTTTCTGACCCATAGACACAATGGCTCATCATGATCCGCTCCCGTATAAGGAGTAAGAACCCTACAGGGTGTGAGAAAGTCAACGTGAGCTGTAGAGAGAAGATTCTACTCATATGTACGTGGCTGCAGTTCGATACTACTTGGTGTAGACGAGGATTCATGGTGGTGGTGGACGGTTGAGAGGCCCAGAACGTCTAAGTCATGATGACTGTGCAGGAGCGTACCCATACTGCCGTACTTGCCATTTTTTGCCATAGTACCAAAGTATCGAATACTGTACTATTACTACTACTGTACAGCAGGCAAGTGCTACCGGAACATACCTTAGTACCCAGCCGTGCTAGCATGAATATGTACCTACCCGCCGTGCCCCACATCGCCCGCATCTCTTGAGCAACGCAGCACCAGCCAAGCTTCGCGAAGTCGGTGACGTAAGTGGGGCGCCTTCTCTTGAACCCTGGCTCGCCTTGCATCTTCACTCAATCAACCGAATTGTTTGGACACGCACAGCCCTGCCGGGTTCCCTCCAGCTTTTGTCCCTGGCCAAGCTTTTTTCGTTTGCTGCGCCTCTCTTGTTACTCTCTGGCTCGATTACTCAGTCGACCCAGGCGGGTACAAAAGATCAAACCACGCCAGCTCTGCCAAGACGGCCTGCTCTTCCTAGATCTTGTTCATCCATCAGTCATCAGACAACAACAGCATATCGTCCACAGCATCATACGAGTACATCGTCATCAGCTCAACACACAAAATCCACAACACACACACATACAGACAACTCCTCGAGATAAAACCAGACACGTCAAGCAGCCATGGCCAACGTGTGCAGCCTCATCCTACTCATCCTCATCACCCTCCTCTGTACGCCTCCCTCCGTCCACCCAACCCCCTCCTGTCTGATCGATCACAGCTCTTGCTAACCCGTCTTTCCTAGTCCCTCCCGTCGGCGTGGTCATCGTCGCTGGCTGTGGTGCAGATGTCCTGATCAACATCGGCCTGACACTGCTGGGGTAAGCTCCCCACCAAAACTCATTTCCTGCTCCTTGACCTACCTCTTTCCCCCCCCTTCCCTTCCTACTCCACAACAGAGTCAGCGGCTGACCTCAACCGAATAAAAAAACAAATAGTTACATCCCTGGCCATATCCACGCCTTCTACATCATCTATGTCTACTACTCCCGCCAAGAGGCTGCGCGTGCCTACGACCGTGCCCCTGGCATCTACAGCGAGCGCGTCCAGACCGGTGGTCACAAGCATGTCGCCACTGAGCCCGTCGGCCCGCCCCAGGGACAGTATGGCACCATGCAGTAGTGGGATCGGTGGCTGCATGAGCCCACGGTCAGGCCAGGTCTGTTCAAAGAGCAGGGCGCACCGATCGTGGACGAGGATGATGTCGTCGTGACCTGATGATGAGAGCTTCTCTTTCTTGTCTCACCTTTCTTCCCTCGGGGCCTGGGGCCTGACGGGGTAGGAAGCTTTGGAAGGGCACATTCGGTAACCACGGCTTGGGTTGGTTGCGCCGGCTGTGTCGGCCCATCTGACTAGCAGAGCAAAGTTTGGGACAGACAGTAGGGGTTAATATGATTGATAGGAAGCACAGAGGGAGACGGTACGAGGCTACAGATGATACCATTGCGCGTATTCGAATGAATTCATAATACACTTCACTCTTTTCTCAAAACACCTCACTTTTTTTCTTCTTTTTTTAACCACTTGGCACGGGCTTCTAGTATCTCAAGAGGCCCGGAGAGGTACTCCCCTCCACACGAACTCCCAGACCCCAGCCTCTCGACTCATCTCTCATGTGGAACGAGAGAAGACTGTACGTGCACGATCCATCGTAACCAGAGGACAAAAGACCCCCCCATTCCAGACCCGCGGCAGCTAGCCGAGACCTCCTCAATCTCGGTACTTGCTTTTTTTTTTCTTCTCTTCTTTTTCGGCTTGTGACGCCATACTATAAATATGACGTCCTTTTACATGTTCCCCTGAGAAGAGACTGGGTGGTTCGATCGCGGGGGGGGGGGGGTTTCCCCAGGGCGTCTGCTGTGAGCAGGGGTGAGGTCCTGATTTCTGACGAGTGAGCTTTCACCATGCGTGATATGGCATGATATTATTACATGGTATGTTGTACGTTTTACCAGACTCGAGGATTTGGGGAAGGGGGGGGGGGTGGTGTGCGCGGGTGGCTTGTTGGCCGGGGGTTGAGGACTGCCGCCCAGGGGAGGGGGACATGGAGTCCTGAGTTTGGCTGCCCAGCCGGGCTGACTTGCTTAAGGTGCTGACTGGTCTGATGTAGCCATATTTTCCTCCTCCTTCTTTGGCATCGAACCCCCCCAAGATGAACGTTGAATGAATCCTGAATTTGTTTGATATTCCTCCCAAGTGTATATGTGTGTCATCCGCACAGATATTACCTCTATCACTATTCTAAAACAGGACCCAATGCGACGACTCGACTCGATGCAATGACGCCTTCACACCCCAGAAGAAGAAAAGGGCTTTATGCCAAAAATCGCCACCGGTATAGATTCATAATCAAGACTCGTAATTCTCATGGAAAATGCTTTCTCTCACACACCCGACCCATAAATACAGATTATATGTACTTCCCATGCATCCAACCCTCTCTTATCCTAATGTACCCAAAAAGGAAAGGAAGAAGAAAAACCCCTCCTCCCTAGAGTAGCCCGACCAGCGCGGCCAACCCACCCACAAGAGCCAGGACGGCGGCACCCGCAGGCCGGTTCCTGTCGCCCACGCCGCTGTCGTTGGACGAGGAGGTGGAAGACGAGGTCGCGGCACACTCGCCGGTGAAGGAACTGGCGCCGGAGGAGCCGGTGGCGATGGCCTGGACGTTTGTGCCGCAGCTTGTGTACTGGGCCATGCTGATCTTCATGTTGGTCTGGTCGAAGACGACGTAGGCGTTGCGCAAGAAGGTGTCGCCCAGCAGGGCGTCGATGCCGGTGCCGCTCTCGAGGGCCATGACGCCCAGGACACAGGCGGTGCCGTCCTGCAGCACAAAGTCGCTCATGGGGACGTTGATGGTGACGCCGTCGAAGGCGAACTCGAGGGTCCCCGAGGACGAGGCGGCGTTGCAGTCGACGATGAGCAGGCCCGACTCGCTGTCCTCCTCGGCGCCAAAGTCGTCTGCCATGGCCTCGACGATGGCCGTCGGCAGCTCGCACAGCGAGGACCCGGTGTCGAGGACGACCTCGGACAGCGACGAGCCTGCGTACTTGGTGGTGCCGCTGCTGTTCTTGTAGCTGACGCTGGTCATGGCCACGGCGTAGCGCTGGATATCGCCGCTGGCCGGGCTGGCGATGTCCAGGGAGGCCAGCGAGCCCGAGAACTTCTTGGTGTCGACGCCGCCGAAGACGATGGTGCCGCCGGCGGTATCGCTGGTGCCGAGGGCGACGGAGAAGGCCTTGGTGTTGGTCAGCCCTTGCTCCTCCAGGGCGTCGACGAAGTTGCTGTAGTTGAGGTTGACGCCGTTGCCGAAGCCCAGGCCCAGAATGCCCTCGTTCAGGTCCTCCGACTCGGTCGCCTTGCCGAACTGCACGCTCGTCAGGTTCTGGCTGGCGCCGGGGATGCCGACCGAGTCGATGAAGTAGGCGATGTCCACGGCGCCCGATCCGTAGACGATCTGGCTCGTCTCGCCGGTAGATTTTGAGGTCGTCGAGGTCGAGGGGGTGTAGGTGCCGTCGGCCTCGCACTCCTGCTGCTCGTCCGTGGTGAAGTCGCGGTCTTCGCAGTCGGGGTCCACAAACAGCTCGTCGGAGCCGGTGTCGATGGCGACCTTGACGGCCTGTGCGTTGGAGCCAAAGGTCACTGCGAAGCAGAATTAGGGTTAGTAGTGGTCAACAAGTGGGTTAGGAAGTGAGAGAAGAGAAAGAAGAATAAGAATGGGGAAAAAAAAAAAAAAGGTGTCGGAATATGGGGATTGAGAAGGCTGTAGTGATGGGGGAAAGCCGCCCTCGGTGGACTCACATTCGATCAGATAACTTGTATCCGCCTCGTTGATCAGGCTTGCTGTGGCTTGACGGCCAGAGAGGGTCTTTGTTGATCCGCCTCTTCTTATTGGGAAAGAAATGAAGCCTTGACCTGCGCCTGCTGCGTCGGCATCACGTGGGGTTGTGGTTGCGGCGGCGTTGATGACTGGTATGGCCGAGGCCATAGCCAGGAATCGTGAGAGTTTCGAAGCCATCCTGCTGGCACCAATTGGCCCAAGAAAGAGGGATAGAATGAGAGAGCGTGTGTGAGAGAGAGATCTCCACTATGTTGACAGAGTCAAGATGGACCTGAAAAGTGAATGCAGTCCCAGCGAGTCACTTGGGTGACGGTCGATCCGGCGGCGTTGGTCCTCGAGGGGATGGATGGATTAGATCGTGGCAGGTGACAATGCCGTAATGGGAGATTGACACTCCTTTTGATTACACTCGTCGATCGTTTGTCGTCGCCGTCGTCGTGAACCACCGTCGTTTCTGGATATGACCTTTTCTTCTTCTTCTTTTTCTTTCCACCATCAGCAGTGAAAATATAAAGAGAGTGGCAAGGCAACAGCAGCGTAAGCCTGGTGTGGGCGCGAGGAAGGGGAACTTTTATCCAAAAGACTAGCCGGGGGTTTAGATCGTTGCAGATCCCCGGTCTGCGGCGCAGGGGTGGCGCTTGATGATGATGATGCAGCAGCAGTAGCAGCACTAGACACTGCAGGCGCTGACTACCTGCCGGGGGGGGGGGCAAGAAAGCTGGGGAGGCGCAGCAAGTGCCCTGTTGGCCAGTGAAAGCAAGGTTCAGGGCCGCCAAGGGTTCGTCCTCCAGTCAGTGGGGCTTGCTACTGTTCAAGTCGGGGCAAGGGGGAGGGGGGAGGGGTGTTTTGTTCTGCCCCATGAAAGAAGGTAGACGCCAGGCAAATTCGCGCTTTGTGGTGACATTGTTAATCTTTTTTTCCGTCTCTTTAGGTGGGGGGGAGGGGGGGAAGAAAGAAAGGGCCAAGGCAGGCGGATCAGACAGGGGAAGAGGCAGCCTGAGCGGCAATAGATTCAAAATGAATGAGGGCACTTTAGGCCTTTAGGTCTAGGCAGAGACCACTGTAAATTTAGACTTATGGCAGTGGATGACTCGCCCCGGCACGCACGTAACCGAGGCCCTACGTTTTAACTGTTAGTGCCTGTTAATTACGAGAAGAAAGAAGAAGAAAAAAAATCAATCAGTTGATCAAGAAGCCTAAAGAGTCCTCATCATCGTCGAACCGTCATTTCCCATCAGATATTGACATCAATGATATATATACAAGGGTCCCGTCTGTCCGGCACCACGGTTGGCACGGCATGCCGCCGCATCTTGTCTAGGTTTATTTTCCCCAGCGCGGGTGTCGGCTCGTTCCTTTGCTTGAGATTCAGACTCAGACGCAAATGTCTCAGACCCTTTAAGTCTAAGACACGAAAATCCTTTCCATCTCGCTTCCTCTTCCGGATCCACTCTGACAATGGCAACAGATCTAAAGGCCATTTAAGCAGTACTTATATAATATTTGTACATATTATGTAGAATTCCTGGAGCAGGTGAATACTACACGCAATACATGAACGTCTTTAGTACATAGTCGCCTTCTCCTTTCTTCTCTTTATTTCTCCCTTCTTTATCTGGGCTGAGGGGAAATCTGTCACGACCACTTCAGCAATAGTCGTCTTTCCCCAGGATCCATAGTAAGCAACCCCGTTTCCATAGTCGTTCTTACTATTGCTACCAAGGCGCTAGCTATGCATCGTCACATCGCCACAAGCTTGGCAACAGAGCGTGTGTTGTCGCAGGACAGATGAACCGGCCACAACATTTCAACTCGTCTGTCTGTCTGTCTGTCTGGCTGCTGCTGCTTGTGTGGTGGAGAGAGAAAAGAAAAAGAAAACCCCCATATGACGCGTCCTGTTTCTCTCAGTTGTCTTGCACTGGTAGTATCATCTTTTTTTACTCATCCATCCGTGACCCCCTGACTTGTCCCCCCTTCTTCCTCCGGCACACGGTTTCAGAGTTCACATGACACACTTACACAAAAGAGAGATGGCAAATCGAATGCCCAGCCCCCGACTCTTCTTGCGCTCACATGCTGTAACTGGAGCAGCATTCTTGTTTGCACAGCCACGCTGGGTCCCGCTACAGCTGAAAAGTCCTAGAAACGCGGGGCCAGCGCAGCTTGGCAATGGGCTTTGCTTGGAGATAGTCGCCAATACCCCCCCTCCAAAGCAATACTATTGGCATCTCCGGGCCCCGCGCGCCTCCATCAGCAGGCTACCAACCCTCGGTAACCATACAATGACTCTCCTTCAGTAAAAAAAAAAAAAAAAAAAAAAAAAAAAAAAAAAATTGGTGACCCTGAGCGGGCTTTGTGTGCCGTGAACATCCTGGCGCCTTGTGCCGAATTGTGCCGTGATACCTAAGCTGGGCAGGATGGATGGATGGATGGATGGATCGGCATGAAGCTTCCGATGCATGAGCTGCGTCAAAAGAGCCGCCCTGCCGTTCCACCGTCTATACCGGACCGGCCTGGGGTTGAACATCCCGAGGCTTGCCCGCTCCCCCCCCCTCTTCCCGGGGTCAGGACCTGAATAGTAAGTACGTACTGTACATGATATATGTAAGTGAGTCTGCGCTTTGCAGTGTAGTGCCAGAGGATGAGCTGTGGCTGTCAACATGCTGGGGCTGAGGCAGGGTACCAGCGACTTCAAGGATCGGCGTCTTGCCTTGGCCATGTTGGATGTCCTGAGACAAGTAATGGACACTTTTCAGCCGTCCCTCGAGGCCGAATTTCCGAGCCACGGTGCCCAGAGACGTGTGGAAATCAATTCACAAGCAGCTGTCTCGGTGATCATCGTGGGGGGCTGAACGAGGTAATGAGGACAAATGACCAACTCAAATTAGGGTCACGACTATGCACATGCAAACCCGGATCTAAATTAGCAGAGATCATCTCGATGTGCTACAACACCAGACCTGCGCAAATCACAAAGAACGCCGTACCCGTGCAAAACAAACAGTCCCCCCCCCCCCCTTTTCCAAAAACGCCGACCATGCGCGCGCCAGATACTGCGTTCGTCGTAGCGTCCCCGCCGCATCTGGACGTTGTCGTCGAACAATAATACACCGCCGAGTTACGTGCTAGGCTGTAGCTATCCTATGGCTCAGCCTCCGGCAGCGTCGCGTGGCCATTGCCGTCGGGCGTCGATTTTGTGTCCTCCTTCTTTGAGTACAGCTGGAACTGACTGAAGATGATCATGTCCTCGACGATGGTGCCCAGGGATCCGAGCAGCCAGGGAAGGGCCTTGACGAGGTAGGCTCCGTCCTGGGAGTAGGCGAACAGGCTTGCGCCGTAGGTGGAGTTGCCGGTCAGGGAGAGCAGGAAGAACAGCAGGGCCAGGCCTTCAAGGAATTAGAGTCAGTTTCTTTCTTTTCCTTCTTCTTTTTCTCTCTCTCTCCTCTCCTGATGGATTCGGGATTGTTCTGTCCATGAAACATACCCTCTGTAGACTTTTCCCTCCAGTTCTTGATGATCTGGGGGATCCGGGCGCACAGGTAGCACACCGCACTAAAATAGCCCAGCGCCATACCCAGCGCCATCAATGGCTTCTCGGCCTCCTCAGCGCCCGCGTCCCCGTCTGCCGGTGTACCAGGATCGCCTCCCAGTACCTCACGGCTGACGAACCACGCGGCGATGCCCAGGATGTACACGGCCACCAGACTCAGCGTGTTGGTGACCCATGCGCTCCGCTGGGGCGTGTCGTCCTCGCCTGTGACCATCCTCTGCAGGGGGTCGAGGCCAGAGGAGCTCCGGCGCACCGAGTGGCGGCGATGGCTGCCGGGGAGGCCGCTAGAGCCGGATCGTTCGCGGGAGAGGAGGGGCTCCTCTTCGGAGAGGGCCGAGCCCTCGGTGTTGGTGGAGAGGTGGCGCTGACGGTCGCGCCGGCGTCGCGCGTTGAGGGTATTGTAGTAGAGGCACTGGCAGATCAGGATGAGGTCGGCGAAGCAAAAGTAGATACCGATCGCGATGGCGGAGGGGGCCAGATCGGTCACGAGGGCGCCTATTTAGGGTAAAGGCCAGGTGGGTTAATTTGGAGGATTGGAGAGGTTGAGAGGGTCACCCATACCTGCTAGATTAGTGAGGTCGCCTAGCATCCAGATGAAGAGGAAGCCCATGGATAGCGCATCGGCGCTCTTCGTTTTGTAGTTGGTGATAAGCTGGGGAAGCTGTCGCAATTTGTCAGTGCCATTGGTATGATCAATGGAGCCATACAAGGAGCCCATACGAGGAGACATATCCAGGCGACCAGACTGATGCACCCAAAAATACCAGACAGCGCCTGGCCCGTCTCGGTCGACGTCGTCGAGGCCGAGTCCATTGTCACGACGAATGAGGCCATGACGCAGGATGTGGGCCAATGTCTTTCCCTGGTGCGATGTCTCGTATAGAGATGACAAGAGAGAGAATCTATCGCGATGCAAAAGGCACAGCTGATTGCCTAACTGTGTGGTCAGATATAGAATGCTTAAGTAGGAGGAGTCAAAAAAGAGAAAACCTCCAACAGAAGGATTTCGTGAAGGAGTCAAGTCAGAAGACCCCTCGGCTCACGCGAGCAGGAACTTGTTATCGCAGAGCTCAAGAGATAAGGAAGCCCGTATGGCTGGTCTTGGCGCTTGCAAGTTTTCTGCACTTGCGCTGGCTGCCGTGTTCCCCCGTGCCTGGACCAGGTGACGTACTTGGCACTGCGTACCTACATTTTGTACGTAAGATGCCGTGCGGAATGCTACCCCCTTGCAGGCTCTTTTGAAATCTAGATCGGGAGCCTTGCGATTGGCTACAGGCTGCCGTCTATCTGGTAGACAAAGAACTTTTCATATCGAGAGTGCATAGCATAGTTGCAATCAGTGGGCCATAGAGGCGCCAGTCGTCGACTTACGACGTAGAAGGGCCAGAAACATTGACCGGATCTGGTCGCTGATAACCAGCGTCTGCCGTGCGATGATGACAACCCCAGACCATCAAAGCTTCCTCTTCTTTTCTCTCTCTCTCTCACGCTGCTTGCGGGTGTAGGACGGACTGCTCATGCTCTTCGCAACGTAAGTACACTCCCCGATAGATGCTGTAAGAGACGCCTGTCTCTGTTGTGCCAGGCTATTGGATATGACGACCTCGGCTTCACGTGAGCACAGTGTCTAGTGCCCTTAGTCCTTCCTTTCACAATCAATCACCGTCCAGAATTTTGGAGTCTGTCGTTAGAACCAATCGGTCTTCCCAAGCACACATCAAATAGTGAATGTGCAGCTCATAAGCGGTGCAAAAGGTCGCCAGGTTGTGGAAGGCTTACGGCACTCTTCAGTGAATATACAGGGGCTGTCATTTGGGGGGCTGGGGGAAGGCTGGTGGTGGTGGTTGGCGCATTTTAGCGAACCTGCACAATCATTGCACTCAACCTTATCACTTGCTGCAGCGTTAGGAAGAGGAAAAGTCTAGATTTTATTTATCTTCTTTTTGGTTTTCTTGTGGTTTTCTTGTAGATCTTTTTTCCTTCCTTTCTTCAACTCTATTTCCAAATCACATCCTGATTGGCGATCATAGCTTGTACCACAATAGTGTGTGGCTGCCTAGGTGTCACATGTGGGGAGGGGGGGGGGGGTCTTGTGCCACGCATCCATTCGCTGTCCCCATGCGCGTTCACATCCCTGAAGCGAGCGCGTGAACGTTGCTGCCGTATCAACTGACGCCCATCGACGCTTGACGTGGCCGGCTCATTCAAAAGTCGAGGTGAACCGTGTCTTTACCTCCCCTTTCACCCTAAACGTGGGACTCTCTGCCTTGGCTATTTTTCTTCTCTTTCATCCGAGTTCATCAGCTCCAGTCATTCCAACATGAAATTCTCAAGCTCGCTGGCTTTGGGCCTGCTGGCCGTCCCGGAGACGCTGGCATGGGGAGGTGAGGTTCACCTGTTGTTCTCTTATTCTATCCTCACCAAAGGCAAGCAGAAAAGAGACATATATGCTCACATGGAATAGGATTTGGACACATCACCATCGCCTATGTAGCCAGCAACTTTGTCCAGCCCCAGACGCAGGCCTACTTCCAGGGCCTCCTCCGCAGCGACACGGGCGACTACCTGGCCGAGGTGGCCACCTGGGCCGACTCGATCCGATACACCAAATGGGGCCACTACACGGGCGTCTTCCACTTCATCGACGCCAAGGACTCGCCCCCGGCCTCGTGCACCGTCGACCTTGACCGCGACTGCAAGAAGGAGGGCTGCGTCGTCACCGCCATCCAGAACTACACCACCCAGATCCTCGACCCGGTCGTCCCCGCCTGGCTGCGCGCCCAGGCCGCCAAGTTCGTCGTCCACTTTGTCGGCGACATCCACCAGCCCCTGCACGACGAGGACGTCGCCCGCGGCGGGAACGGCATCCATGTCCTCTGGCAGGGCAGCCAGCTGAACCTGCACCACGTCTGGGACTCGAGCATCGCCGAGCGCTGGGTCGGCGGTGTCAGGAGGAAGCCGTATGCTGAGGCTAAGCAGTGGGCAGACGAGCTCACGGGGGAGATCAGGCACGGGCGTTTCGAGGCGCAGAGCGGGAAGTGGCTGGACGGCGTGGACTTTGAGGATCCCATCGGCACCGCTCTGGGGTGGGCGAGGGAGGGTAATTCTTATGTGTGCACTCATGGTAAGCTTTCTTCTCTCTATCTCTCTCTAGACGAAAACAAGGAGAAGTAGGTAACTAACTAGCCCAACAGTATTCCCAGAAGGGCCGGCGGCGATCGCTGGTCAGGAGCTAGGTGGGGAGTACTATGAGAAGGCTGCGCCGGTGGTCGAGATCCAGGTCGCACGCGCTGGATATCGACTAGCAGCATGGCTTGATCTCATCGTTGAGGCCTTGCAGGCCACGGAAAACGAGTTGTGATCGAATTCCGCGGCAAGAGTGAAGGCGGCTCTGGACTACGAAGACGAAATGTATTACGAGGCGAGAAAGGCGTCTTTAGATCGTGCGACGTTTGTGATAGACGGACGCATCCAGAAGACGAATATCTAAAACATAGATTTTTGGTCAACGATACGCATATCCTATCGACTTCTGTGGGGCGAAGCTTGGAGGCATCGTGCGTGGATGCAATCAGTCTGCGGCCTAAAGATATTAACTAGGGCCAAGTGCTCTAAAGCAATGTGGCTCACGCCCCTCTGCGTGGCCACACTGCGATTATACCATCTCGTGAGTCAAGGACAGAAATAGGTAGGCAACAGTCATGGCGAATACCAATAGGCTTCTATTTCTTAGGTTTCTGCTAGCTCATCACTGTGGAGAACCAGCCATGCATAAGTCAAATCTGTCAATATGGCCGACTTTCCTTACCCAGGCAGCCAGCGAGTCCAAATAGCACAGCATCGCCCAACCATGACTATCAGAAGAGTCTATTTATTGGGGAGCCGACGTTCGAATGTTGAAGTAGAAGGACTCCACTGTTCAGTCATGAAGATGATTTGGGAGACCGGATGGCAGGTCACTCACTGGATGATCTATGGGCAACCACCAGGATCTGGCCAAACCAAAGAACGAGCTTCGTCTGATTCTGGCTCAACTATGACCATGAAATGGCCTTGACGGCTGCTTGCGGGAACCGAAAAAAAAAACACGCTCGCCATGTGCTGCTTTGTGAGACATGACCATGATTTTACTCTGTTCTGTAAATCCGGGTAAATCAACAACAAGGGGAGAGATTAAGGGAGATCAAGAAACAAGGATCTCCACAAGGTAGACAAGAGTGTTGAGTGACGAATGACAACAGAAGAAGTCATCGACGATACGGCTGCTCCATCATCACCGGGTGTGAGTCTGGGATCTTTCTTGAGAGTCCAAGTTTCAGCGATTGACGCCCAGGTCAAGACCAAAACCCGGTGTAGCAGGCCGAGGACCCTGTTGCCCGCCGCCCATGATTGAGGGCCTGGAGGTCATTGAGGCTCATGATAGCCCCCATGCTGCTAGCTGCTATGACTTCTACCAAAGCGGGCGGCGGCGCGCCCCCAGATTTGTCCTTGAAGCGCTCTTGCTTCATCGACACATGGGATTGGAAGAAGCCCAAACTGAAGGTGCGTGATCGACTCCCCTGGGGGGCCCATGACAGCCCCCTAAACCGCCTAAGCATAGGCCCACCAACCCGCCCTCAACACGCTAGCAGGGGGTCCGCTAAAGAACCTCTGACATCTTGAGCCGCATCAACGTCGATCTATCAAAGAGCATTCTCTGTCTGGATTCTCGTCGACTCGGTCATAAAGTGTCGAGACAGACAAGTTCGCTTGGTCGGAGATTTCCGATTGGCCCTGCGGATGACGATGTCATTGGCCAATGACAGTACAACAGTCTTCCATTTTCAAACACCCTCGAGCGAGTTATCTCTCTGCTCAGGGTGACCCCGACGTCGTCGAAACGTTGTGCATGGACACAGTAACTTCATTTGAAAACGGTGGGATGGCTTTTCATCCCTTCTTCCTTCGGATTCTTCCAGTACAGTTGTGGGTACATGGGACGGTCTGGAGAAGTTGTCTCTCTGCGGGTCACTGGATTTCCTGGTCTTCACAGCAAACAGCTCCTCTTCTTTCCCATCCTGGTCAGTGGCTCATCAAGTTAAGATTTCCCTTGAAAGTTGCTGTACACAGAATCACCACCGTCTAGTTCTGAATCTGCTCAGAAAGATACTATAGGACTGGTTTAGCTCATACGAGATTGAGGCCCACAGCTCAAGTACTCCTCCGTCCCTCCTGAGGCGCACTCCTCCATTCGTCTCGACCAGGGCAAGATGCAGGAACGGGGCTCGTCGATTTAACCTTAAAACCTTAAGGGGTCATCAGCCCTAGTGGGAGGAGGGGCTCCAAGTCCCTACCAATACACCCTTGCGACTCTCGTCTTGTGGCCCGTGGGGCATCCTGGGCGACGAGGTGCGCCTCCTTCCCGCACCATCACCACCACACGATCCTCAATCTCAGCCATCACGGAGGCGGGCTGTGCGAGAAGTGATTCAAGTGCTCCTGGCGGCCAAGATCTTGGCAATGGAGTCAACCCAGACCCATCATGGCCTTGTTTGTGAGGGGTCAAGCTTTTGGCTCGTCGTTCTCTATATCTTGGCGTGCTTTCCTCCCCATCTCAAGTGATGGCCCCCCTCTCTTCTTCACCACCATTGCAACTTTTTCTCGACGCGCCGGTTGTGTACTTTCGTTTTCCATTCGTTCGCTCTTTTATTCACCAGATATTCCTACAGCTTAGTCTGTGAAATACTGTGACCACACTCCTTTCTTCCACAGCAGGCCGTTCCTCCTTTTGACTATTCATTGGTCCGGTACCAACCCTCTTCGACAGAGCCATATATTTATTATACCCCTCATATATCTACTACGAAGACACACATTTAATTTCACTCTCCCAAAATGCAATTCAAGACAGTTGCTATCGCCCTGATGAGCATGGCCGCGGCCGCGGAAGCTTTCGCAGTGCCCGCACACGGCCAGTTCGACTTGGTGGTGTCGAGACATGATAAGAGAAAGGGAGGTAACCGCAATACTGGGAACAGTAAGTTCACCGCTCCACACCAGAGGGCCGGGACCCCATCACTTAACTATCATCAACAGATAACAACAACAACAACAACGCCAATGGTGCGGCGTCTGGGACTACCCTGAACCAGGATGCCATCGCCACGGGCTCCGCAAACGACGGCTCCTCGGGTGCTGAGGCGGGCCAGGCCTTGTCGCTGACGGACAACGCCAACTTCATCAACTTCTGCTCGGGCAAGACGTTGACCAACGGCCTGCAGCAGAAGCAGGGCTCCTGCAACGGCGTGGTGATGGGTGACATGCCGGCCACGACCAAGATGGTCGCCAGCATCATCACGAGCCCCGTGCCCGGCAACGAGCCCGCCGCCAACGAGGACTTCAACGTCACCGTGCAGATGACCAACATGGAGCTCGGCACCTTCACCAACCCGGCCAGCACGTACTACTCGGCACCACAGCAGCTGTCCAGCAGCGGCACCGTCATCGGCCACACCCACGTCACCATCCAGGATCTCGGCAACTCGCAGACGCCGTCGCAGCCTCCAGACGCGTCCCAGTTTGTCTTCTTCAAGGGCATCAACGATGCTGGCAACGGGGACGGGCTCCTGTCGGCCGTTGTCACTGGTGGCCTGCCGGCTGGAAACTATCGGGTGTGCACCATGGCGGGTTCGTCGAACCACCAGCCTGTTCTGATGCCTGTTGCTCAACGGTAGGTGTGGAGAGGGGGAAACAAACAGCCTGTGGTGTCTACTCTTGTCACTAACGTTTTTTTTTTTTTCATTCAATCAGTGGTGCCCAAGATGATTGTGTGAGAGTGAGTTGCATTTCTCCCTTCCTCTAGATATGGAAAGGTAAAAATTGGAATTTTATTAACTCGGCTTACAGATCCAGATCGGTGGTGGTAGTAATAGCGGTAATAGCCAGGGCAGCGGTAATAGCAACACCGGCGGATCAAGCTCTTCAGCCACTAACAACGCCGCCTCATCTGGTTCTTCTTCTTCTTCTTCTTCTCAGTCCAGCCAGAACCAGTCCGGACAGAGCGACAACAACTCAGGCAGCGAGTCGTCGGCGCAGGCATCTAGTACTGCCTCGGCTTCCTCCCCATGCTCGTCGCGGGTCAGCAGCAATGGAAACAGCAACTCTACGGCCTCGACATCCTCGTCTTCGTCGTCGTCGTCCTCCCAGCAGAGCAGCAGCAGCTCGATCGGCGGAATCGAGGCACCGGCCGTCACGAACTCTGGAGACGCGACACGACCTTTCGAAGTCAACGGCAACACCTTTGTGAACCAGGGCGCCGCAGTGCAGCGGGCCTGTGCAATCCAGAACAACGCGTGTGCCAACGCCGTCAACTCGGGCCAGGTGGCCGGCGCAACGGTTGGTGACTGTAACGCGCAGGAAACTGCGTGCAACGCGCAGGGGGGAGCATAAGAGCTGCCAACAACAAGCGATATTTTTTCCTTCTTCTATCTTTTGGCGCCTAGTGGTCACTTGTGGTGATTGGGCACTTGTATCTACCCACCAATCCTGTGCTGTTGCATGGATGATGACAAGATTTACTGCGATGTTCAGACATTTTTCCTTTTGGGCGCTCTGTTTTTGATACCTTCTAGATCCTTTTTGGCAATGTCGATTCTGCCAACAAATAAAACCCCTCGGGGAAGAAACTCAATATATCTGCAACCCTTTTTGAATGAAGAATGGTTGTGAGGAAGAATTGTTATAGATGCTGAGGAATGTAGCGACATGATGTATGTACTGAAGATCTTGATCGACGTCCATGTAGGGGGGTTGGTATTTCTCATCCCTGACGCGCATCATAAACACACTGTTTGAATCCCACATAATGTTCAATGCCCAATAAAAGTTTCTGACGGAATTTCAAGGCCTAAAAGAGAAAAGGAAAAAAAACCGTCCAAGGGCTTTGTGTGTCTTGGAAAGCAAGGAGGGGAACACATTTCCTTTCTCCCTTCCTCTAGAGGTCAGCCATGGATCTATCTGCCTGCCTGCCTGCCTTTTAATTATGGAAGTTGACTGGCATAGTGCTTTCAAAAAAAACTCAACTCCCTTGCGGCGATATCTTTTCAGATTTGCCTTGGGCATGTGGGTTTTATGAGGTGGAGGGAGGATCTGTCTCAAGACCCGAGAAATCAAAAAATAAAACAAATTCCAACAAGAAGAGGGAGGATGTGTAGCAATGCACAGCAGCCCCGCCTCCCTAAGTACACCCTGAAGTACCTACCATCTGCTAGATTTTTATTTAAATTTTAATATATATTGTTTTCAAGTATCTACTGAATAAGTCTAGTTATGAATTCATCCGTTTTGGGGGAGGGGTGGAAAGAAGAAGAAAAAAAGACAAGTAAGTTTTGTCCTCTGGAAGTCTTGTGAACTCTGGGTTGACGAGATTGGTGGAATTCACCTAGAAGAAAATGTCATGCAGAACTGGAGAAAACAGGTATATATTTGGCTAGTGCTTGCCATAATTCAAGCATCAGTGGTCCAACGGTCAGGATCCTTGCCTTCCATTGTCACTATTGAGAATGTTAGCAAGGGGCGGGGGTTCGACTCCCTCCTGATGCATTTTTGAAACTCTTTTTTTGCATTCTTTTGCAATCCTAATAAATATCTTTTATTGACGAATATTTTTTTTTTTCATAAAAAAAAAAATCCCAATAGTTCTCACATGTTCTTCTCAATTCTCGCCATTTAATCCTACGATCAACAGGCACCGTCACCATACGTCCATCTCCTATGGGCTTGTCCGCCCAGCTTAAGTTGAGCACCGGAAGCCGTGTGCCGCACAGCATTGCATCGCATTGCGTCAAATGACCGAGCGAGCCAAACTACCAAACCCGCATACTACTTACTACCTTCCTTACTGCCCACGTCCCTGATCAAGAACACCTCGCAACTACCACTGTGAGAAGATTGAGCCGAAGCTCCCTGCTCGTAATTTAAGCTTTCCTCTCTATTCCCCCCCCCCCCTTTTTTTTTTTTTCCGTTGGGGAAGATCCGCCTTCAGAAAGGACCATTGACCAGGTCCGGGGGAAGAGAGGAAGGGGGGGGAGGGGGGCGCCGGTTGTGAAGATGGCTGTGCTCTCCGGGAAGGACGCATTCTACGGAAGACTCGGCACTGGCATTACGAGAAAGGAGCAAAGATTTCGAGCGCTGGATTCAACTAATTTCACACCAGTGTTGATATGACTCGAGAGAGAAATGGAGGTTCTTGAGCTCCAGAGCATTTGGAAACGTGTGCCGGTGGCGTGTTCTGGGACGAGACGCATTAAGTTTGACGAGGAGATAGATGGTCCAGGCGGATTCGGCGCACAGAGCCTGGGATCCATGGATGCTTGTAGACTGGCAAATCGGCACGTGTAATTTTTTTTCTTTCAAAAACAGTATCATCAATTCAAAGAAAGAAGGAGCGTGTTGGGTATTGAGCAGACAGTCCTAGAGAATCCGAGACAGTAAAAAAGGAAAGGAAAAAGAAGAGAAAAGAAAAGAAATAGTCCTTTGGATGGAAAAAGGAATGACTACAGACATAGGTCCTCTTGGTTGAGGACTTGAAAAAGACCAACGCCAGCGTATCCAGTGATTCCCTCATTCCACGTTAAAACGCCGCTCTTGTAGATCCTTGACGCAATCTGTATCTTTCATGTTTATTTTTTTTCTTCTTTCTTTCTTGTTTTGCATAGACATAACCGTCTTTGTCCATACCATCCCTTCCTCACTCCTACTCCTTGTGCCATACGCTGGGTATCCCGGAAAGAGAGATGATGATGGTGGCGGGGATGGTAGTGGGTGTCGGTAGAAAATCCTTTACACCTGCTCGACGTGCTCTGTTGCCGGCTCGTCCTCGTAGGAAGGCGGGGGAGGGAGGTCCTCCGTGCTCATGGCCATCAGCGAAGCCTTCTCCTCGGGGAGAGCGGCCTCCTGGTGCGAAGTCTTGTGGTGGCTCGAGCGGCCGAAGCGGCGGCAGTGGTGCGTGGGGAAGAAGCTCTGTCCGCGGACAAACTTGCGCCACAGGCCGACCAGGATGGTACCGACCAGCATGCCGAGGATAGAGACGCTAACGCCGGCGACGATGCCGACCAGGATAGGCAGGATGATGTGCGAGGTGAGCTTGCGGAAGAGCAGGGCCCAGCCGTGCTGGCGGTTGTGGCCCCCCATGTGTCCAGCGTGGTGGCCGTGGTGGCCGCCATGGGCGTGAGCACCGCCGTGGCCGCCGGCCTTGGTGCCCATCATGCCCGCGCAGCTGTGCATCTTCATCTTTTGGAGCTGGGCGGCGATAATGGCGCGCCACTTGCAGAGGATGGTCGTGCACTCCTTCTGGCCGTCGCCGATGGGTGTTGGGGTCGTCTCGGAGGCGGTCTTCTCGATCTTGGCAATCATGAGGTCGTTGCTGGGCGCCTTGATCAGGTGGACGCGGATGTTGGGGAGGCCGTCGACGAACACGGAGCCGACCTCGATGATCTGGAGATCCACGGTGACCAGCTCCATCTCGTCAGCAGTCTTGGTGACGGGCTGGACCTGGAGGCTGAAGCCGAGCTGCTGCTGCACAGACTTGGGCTTGCCCTCATGGGGCCGGAACTTGTGGTGGCTCTTGAGCTCCTTGCCCTTGTCCTCGCCTTCCTTGTTATTGTGGTGCTGCTTGTTGTTGTTGTTGTTGTTGTGCTTATTGTGGTGCTTGGGCTTCTCGGCCACCTGAGCAGCGACAAGGACATTTGTGAAGGGGTCTGAGTGGGGGTACAGCTCAAAGCCGTTGACCATCAGCTTGCCAGACTCAGCCGTGAAGTCGAGCTCCAGATGGCTGACATGCTGCTTGTGTTGAGTGCCCTTGTGCTTGTTGTGGTTCTTGTGCTTCAAGACCGGCGGGCATCCTGCACACTCGAGGTTGACGGTCTGGCCCTGGGCGATGGGGATGATCTCGATGGGGATGGACGTCAGGGTATCGACCTCATGGCTGCTGACCTGAGGTGGGAGGAGGAATGCACTGGCAGCAGCTGACAGGCCAGCCACAGCAATGAGAGGTCGCAGCAGCATGGTTTTGTTTTTGATGATGATGATGATGGAGGTTGGGTGTAGAGTGGCAACACTTTTGGGTCACGAGTAAAGTGAGGGTTGCTTTTGAGTGGTCTTTGTTGCCCTCTGACGTTATTGTGTTCAAGTGTTGATCAATGTCAAGGGGTGAACAAAAAAGGAAAGAAAGAGAGAGAGAGAGATGTGATGCAATGCAGTTGTTGGGAGAAGAGAAATGTCCTGGTTTTCACAGAAAAGGACGATGTGAAAAGTAATAAAAAGGAAACTGGTAGAGAAATGGGGGCTGGTGAGAAAAAAGGGTTGGTGTGGTGGTAGTTTGAGGAATGTTGAAGAAATGGGAAAGACGGCACTGTAAGAAGAGGCACTTTAAAGGTTAAATTTGTTCCAGTGGCAGTCTGACCCTCTACAGGCCCTCTCACTGGCCACTCCTGCCACCTGATGACCCTGTGGATGGCACTGAGTGGGGCCCTTGTCGCCCCCCCCTTCAGGCGGCCAGTGTCCAGGGATCGGGTGTTTCGAAGCAGAGACAGCCAACCACAAAAGGACATGGCGTCACCCCATACTTCTGTTTTCGCTCGTCATTGCTGCCTCAGGAAGCAGGCATTCCACACCCCCCCCCCCCAACCCCCATCCTCTCCTTTATGACCTCAATATTCATTCAGTCTTGGGTGAATTATGGTGTGAATTACATCAAATCACCTTAAATCCTCCCTCCCCACAGAAGCTCATGGAGCCACCAAAAAAAGATTCCAAGAAAAAGAAAAGGCCTCCCCTCAAATTATGATAGCCGTCAGCTCAATAGGGTCGTTGGACCAGGCTTGGACATCCGAGTTATCCGCAGTCGATCCTTCGCCACTCATGACAACAATCAGCACCAAATCCAGCAATCCTCATGGCCCGCCCATTCATTCACTTTCATTGCAAGTAGATACCTACCTTGGTATGCATTCTCTTTTACAAACAGCTTCAACAAAATTCAAACAAGGTCAATTTTAGCCTCATTTACCCTCAACAGTGTGCTCAATCACCGCAAGGTGTACACATCAAGTCCTCACGGAGCGAAACATTTGACATTGTGTATACAAACCTTACAATGTCTAGATATAATCTTTACAATGTTGTGACCAAGTGAGTATGCTTAGCAAGATCACAGATTCACAATGTCACGAAACTTTAGTCGCCAGTCACCAGTCACCAGTCTTCATGCAGTCTCAACAGCTTCCAGATCCAGTAGGTTGCCCCAGGGCTCGAATGATCCTCATACCCCAAGGAAACCCATCTGGTCGGACCCGGTTCTGTTTGAGGATTGTGGCCCGACCCGGCCCGCTTACAGGGAAACGGTCGACAACCCACGACCTTGAAACTCTTCGTATCCTATTATTGGCTGTGTTCATGATGACCAGAACTTTATCAGGGGCGCATCCAAAAACTACTCCTGGTACTCATCTCCTACCATTATGCGAATGTTTAGGGCCGAAATACGATCAAATTCAGGCTACCTAGGAGAGAATACAGAAAAAGGAGAAGGAAAAGAAGGAAAAACCCACATGCAAGCAAGGCCTAAGTAGTCCTCATGGTAGTCCTTCATGGCCTCGCACTCGAGCAGGCGCTCCATCACCGTAGCCATGTACAAGATGAGCATGTCGCGGATCTTGTCGTTGTCCATCGTATTGTCCAAGACATACTTGACGAGGCCGATGATGTTCACGACGCGGCTCGGGTACGGGCTGAAGATCTTGAGAGTGGCGAGCAGTATTAGCAATGCCATTCAGACAGAGGGTCCCGGGCAATGACCTTGGTACAGGAGTGACACACGATGGCGGCGCAGGGCTGTTGGCAACAAGGGCAGATACGAGGACTGGTATCGGTATACCTGGGGAGCTCATTTCTGTCCATGAGCCCCGTCGACTGAATTAGGACAACTGAGGCTGCAGGCCTGGCCGTACTTGCCTCGGGTGGTGCTTCCGAGGGGGCCGCCTCATCAGGACACGATTCCTCAGGCATGACCTCAGGCTCGAGATCGTTGTGGTCCTTGGTGTAGCACCACTCGATGAAGCACTCGAAGATCTTCTCGTCCATGTCCGGCCACCTGACGCGGCCCTCCCGGGCCGCCTTCATCCCGCCGTTGAGGACGGCGTCGAGAGGCTGGGAGATCTTGGCAACAACGCCGCTGTGGAAGATGAACGCCTTCTCCGGGCCGACGAGGAAGACGACGACCTTGAACTGCAGGGTGCTAGCGGGTGACTATGGTCAGCAACACGAACACGCACCGGAGAATGCCAGGATGCCTGTTAGTCAACTTATTCCAGTAGGAAGCCATTCTGTCTGGGTGCGTGGCATAAGTTGCGGACAAGGTGCTTCGAGGTAAGAGGAGAAAAGGTTTCTTTGCGATTGGGTCAAGACTACTGTGCGATATGCTAATGCGTACGGAAATTGTGACAGGGGCGAGAGAGAGAAGAGACAGAGAGAGTGTGTGTATGTATGTCACGGAGGAGGCAAGAAAGAGAGGAGAGGAAAAGGTGTGCCATTTATGAAAGCTAGAGGCTTTATGTATTAAAGCTGGCTGTGCTCCGGGCTGTCCTGGAAGATGACTCAAGGATGGCATTTTAGCAAGAAACAATTGTGCCGACATCTACCAGGCTATTCTGGACAAATTTGTGCAAGTAGAGGGCTTGAAGATGGTTAAGAAATGGTGCGTGACCAACAAGCAGCGGTGCCAAAACCTACTGGGTTGTGCCGGGGTAGAAAAGAATGAAGAGAAAAAGAAGTAGGCTGTTGTGCATCCGGATTTAAATTTCACTAGATCACTGCAATTAAATTTGAACTATACACATCGCTTATCTCTGATGTATTTTCGCAGTTGCAAACATGGCACTTCTCAATCAATAATTACACCACGCACTTTGGGAATCTGGTAGTCGAAATTACCATGGCGGCAGGGCAGTTGATTATGAAACAATGTACACACTTCTGCATGTATCATCTCAGCAAAAGCCAGTCTTTGGGAAACCAGAGTGGTGTCCAGTTGTGTCGTCAACTGCTTAGGTGGGCAATCAGGTTCCCACAGCTAGTGAGCCATTGCACTTAGCAGACATATGACACTGCTTGTACACCAAGTATTCAGCTGTTCCTTGTGCCAGTGTCTGGTGTTTTATGAAGCTAGAGGCATCTGATTGTTTGTTGACAGCTCAAAGCTGAAGAGCTTAGTAGTGCCACTGTAGACAGTGTGCAACGAGATTGAGAGAACTCCTGCTTTGTTCTATTGGCTGCTAATACTTGAAACCCAGAAGTCATCACTTCATGTTGCATGGACCTCCTCAAAGATGTCGAAGATGACTTCCCTGGGATATACTAATCTTGTTCTAATCTCCATACTCATAATTCTATGGTATTCTCACTCCACAAGCTTTTTTACCTATTTTTGAAGGGGAGGTGTTGGTGACTTTGAATAAGCCCTTCTGGACAGGCCCACTGCAACATCTCATGTCAGCCATAATAGTGCGAAAAGTGATCCGATCACACAGGAACACAAAAAAAATAAAGCAGCATCCACGAATGAAGCCGGTCTCCTCGAAATCAGGAATTTGGGGAGCAGAACAGAAGTCGAGAAGTAGCCTGGTGATAGGATATAGGAGAGAGGTGTCTTACTGTCAGCCCAAATTCTGTGAACCTCATCAGCAGCAGCACGTTCTTCCCCGCTGACTTCGACTGATGTCTGTCCACGACCGCTGGCGACCTGCTTGACTGTTTCACCCCCCACCGCAGCCCGAGAGGCGTGGAAGTCACGGCCTTCTTCCGAATCAGCGGCGACGATCCGGCCAGATGGCAGCTCCACGAGCTCGATGCTCCTGACGGTGCCCTGAGTCGTCGTCCCCGCCGGTTTGGCCTCCGTTGCATTCCTCGAGTCGTTCTGTCTGGTGCCGCGCGGTGAAGGGGCTGCGGAGCCGTGCCACAGGATTCGTATTACCGGGACGGACTGGGCGATGATGAAGACTGCCGCCTCTGCCTGGAGGAAGCACAGGAAGGTAATGACGCCATCTTTCGAGGCTGGGTCAGCACGAACGAGTATAGACCCGGCCCAGGCGGGATGTTGTGTTATTGCGCGGGGTTGGCTTCACACGATTACATACATGTGAAATCCGACTCGCCAAATTCCCAGAGTGGCACCATGGACAGTATCACGATCCTGAAAGGGTGATCGTCAGCGCGCCGCATGCTTGCACGAGAGGAGGTCCTTGGGGAGAAAGGTTTATCCCTACTGACTTGACAATGCTAATCGGCATCGAGACGCCGACGAGGCTCATGGTGGCGGCGACGCCCCATTTCTCCTTTTCAGGTATGAACCGGACCTGCTTGATCATCCGCCATGGGAGCACTGTCAATGTCAAATCGACGACAAAGAGGAATGCCAGGTTGCCGAGAACTATGTAGGCCTGTGTCGTTGCTGGGATGCACGTTGATTTCATGGACGGGTACTCGATGGAGTCGCAGACGTCGATCCAAGTCTGAATAACCACTATTCAAATGATAGTCAGCGCCAACCTACATACAAGCAATGTCTTGTAGTGATTCCAGCCAGGGACATCGACTTACTAACTGCGGTATAGGTGTTCATTGTAATGACGATAGCCCACAGCACAAGACGAATGCGGCCTATGGTGAGCCTGAGGAGAGTTGTGACAAAGGCCGTCTTGCTGATGGCAACGGCGACGTACATGAAGCTGAGACCAGCCAGATGTGTCGTGATACCGGACGGGTGTAAATGCAGGACATTATAATGATAGTAGATGGGTGCCGCGGCGCAGAGTCCGTGGGCGACGAGAAGGCAGGCCCATGCGGCGATGACTGGGGAGGCAATTTATCTGCTGTCAATTACTCGGCACTGAATAAAATTCTGCCACCTTTTCTCAGGTTGTCTCTTAGGCCAGAGAAAAGGAAGTCTCTTACGAATGTAATCGTCCCACCATAGGCCTTTGTACTTGGTCGACCTGGCCCACAGCCGGGTAAAGAGGAAGACGGTCGTGATCGAGGCCGAGGCTGAGTAGACTGATTTGGCCAACTCACGGTAGTCACTGCGGTACATAAACGCTGGTGGTGCCATTTTTTCTCTCCTTAACGATGCCTACGCCTCTTTAGAGCAAAACTGAACAGAAAAGAAAAACAAAAATTTGAAAAAGAGGGGAAAAGACAAATGGTGCAGAGCCCTACCTAATCTAAGGGAGACAGACGTTGTGTGCAAGCAGCTTGCAGGGTTAACGCCCCAAAGGCCCACATTTCGTGCCAGGCTGGGACCAAGTGCAATGCAGTGTTTCTGAAGCGAGAATGCTGTTGGTCGGAGACAGGTAGAGAACGGTGAGCAGATGATATGGGATGTGACAAGGACAGTTGATACCCAGGTCGTTGTGGACTGCAGGCTCGGTCCGATGCCCGGTCCAACAGTCAAGTCATGCATTGGAATGTAGCAAGGGAAGTGGAGGAGGAGCAGGATGCATGATACACTGTATGCTGTCGACTGTGGTTGGGAATCGTGCTGCAATCGCACTTCTTCCGGATTTATCTAGCCTCGATAGATAGAAATCAGATGGTTCAAGTATGAAGTATCATGTGCCCAGCAGCCGCTAGATCTGACAACATTTTTGGCACTTGTGAAGTAGCAGCTTGTAACTTGGTCCGTTGATACACACTTCTCCGTTCTGTAGTATGCCAACAGGAACATGAGCCACTCGTTGTTTACTGAAGATCACCTCAACTGCATGTGATTCAATAACATTTTCGCCCCCAAATATCAGCTGACCTCCTGTCCATACTACCTATTAAACACCCATCAAACATCTTCGAGAAGGGTGGGTAAGAGTAGCATCGCTTTTCAAGAAGACCTATAAAGACTTGCTTACGTGTGCATCTGCTTATTATTCTATAATGCAAGTGTCAGTCATGGACACAGCAAAAGATAATATGAAGGAGTTGTGGGGAGGGGGAGGGGGTGGGGGGGGGGGGTTGTTTACACAATCATTAGAATATCAAAGATAAGGGAAGAGCAGAGCACCCCCCGTAGGTCAAGTAACCATTCGAGTTTGACCTGGAGATTTCCCCACATCTTCCCAACTACTGCAAACTGAATCCATTGAGAACTTGTCTGGAGAATGCCCCAAAACACTGTCAAAACTGAAGGCTACCACTACTATCCTAGGTGACTCTGTCTGATATTTTGGATACTATGTCTACCAACAAAAACTCTTTGCCCTGGGAGACCAGTCTTTTCAACACCAGCATTAAGAACTTTCATGCAGGGCTTGGCTAATCATCGGTAACAAATGACCAGGGTCTCAACTTACAGGAATTACCACAAGAAAAATTCAACATTTACAGCTCTATTCAGGCTTTCAGAGAAGAGTCATTCTTTTTAGTTTCGTATATTTAAGAATAGCCAAAACCTATACTGACAACTGCTGAGGAAACAGAATATTGTGACATGGAAGTTCGCAGCATTTATGTCTTCGAGTCCCCTGGAGCCATTGCTAGCCTGATATTTGTGACGTTAGATACCCCGGGCTCTCCAAGAAACCTAAAGCTTCAAACAAGAGTTTGTGTTGATTGAGAAAGTGCAAAGAATATCTCGCCGTATCTCTACACCCTGTTCGATCCTTTCAAGTCTAGTCACTCCGCCGTCCGGGTGTCAGATTGTCGAAGTTCCCGTCCAGAAAGGTCAACCTATCTACCCTGGAGCACTTAACACTGACCACTTAAGGCCCTCGGCATATCTATGGGGGAAAACAGTTGGATCATATCATTGCTTACATCTATCTGAAGAGAAGAGAAGAGAAAGATGTGGCTAATCTTCAAGCATAGAAAGCCTCTTTTTATACCCTTGCAGCCGGAACTTCTATCTAGCCCATGGCCTTTTGGCCACCTTTCCCCACAGTTTCTGGGGAAGAACATAGTCGCGAATGGTATAGAATATGAGTGACTAGTTTGAAGGGAAAAACATGTGCAAAGAACGGTTGACGAAACGGGGGAACATTTCAAGAAACAGAGCCCTGGTCTATTATGTATGCTATACTATCATATAGTATCGAAGGGGGAGGGGATTAGACTAGGTCCGCCTCACGAGAGGAGAGTCCACCGCTGGTTGACCTCTTCATCCACCTGTATAAAAAGACGCAGGAAGGAACTGGATTACAATCAGATAGCACTGTGATCTTCAGATGAACAAACGATATATCCGATGATTTCGTCCCTCCAAGACGACGAAATGTGAAATAGCCTATGGATATGTATGCACGCTAGACTAAATAATATAAACATCCTATACAAAGGAGAAGAAAAAAGAAAAAGAAAAATGAGCAAGCGAGACAGAGGGGGGGAAAACACCAAAAAAAAAAAAAAAACAAAAAAAAAACCATATGTTTATGATCCTCCACATGATTTGCTTTCCATCGGTAAATGAAACACCTCCCCGGCCCCATGCTATGCATTTCTAGTCCCAAAGAGAAACATCATAACATGACGCCATAACTTCATGAGTGAGCGATATGATGAAGAAAACCAAAATGAAAATAGACGTGTCAGCTGTGGCGCTGTCTGTGCTGTCCATGTAAGCCTGCGACCAAAAATAACGCCCAAAGAAATGATTAAAGGGGAGAAAAAAGAACGCTCTCCTGGAGGGTATCGACCTTCTTCATCGTTCTCGGCCGCCTAGACACTCCTCCCCATAACATGCTCTTGCGTTCCTGTCAAATTCGATGACATCACTGCAACTTGATGCCTTCAAAGAGTCTCAGATCTAGGCTCGTATCATTCTCACCAATATTTGGCGTAGGCTCGTTGAGGATTTCCCACCGCCTGAAGGTGAACGCCCCGAGCCTCTCCCCGGCCACGCCGCCTCCGCCTGCAGGCACGGGCACGCCGTATATATTTTGGCTCAGAGAACTAACCCTTAGGAACCCTGTGCCGCGGGGCCTTTGGCCTGCAGGGGTTGCCGGCTTGTCCTTGTGCGCCAGCATCAGATTGTCGTGTGGCTGCGGCGCGTAGCTGAAAATGTACCGCAGGCGCGGGTCCGACAGGGCATCGCGCAGGTGCCGGATGCATTGTTGCCGGGCCTCATCGGGCAGCGTGTCGACGAGGAGGAGGGCGAGGTCGAAGGTGCGCTGCGTGAGCTGTGAGAGATGGTTCAAGGGGACGTTGGGGTTGCAGATGGCCAGTGGCGACAGGCCTTCGAGTTCCTGGAGGAGGCCGGTGAGGACGAGGAGGGCCCGACCGCGAACCTCGCCGTTTTGCTTGTTGGCCGGCTCCTGAACGGGCGCATGCAGTGCGAGCAGCGAAAGCATGAGTGGTAGCCACTTCAGCAGCACCGCGATCTTCACCTCCTCATCCGAAGGCGACGCGAGAAGTTCCCACAGATCAGCCAACCGATCGACCACGTTGGAGGCCAGCTGTGTCGGACGGCCCCGGCTGAGGATGTCGATCACGGACAGCAAAGTCTCGGCAACAGCAAAGCTTTCATCGCCGGGGATCGGACTTTTCATCGATGGCAGCAAGTTGAACAGCCGGGTCTGGGCCAGTGTCAAGAGATGCTGTGTGACTTCTGCCGGCAGCCAAGGCAGGATCCCGGTCCATGTGATATTGTGGGAGTCAATGGCGTCGTCCATTGCCTTGGAGTACACCTCGAGCTGCGTCTGCAGCCTGTCTTGCGCGTTGGCGCCGCTCGCCTCCACCATCGCCATGCATTGGTTCAGCTTCAGCTGGCAGAAAGGCAGGGTGAGCTCGTTGGCCAGGCCGAGGACCTGTTCAAAGGTGAACTGCCTGCCTGGCGCCTCGTTCGGCAGAAGCAGTCGTGTCGTTATATTGTCCAACATCTTTCCTACGGCAGGATCCAGGGCCTTCACGTTGAAAAGCTTGGGGACATTCTGCTGGTCGGTCAGCACCAAGTTCCTCAGGAGCCCCTCTAGACGGCCCAGCGCCTTGTCATTCGCCAGAGGAACAGCTGAGGCATCCTCCTGGCTGCTGGCACTGCAATACTCGGTCAGAGCATTTCGGACAAGAATCACCATCTCCTTGAAGTGCGTCTTGGGCGCCTGAGCCTGTAGGATTCGAAACCGATATGCCTCCTCGGGCGTCAGCAGCTCCTTCGATGACGGCGGTGCTGTGAACAGCTCGAGGACCTCCTGGACGTATGTCTGCGGACGCCCTCCCGTTTTGGCGGCCATATTCGGTCTTGCAGCGGTGGAGACGGCATCTCCAGTCGTGGTCAGGATGATAGAAAAGTTGAGGCACCCGACGACGACCATGAGAGGGAAGATCTGCCCGAGTGGTGGTCGGCTCTGCGGGTTGCGGATCCCGAGAACCCATTTCGTCATGAACGAGTCGAAATGCTGCGTATCAAAGTACCGTAGCCTTGCCAGCAGAGCGCCATATGCACGCAGCCTCTCGTCAGCTTTTAGCCAGCAGGCCTGGATCTTGGGGATGATCTTGTTGAGGAAGCTGTTCATGGTGGTCCTGTCCATGCTGGTCTTGTTTGCCAGCCTCTTCTCGATCTCGTCCAAAAGCTCGCCTTCCTCGTCTTGTATGCGAGCGGCCATATTGTCGCTCACAGGCGAGGAGGCGTCGACGGCGCTGTTGCGGTCGTTGCGGATTGCGTCGTTGAGGTGGGTGACAAGAGCGTCCTGCCCAGGGATCCGCGGGGCAAGCAGGGCCATCGATGTCAGGAGAGGACGCACGGCCACAACGCCTTGCGTCTGGGTCAGATTTCCGAGCCTCTTCACAAGGGAGTCAAACACATCCTTTGCGAACCCCAACGCGCAGAAGGTGGGCAGATGGAGGTTCAGAGTGTCGGCACACGACGATAATATGTCGGCGTCGAACAGGTCTGACGCGGTCTTGAGAAGCTCGCCGAGAGTCCTGAAGTCCTCAGCCGCCTCCAGGATGGACCTTGAGGCGAGGAAGGTGGGCGTGGGGAACCTGAGAACCTCCTTGCTGGCGGCCTGCGCCTGTGCCATCTCCAACACGAAGATCCGGCGGAGGCACTGGCCAACCTCTAGCTTCAGCGCACGGCTGCTCCGCCTGATCCTCCTGCAGAGCTTGTCGACGGATATGCTGCTCGTCTGGGGCGCATCCGTCCAGTGCAGGCCCAGGCTGCTCTTCACAGAGTTGACGGCCATCTCTGTGTTGGTGGCCTCGTCGTCGACGCTGTAGCCCGCCCGACCAAGCATGTTGGCACGCATAGTCCTCAACGAGTCCGGCAGGGCAAAGATGGGCAGTTCCACGAGCAGTCGGGTCGTGGCAGGGCCGTCCTGGTCGACGCCGCTGGAGTCGTAAAGCCCACCACGAGCTATCAGCCACTGAATGTACGCCATAGGCTCAAAGTGCCCAGAGCGGACGAGCTCAGACACCAGATGGTACAGCGCAGTCTTGCGATCCATCTCGGCCAGCGGGTCCGAGACCATGAAACCCAGGACCGCATCTGTCGTATTGAGACCGAGGCCAGCCCAGGCCGACAGCAGCCGGTGGGCAATATAGATCTTGGACAGTCCTGGGCGGTAGGAGGACGTGCACCACTCGAGTGTGGCCCTGACAAAGCTATCCTTGCCCTTGAACATAGTCCAACATCGGATAGGTAGGTCCTCAGGAATCGGGGCCTGCAGCGCGCCGTCCAGGTGTTTGATCATGATGCCGCGGGCTGCAGGCGCCCGTGCGCTCGAGAGTAGTTGTTCGTTGCGGGAGCTGATGACCCGGTAGGCGGTCAGGACGACCGTGTCATCCGCAGGGACAGCCGCCGAGAGGGTGTCCTTGTGCTTGGGCCAAGTGGACGGGGAGACGAAGTTGACCGAGGTCGACACCATCAGGGTCTTGATGAGCTGTAACAATCTTGCTGATAGTGGTGCAAAGATGTCGCGGTCGGGGTGGTTTTGTATCTGACATGCCAAGTCAGCCATGCCGTCATTCCTTTTCTCTCTCTCTCTCTTCCCCCGCCGTCTCGTGTAAGGGTGTAAGGGGGAAGAAGGAAAAAACGAGTAAAGAGGGGGGTGAAAATACTCACGGTACTATATTGGCTAAGGAGGGCGGCGACAAGTCGTCGGCCATATTTTCTCAATCGAAGGAGATCCTTCCAGTAGATCTGCATGATAAGAAGGTACATGGGCAGTTTTGAGTTGGGGCAATTCTCGATGCCCAGGACGACCCATTCCATGTAATGCTCGCGGTCGAGCAAGTGTTCGGCGTAAAGTTGTGTAGCAAGTCGGACCCTGCCTTATACTGTTAGCGAATGAACACGAAGAAAATAGGATGGCAGGTTTGGGAAAAGAAAGAGAGAGAGAGAGAGAGAGAGAGAGAGAGAGAAAAGGAAGAAGAAAAAAAGAAGGAAAAAAAGGGAACATACGCGTAATTAACCTTGTTCTTCCAGTCTGGGTCGCCAAAGGATGCGACTACGCCGTCGACAAACTGCTCGACAAAGACGGTCCAGTCTCTTATCCACTTGGCCTCGCCGCCCATGACGACGGCTCCGTTGACGCCCTTGCGTTTGAAGGCCCTGATCTCGTTGGCGCCGACGCACTTGGCAAGCCAGACAGCGCGGTCGGTGGGCATGTTCTTGTTCAGGCACTGATCCAGCAGGCCCTTGCCCCTGATGCCGTGCGGGACCGTCCTGCTCAGGCGGCGGAGAGAGCTCGTCGGGTTGGCGAGATCCTTCAGCCAGGCCTCCCTCTTGGTGTCGGTTACGGTCACGCGCGGAGGGGGCTTGAAGGTGGAGGGCGAGGTGATCTGGCCGTTGTGCCGCCTGGCGCCGAGCAGGCCGCTGAAGACGGTCGAGAGGGCATAGAGACCCGTCTTGTGCTTAAGACTAGGGAAGATGGCGGCTTTGCCGGTCCCGTTCTCTGCCTGGCCGAAGGGCCCCTTATCGAAGTACCCATTCTGTATAAAGGACTGGGTGAAGTGATCCTCGGGACCATCACCCGTCCACGGGTTAAAGTCGGCATGTCCCGTCGAGGGGGCACTCGTGCTGGTCGACCTGTGCTGCGAGTCCTTGCCCCCGCCACTGACCAGTGCCCACCGCGGCGCCGTTGGCGGGGCCTCGATGGTATATGGTTTGGGCCTATTATCCTTCTTGACGGGCGCCGGCGCCGGAGCAGTCACATGCTTCTTTAGGTCGGGGAGCGCAAATCGACATCGGCGCCGTGGCATCGGCAGGGGAGGATTGTTGTCGCTGTTGTCGGCAGAAGCCTGTCCTCCTGCTCCTGCTGCTCCTCCTCCTCCTCCTCCTCCTCCACCACCACTACCACCACCACAGCCTAGCCCTCCTCCTCCTCCTCTTGATGCCCGAGGGCTGCTGCCGCCACTTATATCCCCGAGGTCAGACGACTCGGCTGCCAAGCCCGGCGGCAGGGTCCTCGACGGGGTGAAGGGCTTGGGAGGATCGAGGGAGGAGCCTGCATTTGTCGGCGACTCAATGAAGCCTGAGTGTGTGATGCCATCATTGGCAAGCTCCAGCCGGAGTCGCGAACCGCCGCGGCGGGGCGTGCCGTATTGTGTCTGTGCAACATTGCCGGCGGCCTGGCTGCTGCTGGAGGTGGTGGCGGCGCCGGGCCCCGGGTCGGAGGAGGAGGGGGGAAAGTCTGCGCTGTTGTTGTGGCGGACAGGAGGGGAGGGAGGCAGATATTGCGACGAGAGTGCTCTCTTGTGGGCAGGTCTCTGCGACAGAGTGCCAGAACCGCTCAGTGACCTCGAGGGGGGCTGTCGCTGCGGGACGCCTATCGAGGCTCGGGAGGACATCGCTAGGAGAGACCCGGGTGCGCCATCTGGTTCGAGTCAAAGGAAGAGAGGAGGTGGTGTGTTTGGATGTGTGTTTGTGTGTGTTTCTGTGTGTGTATATAATTATCTCCCTCTTCTCTTTTCTTCTTCTTTTCTTTCTTGCTCGACGGGGTGTGTGGTCGTTGGGGACTGTCGGTCGGATTTGCTTTGGGCAGAGAGAGTGCTTTCCGGGTGGACGTGTGCGATTGCGACCTGCCTTTGAGTCTTTGAGAGGAGAGGGGGGGGGGGGCGGGAAAATAAGGCCAGACGAGGCGGTTCGGATATATGAGACAGAGGCAAGACACAAATGGTCGATATCTTCCGGGCCCGGCGAGTTCGCCTTCGTACCGAGAGGGCTCGTGTGTCTCGTGGAGCTCGCTGGGACTGGATGGTAAAGATGTCTGTCTGTCTTGAGCATATACGAGGGGAGAGGGGAAAAGGTGAACGACAAGCAGCAGCAGCAGCAGCAGCAGCAGTAGCCAGCGACGACAGCTGTACGAGGCCCAAAAGAGAGAAAGAAGTGATGAGGTGAGTGAGGTGAGGTTGTCCAATCCCCCCAAGGTTACATGGGGCCCCCAAAGCGCACGAGGACTAATCGGGGTTGGTAAGCAGCTGGGAGGGAAGTATGCGAGCTGGCGAGGACATGCATGCAAAAAGGCAACAGACGGTATTCGGTATGGGGAGGAGTCGAGAAAGAGGGTTTATGGGGCTGTGGCGCGCTATGGGAAGTACGTGCAGCAGGGGGATAGGGCAGCCCAGCGGCCGGTTGGTCAGTTGGTTTCAAGGAAGGCGGGAAACAAGAGAGCGATGAGTGACCAGCTGCAGTGACCTCCTCTGTGCCCCCCTCAGTGACCCCCTCCAGCTATGCACCTATGCTGTAACGGTGGAGGAAGCTACTGCTGCGGTACGACGCTACAGGCACCCACACGGGCGCAAGGCGGGAGGGGAAGGGGGGGGGGGCGGCACAAGGGCTGGCTGTATGTACAGTACGTACTCGTGCGTCGAACCCTTCCGGATAGAGAGGGTGGCACAGGTGGTCACCCCCTGAATCCCTGGGCGGCTTGCGCTAAAGTCCTACTATACCTTAGTGGTAATGTACAGTACATAAGTAGTACTCCTACATGGTACTATGCTATCCCATACAGTGTGGTACGTAGTACCACGCTGAACTGACACACACCAAATGGATAACCCCGTTCTGCCGTTCAGCCACGATCTTTTCTTCTGCTTCTAAAACAACTGTCACACGAGCTCACACGAGATAGGCGAGAGGGCGAGTCCTGAGGCAGTTGAATGTGTATTCCTTTGCTTGAGTTGTTAGCCAGTATTGCTGTGGTCGTTCTATTTTTGTGAACAATTCTTTTCTGCTTCTCTGCTCGGAGGAACGCCCACACACCATCACCCACTCGCTCCTCGTCCTCGCATCTAACCTGCAAGACTGACTGACCACTGACTGCTTCATCCACTGACAAGCTTTTGACCTGCGATGTTGCAAATCCGCCTGTTCAGGAAGGAGTTCGTCTCGGCCCCATCCTCCTCCGTCCAGGGTAGATAATCATAGATCACCTGTGACTTTAGCCTTCTCATCCTGGTGGCTGAATACAGCAACTCCCTCGCCACCCTTTGCTTCCGTTCTTCTTCATTCCTGCTCATCACGTCGGTTCCCGGAGGCTAACGACGCCTTCCGAGTGGCTTATCTCGTGATCACGACATCATCAGCTACCCTTACCATACGATACCACGTCACGGATTAGGACCAGGGGGTGGTGGTTATTTGGGTTTTTATTCCTCATTGGCAAAATTTACTTTTTTTTCCTTCCAAATTCTTATTCCATCGATCCTAGCTGCATCGATCCTTCGAAACAAGGAATTTTCATATCACTCTTGACAGTGAAGAAGCTAAAAGGAAAACATCAAGAAAATTAAATAATAAGAAAAAGGCAAGAGGGAGTAAGGGTGTGTGTGTGTGTGTGAGAGAGAGAGAGAGAGAGAGAGTCTCGCGGGTCGAGGCATCTTCAACTTCCCTCGTATCGTCTTGTACCACAGCGCTTCCTCCCCGGCTTCCTTCAGTGCGAACCCTCGGCGCATTTTCATTTGTTCGGTAAATATTCGCTGCGTGCTGTGCCGGTCCCAAAAGACAAGCTACGCCCTCTGGATTAATCATCTCGGGGTGGAGAGGAGCAGGTTTGTGGTCCCTGACGCGACATGTTGGATTCTTTTCTTCTTCTTTTCTCTTCTTTCTTTTTCCCTTCCTTCTCCTATTTTTTTCTCTTTCTAATACCTTCCTTCATCTCGAGTCTTGTTCATGCAGGAGAACGGGGCGATGTGACGTGGTGTCTCCTTCTCTGCAGCTGCAGACGCCCAACATCGCTCAAAGCAGTGAGAAAGTGCATGGGTGGAGGAAGGGGGGGGGGTTATGGGTTGGGAGCGCCTTAGGGGGTTAGAAGCGTAACCCGGCTCCGGGTGTAGAGGTGACCGCTCTCCGGACCGAGGAGGAAGGATTATTTCCTTGCTCCTATGCCTTCCTTACAGATAAGCTGCCAGCGTCCCGTGCAGGCGGTTGCTTCGAAATCAAGTCTTACCTATTGGGCCTGGTTTATTTCAGCCTCGGTCTTTGTTTTTGCCTCCATCTTTTTCTCACCTGCAGGACGTGCGATTTCATGGCTACATTGACATGGTGAAAGAAAAGAATATTACTTGATATGCCAGTGTGCCCCCTCTCAACTTCCACTCATTCACCCTTGAAAGACAAAGGACCATGTCTTTGTTCTTGAGATGAAAAGTTCCACGAGCTAAGGTCCAACACACGGGACGGCGTATGAAGTGGTAGGATGAGCAGAGAATTGAACGCCTCCTTGGTTCCAGGTCTCATCATCACCACTCCTTGTCCACGGCAATTCCGGCGGCATGATATGCGCTCTGACACTACCCCCCAGGGTGTGTACAATGGGTGGTATCATAGGTAGTCAGATACTCAAATACTTGAAGGTAATCGTTTCCCCCCGACGAGATCTAGACTCCACAAGGCGTTGATTGATTTTATTTGTCTTGCCGCTTGAACTAGGATTGGTTCTGCACCGACCGCCCCCATCCATTTCCATTTCCATTTCATCCATCCATCCGCCTCTCCCCACGCCCACTTACTGTAGCACTAATCAAGCAGCCTTTCCGACTTTCCCGTGTGACACGAGGACCTCGGGGTGACAGCGTGCACACAAGGGAGTTGCGGACTTATTCACCACCTCCCCCCTGGACGAGCCCCGCGTCAGACAAATACGCCGGAATACAATAATCAACCCACACTGTAATCAATGTGTAATAATTAGTCGCAGCAAATCGGCTACTTGCTCAAATGGACGACTAGCACGAGCCACACTCTCCCAATCTAAACTATATCTTCTGCTGATTATCAAATCAACCCATTCCTTCCTACAAGAGCCTCATCACGACCATGTGCGCATTGTGTCCCTTTGGTGGGTCATGTTTGTTGATTGCCTGTGCCTCGCTTTCGGCTCTAAACGTAGTACACAAGTAATTCATTAGTAAAATGGCTCTACAAAACCTGCCCTCCGGAAGGTCCGGGTTTCCTGCCCTGGGAGAATTCCGCCGATTCCTTGGGTGTTTTCTCCGAATCTCCGTGGATTGTTGGCCCAAGCGAGATGATTTACGAGGATGTTGTTTCTGCTTGGTCAAGGAAGCGTCGAAACAAGCCTACCTGGCTGCAGCAGAGCCTGTTCACCCCCCCCCTCCCCCGACGCCCTTCCCCCTCCTTTCTCTGGCTGGCTTGTTGCGACTGACTGAATGATTGACTACCCGTGTGAGTTGACCGGCACCCGTACCTAATGCCACAAAGTAATGGGCGGAATTCTTCTACGGCTAATAAATGGAGATTGTCTCTTGTGAATCCCAGTCGGAACACAAAAGGCAGATGCTGCTGTGAGATCTCAAGAGCATGTGTGTTCCCGAAGCTAATTAGTGCTCTAGCCTCTAGGCAACCTGTGCGATCAATTAGATAGAGGAAGATGATGCTTCTTCTTCAGTCACCACCTCCGGGCACTTCATGCAGATCCACATCCGTCTTGATGCAACCCTGGTGTCACAGTTGGATGCACCCCTAGACCGTCGATCCTATATCTGCAGAGTAGTTGCTTCGCATGGCGATCCCCACCCTCCATGTCGGGAGTAGATAAGGAGGGGAGAAGTTTCAGTGGTGGCTAATATCGGTGCGCGGTTGATGATGTTCCAACGAGAAAATACTCCATCGCATCACACGATGTCAGTCAACAAGGGGTCAGTTCTCCTAAGGTTTAATCATCAAACGAGATCACCTTGGACACGGTCAAGGCACAAAGATACCTGAAAGCTCACGAGGTTGGTCTTGGCAGAGCCAGTATGCGATAATAGATACTTCCAAGACATCGGAGAAGTAATCATCATCAAACAGTACAATCACCCACATGAATACTCTTCCCGCCCTCTTCAATCCGCTTCCGCTAACCCTCGAAGTCGTACAGTGTCCTCGTCTTGCGCAGCACTGCCTTGAACATGCACCTGCCCAGTCACGCCCACCCTCCCAGCGCGCTCCGGCGACCTTAACGACGTAAACCCCATCCATCTATCACATCCGACGACAAAAAGCCGCATGCCATGGTCAAGCGGGGCAACGCCCTCTGTCCCACGCAGACTCGCCCTTCCCGCCGTAGCCAGCGCTGCGACTGCCCGAAGGCGGGGCCTGGCAGGATGAAGGAAACACATTGTATGCATATGAGACGCAGGGAAGAAATAGTCCATACGTGGTGAGTGTCGGTCGACTTAGAAGGGAGCGAGAGAGATTTTGAATGTCCGGGACAACATACTGTGTGCATGCAGTGCATCGTTCCAAGGTAGGCAATTATGAGACCGAACGCGCCAGGTACCTGTTCATGTTGGCAGGACTCACTCCGGCCCTGGGGCCTGGACGAGCGTCCAGGTACGGACCATTCAAAGATGAGGCACAGCATTCCTCATTCCATTCTTGACCCAATGCAACAGAAATACAGTACCTTACAGGTTATCATAACCAAGGAGATATGGTTAGGGTGCATCTTGGCTTACCAGTGCTTCAATGTAATGCGTGAGAGGGCACTATCATGGGAGAAAACACTCAGATTTCGGTTTATCTCTGTTCTGCGGGTGCATCAAATCGTGAAGCTCTAGCTGCTATCGGACTTGGGTTAAATGCCAACCATGCGCCACAGCGTTCAGCTGTTGAAAAAAGGGAGCTTTTTTAGCCTCCAACCCACTCCCAGCAGCGTAATTCCGGGAACAGTACTTAATTCCAAGGTTAACTCCATAGCATATGTCCGATCTTGTTGTTGAACTTCTTGGGCCCATATCATATCGTTTTCATCACGCTCTTTGCAGAAGAAAAGAAAAGGAGAGAAAAACATCTCGACTGGGAATCGCGGCCGCATTCCACGGGTTTCTTTTTCTCTTTCTTCCATACCCCCGTCACAGTCATGAAGCTCATCATCGGTGGCTCGACCGGTTTCGTAGGCGCAGAGCTTGTCCGACAGGCCCTGCTCCACCCGCGCATCACCTCCGTCGTGGCTCTCGCCCGGCGCGAGACGCCCGTCCCGTCAGGCTCGGAGGCCGGCGGCGCGAAACTGCGATCTGTGATCTGCGACGACTTTGGGACGTACAATGCGGCCGTCAAGAAGGAGCTGGAAGGCGCCGATGCCTGTATCTGGTAAGACAGAGTCTTCCGTTGTTTCTTGGTCTCTGCGCAGAGTTTGCTGATGCTGTACAAAAAATCCAGGACAATCGCGATCACGCCCTCGAAACTCAAGGAGGTGCCCTGGGAGGAAGCGTGCAAGATCTCCCGCGACTATGCCGTCGCAGCCATGAAATACCTAGCGGCCGGCAGAGCCCAGTCAGACACGCCGACGCCGTTCCGCTTCATCTACATGAGCGGCATCCATTCAAAGCGTGACCGGGCAGAGGCCGAAAAGGTCGACATACTCGTCAAAAACCCCTTGATGCTGGAATACTCCTTGGTCCGGGTATGTTTCTGTCCTTTCCTCCCCGCCTTCTCATCTACTACCTGACCAGGGTCGTCTGCAAAGGTTGAATTAGTGTTCCGCTGCTGACCAGAAGAGGGGGGGGGGGGTTAAATTGCGGCGCCTAGGGAGATGGAGAGGTCCAGATCCTCGAAATTGCGAAGCAGTCCAATGGAAAGGCCGAGGCGTGCGTCACCAGGCCAGGACTCATCCACGGTGCGGGCAAGGAAAGGCGGACGATACCCGGCATTCCGAGCATCGAGGTCGAAGAGATTGCTGCCGCCCAACTAGACCAGGTCATCAATGGATTCAAGGCAGAGATGGTCGGGAACGACGACCTGGTTCACCTTGGACAGGAAGTCTTGTCAAAGAAGAAATAAACAATAGCAAGTCTAGATAGAGTAGAGTCCATACACCTTTCCTTGTCTGCCTGCAATACGCTTCCTGTAACCTTTAATCTCAACATTCTGAGACCTTGATTCCCCCTGGGACAGGGAAGAAAGACATTTTAGACCGAAAAGGAAAGATAAAGGAAGACAAAAGAAACAAAAAATGCGGTGAGTGTGGATCGAACACACGACCTTCAGATAGCGAATGAAGTTTGGCTTCAGTCTGACGCTCTCCCAACTGAGCTATCCCCGCAATAGATGATTTACCGATGAACTCAATAACCTATAGCATAATGTATTGATTGTAGCAGAGATTTTCGACAGTTATAACCTTTTACTAAATTTGTTCATAGAAAAAAATAACAAGTCTCGAAACAAATTTGAAAAGATTTATTAATAATATATTATTTGGATTATAGTTATAATATGCTAATAAATAAAAAATAATGCAAAATGCAAAAGCATTTGCAGCATGAATTGAGTATACAACCTTTATGAATTTTGATTGCAATTTAGCTATAGTTGTAAGTGATCTGATCTGAAATAGTGCGCACTTGCATATAATATATATAAGGGACTGAGAAGTTAGCAGCTATGGACAAATCGAAAGTCAAAGTTGAGCAGAGTAGATAATAGCATCCTATATGTCGAATAATGCCATAATCTAGTCCATTCAGCCAAGTCCTTCTCAAGCTCTCTTGTTATGGGTTATATTGTGGGAATGCAAGTATATTATGCATCAGCATCTAGGTTACTCACTTACACATTTATTACTTATGTAAATCGCATGATTCTTTGCAAAAGTCTCCCAGCTGCTCCAGTATCAGCCCAAACTCGATGCCAAGCCACAACTCTTCGATGTAAATTCGGCATTATGCTAGTGGAAGTCTCTTGCAATAACAACAAGTAGTTGACAAATGTGATATTTTCCACTATTTCATCCTCATGATTATCGTTTGTTTGAAGGTGTTTTCTATGTTCATGGTGTACCACAAGCATCGGAGTGAGCTTGGCATATTGAAATTCCGAGTCTTTCTTGCCATCTAGTGAAGCAGAAAGGGTTTTCGAGTTGCTCCGTATTCTGCAACATCCTCTCAGGCCAAGCTTGAAGCTAACTACAAGTCCTTTGCAATGGATAAGGCTTTCTTTGACGTTGTTCCAATCAATTGTGCGCAGATCCCATATACGGTATGAATTATTTGGGAGGAGGCTCAATCAGATACACATGTGGATAAACCGCGTAGGTAACAGGTTCTGCCAGCCCATCTCGCCCAAGACCACGATGGAGGTTGCATGCCAGCAGCACGGTAGCCCTCGAGTAGCTCTTTGGTATTCTAAGCTGCGGTGCCCCATAGAAGACCCTGATGAACGGGCCCGCTCCACAAGCCCCAAAGATACTCCCCGTTATTAGGAGAGTCCGCTATAGCAGGAAGCTTATCGGTCTCGAAAGTAAGGTTGCAGGTGGTAAACCTCTCAACGAGGTTGTACCACTTATCCTTGCTTAGTAGTCCATCCTCCAGGTTCTTCTTATTGTTTGTAATGGGGTCGTAGCTCTTTAGAACCCTGCCGTCGGACTTGATCACGCCAGGTGCATCTTCGAAGAAAGATGTACCGCGCGCGAAGTGAATTATCCGTCTCTATTGGATACGCTCTTGGAAAATCCAGCCTCTATTTATGATGGCGCTATCAGCCAGGCTTTGCGCAAAGGCCGAGACCTGCGGGAGTTTTATCGATACGTGGCCGATGGGCCGAAGAAAACCCTGGAAATCGTCAAGTGCCATGCGTGCGACTATATTGCGACTGGTGTTGTGGTAGACAGCCGCCATCTCAGCTGATTCTCGCAATCAGTCCTGCTCGTCATGCTAGATAATGCAGAGCGCATCTATCCATACGTAGCGAAAATCGAGGCCTCTGGAGATGATGACAGCATGTTCGTAAGTTTATAGCAGATCACGAATCAACACGTTTGGTAAAGACCGGTAGATTCTCTCGTCAGCTCCAAATGGTGCACTTCAACCCAGCGATGACTCAGTGTCATATAATGACCGATCATCTTTCCATCCGAAATGAATAGCCTCCATATCTCAAAAATGTGAGGTGGCCTGGAGAGAAGGCACTGGAGCTTAAGTCCAAAGGCCTTGTAGGGAGCTGCACTTGAGGGAGCTTTATTAGTTGCGCCCGGGCACTAAGTAAGTAGGCAGCTGATGATATACTTTGGAGTCGCTTGAAATTAACCATTCCCCCGCATTTAGCCTTATGGCGATATCCCAGGTGAACGATCCTATATAAAGAGTAACACAGATTAAGTGTTTGGATTTCGTATCTGAGCGTATTTACTCAACCCGTCTATAGCAAAAAGAGAAACGTTAGCATACTTGCTAAATCTGTGCATGATTGGGATCCGTCTAATAAAAGTATAGATTTCGTTTCTTCCGTAATTTGAACATGGTTCGTGATTGCCGGTTGTGTTTGAAGAGTTTTGGAAATCGGTGTTGGCTGATACGCTACAAAGCCGCTTTGAAATAGTCCACTAGATACATTTTGAGATCACGGAATGTCGCAGATTGTTGCATCTAGACTTTCAAAGCCTTGGAATTTGTTCAAGGTCTCAGTTGCGAACTGAAAACGAACAAAATAATGAGTATTTCTACTATGCTAGCAGGTTCCGAACACCGTGCAGAGACCCTCATAGTCAGTGGTATGGCCACACATTGTAGACATTGTGATTGAAGTCTGATGATAGAGATGTATTCGCAATGTCTGTGTGTTATATTTGTCTTTGATTTCTATTGTTGCCTCTGATCGTAGAGTAGGATGGAAAAGAGCAATCACTTCCTCACCACATTCACTACATTGTGTTTTCATTTGGGCGGACTGAAACATGAAGAAGAAAGCGGGGTATAAAGTCAATGCATTTCTTCTCCCTGCTAATTAAGCCAGTCAAACAACATACTTGCTTACAGCTGAATGCTAATCCTCTTGCATTGTTTTCAGCTTACATACTTACCAGAGTGCAGGCAGTCCTGGAGGGCAGGATTCAATGTTGCAGCATGTGGTTGGCCCAGATGCGCAGAAAACCATAGCAAGTCTTAAATGCTTGTGAAAGCACATACACATCATAATTAGCTTTCGCCTAGCAGGAATTAGCATGTTTTCACCTTTTGCATTAGAGATAGACAAGGAACAAAAGCGATCTTGCCTGTTATCTAAATTTACTGGCATAAATAGCCGGGCGTCCTTTATAAGCTTACCAGGCCAATGCAAATACAAACCGATGGTGGTCTTGCTCTAGTGCACCTGTCGGGGCAAGCACTTATGCAGGTTGTGTAAGTTGATGCAGATGCTTCAGAAAGATCCCGACATTAAAGGATCAAGGATGGATTGTCTGCTGCTAAGATGGCTATATATAATATGGGGATTGCTTGAATCAGTCATACTACAGTACCAGGCAGAATGAAACTTTCATCTTGATCTTTACTTTTATATTTAAGTCGAATCCAAAAGTATCAAGGTGTGTGAAAGGGCTGCCATAGGGGCTTGCAGCATGCAAAGAGAGTCCTATCAATGGATTATAACAGTAGCTTGTTTTCAGATAACAAAGCAGATGTGAATATTCTATCTTCTTCAAGAGCCATGCTATATAATGCAGAACCAATATATTATATCCTATAAGGAAACCTTAAATTACTAAGTTGCATTCAATTGGATAATCTTACTTATAGTAATTACTTATTTAGTTATGAAATAAAGCAATGATTTCTAAGCATATCATTATCAGAAAAAAGCAGAACATCAACCTTCTTAGAGCACATCACTCTCTCTCAACAATAACTCTCTGAATAGTGAGTGTATATGTGTAGTGCATCAGCATCAAGCGATGTGGACAACATTGTGTGGTGTCCAAATCCTGTAACATAGCTATATATTTATCCTGAAGTGAGGGTTATTTCAACTGCGGGGATAGCTCAGTTGGGAGAGCGTCAGACTGAAGCCAAACTTCATTCGCTATCTGAAGGTCGTGTGTTCGATCCACACTCACCGCACTAATTTTTGCTTGCCACAACAATTTGTCACCTTTTTCTTCGCCCTTGAAGGTCGAGCTGCTTTGTTCACTATAAATCTCACCCCCTCCCCCCCTCTCTTTTCATAGCTAGACAACCTGCATCCAAGTCTTGATGTTCAGAAAGGTTGCAATTTATTACATAGACAAGGGACAACAACAGCCATCCTACATAAACGCGCCAGTCACCTGCATCATCAATGAGATATTACTGAATCAAGACCACCGTGGTCATGACTCTGATGATGGAAAATTTGGTGATGATCACGACCGAGCTACCTGTCTCTTTGGAACCAGGATTTCTTTGGATCACTGTGCATGAGCCCCGAACGCAGTGAGACCCTCCCACAAGACTGCGGAAGCACCGCATGAGCAACTTAAGTGGCGTGAACAGGAGTCCAATGTCTTGCATTGCTGTGACTACCTCACGGTTGTAGGGATCAATGTCGGCGAGACGGCCGGGTAAGAGCTCCTGCCTTGATATTCATGGCCAGAAAACCCATGTGATGTATCAACCCTGCCTTTCCTAAGTATGAAAACAGCCTCAGCTAACCTGATCCTGGGCCTGTGCGTGGCTGGTTCCTTTCTTTCCTTCTGTAGCGCATCCTAGATGGAGCCATTTCAGTATTTTCCCCTTCATCTCGCGATATTGATCGGGGTGGTTCTTTCGCCATAGACAGAACCATACCACTAAGCAAGGAAGACCCGTTACGACTATGCTGGAAACTGGTCTACGTTAATAGGAAGACAACTGCAGAGAGCGCATAATATTATAGGTCACTTACCACAGCCCTGCGTAACTTGCAGCATGGTCCACCGTCCTGGGGTGAATGACTCTATTTGAAGTGCTAAAAGCGACATGACAAAAGACAGAGGCGACTGCGTTGTATAAGTATCAATATACTCTTACAGCTTGGACGTTTTGGGAGGCTACTTACGAAGACTACTGTCAACACTGTAAAGATAGCGAGGTAACTGGCTTGAGTTGACGACTTGATCGCAGTCTCGGTTCCGGCTTGTCCATACAGAAGCTGCAAGAGATCTTGGGTCTGGCCAAAGTTTGCTTTTAGAAGACTTTGGAACATAGGTTTTGGTGGATCGAATCTTACCTTTTTCTGAACATTCTGTGCGTCTTTCTGGACCTTATCCGCATCGCCATATGACGAATCCCTGATTTCATACGGATTACAGTTTTTGCCGGCGAAAGGACAGACTTTATCCTCTCGTGGCCCGAACTTTTCGCGGCCCCTGGAAGGGATTCCGTGCATCCTCTCCCAGACACTAGACCGATGGTCCAGGACTTCTATGATGATTTCGATCTCGTGTATCACGTCATTGATGTCCATCAAGCATTCTGTGGCATGGTTGGACAATTCCCTGAAAGCGACTTGGGGCTTATCGACATTATGCCGGAAAGTTTCGTAACAGCCGTCAACCTTCCCTGACTGTTGATAGCGATCTATCAGCATCATCTGTTCTGAATATTATCCGCACATTAACCTGCCAAGCATGACTTACAATTCGCAAGACTTCCTTGGAGAAAACCTTCAAGTATGTGAGAGTTTCCTGACTGATCTTAGTCGAGGTCTGATACTGCATCGACTCTCTCACCATGCTATGGAACAAGGTATTGGCGCTAAACTCCTTTGCACCTGTAGCCTTGAACAGGCCTCGAAGCTTCTGTGGCAATTGCAGTTTCTCATTTGACGAGTCCCAAGACTGAGGAAACGAAGTGATTAGGAGGTCTTGTAGCATACAAAAAGCTTGTTAGCTAAGAGTTCTGATATAAATACAGCACAGAAAACACTTACTGTCTATTTTGATCAGCCACAGCTGTGAGACAATGAGTATGCGGTCTTTGTTATCCTCCTTTGTATTTGTGGATTGATCTTTGGTCTCGTCCACACCATCGGGAACAGAAGTTGGTTGTTCAGGGTGACCACTCTGCTGCTGGGCTTCCAATCTTCCACTTTCCACAAAAACTGTTGGTTGTGCTGCACTGGGACCGGTGTTGCTAAGTCCACCAGGATTTTCTTGACCTGCTGTCACTTGTGCTACTGAAAGACCAGTGGATCTGGAAGTTCCTGTGATAATATCCTGAGGCTGTGTATCATGTTGTTGTTGTTTGCGTTTGTGCAGGTATCGTGTGAAGACTTGAGCTTTGTTTAAATCCTTTAGCCGTTTGCCTGCAAGGTCTTGGTCGAAGTAGTGATCCAGTGTTCGAGGACAATGCAATGAATCATTTGCTTCATCGTAGAGTTGCGCCATCTTTCGCCAATGGCTACAGTCTGGTTGTTTCTCTCCACCTCCAGTCTTGTTGAATCCAGCTAGAAGGTCAATGCTGATCAATGGCATCTAGATTGGGACACTTAGTAACTTCTCCAGACCTGTGCCCTATGCAAGGCTTGATCGACTCACGACTGCCACAATTTTGCTATTGTGATCTTGATCATTAGTCTGACTTGACACATTGCCTTGGCCAGTAACTGGATCCGGTGAAGTGTGAATTTTCTTGTAATTATGTTCACAGAAAGGAGGTGACCGTCCAGGGAAAACAAAAGTCTGTTCAAGGCTTTTCAAGATATCCTTGATGTGAGCGCTGCGTCTGCATAGGACCTGTTGACTCTCATTACCAGTTGTCCCCAGGCTGGATATAGCCGTTGGTAAGTCATTGGGCAGCATAAGAGTGCTCACCTGTATCCACTGCCACTGTTCCGGAGGCGCTAACTGTCAGGCTTATTCTCATGGAATACAGTACTTCGAGAATATGGGAGAAGGTGCTCACATGATTTGCTGGAAGGTGATACCAGATGATCTCATCAGTGGGAAGCTGCTTCGGTTGCTGTGTCCTTTTGCCATCTGAGGGGAAAACCAGTTTGCTCACTTGGATGGACTGGATGCTGGGGCTAACACTAGGTTTCCCAGCAGGCTCTTTTTGTTTGAGTTTTCGTTGCCAAGTCCAGGCTGTGAGGTCATCCTGGTTTTGTGTTTGTGACTGCTGACGAACACTTTTGTCTGGGGAAGAAGCATACTCCAAGATCTTGAGTGCAATGTCGAATTGTTCATAGTCCAGGGCAATCCCCACAGCACTACGCTGAGAAGGTCTTGTCGTAATGATTGTGCGATCTGCCCCTTTTCCCAGCAGCATGTCCACGACTTCAGGATGACCTGCTGCCGCGCCAAAATGCAAAGCAGTCCATCCATCATCATCTGGCACATCTTTGAACTGAGGCGTGATCTTGAGTAGGATTCCCAACAAAGAAGTGGATCCTTGGCTAGCTGCCACTTCCATGCAAAGGCGGCCGAATTCTTTGGAACTTGTGCTGGGATCCTGGCCTGAAGCTTCGAACATCAACTGAACAACATGTTTCAGATCGTCTTCAAGTGGTTCTTTGTTTTCCGGCCATAATGGATAAATACCGTAGCCTGCCAGGTAGTGGATTGGAGTATTGCCGAAGTCATCTTCCGGAGCCACTTGAATTTTCCGGGAGCTCTGAAGACTTCGCGATTTCCTCAGAAGCAATTTCGCAATAGAGAGGTGTGCTGCTCTGCAGGCAATTCCCAAGGGGGTTTCCTCTGACCAGTTTTTCGAATTGATGTCTATATTCTTCTGGTCTAACAGGAATTCCACTGATTTGATCTTGTCGAAAAGGCATGCTACGTGAAGAGGACACTGGCCGCCATACTCCTGGACTTCGATCGCCATGCCTTGCTGACGGCAGAGTACATCCTGGGTCGGCAGTTTACCTAGTTTGTTGGCTTCGAGTGGTTGCTGGGTGGTCTCTCTGTTCTCTTGTTCATACGGATCGTTTTGCTGGTTGATCAAATCAGGGCGTTGTTCCAGAATCTGGCTCATTGCATTAGTGTCTTCTCTTTGGATAGCCTCAAACAGCTCATCGATTGGTCTGGGTTCTCTCTGAGTTGGAGACTCAAGTTGCGGCAGCGCCCCGGTCTCATGTCCCTGACAATTGTTGCCCTGGCTCTTCACTCGGTCAGCAACTTGGACCAAGTTGACTTTTGTTCGCATCAAAGGGTTGGGGGAGATACCTCCTCTTCTGTGGTACTAGAAGTATTCTGAGCTGGAGCAGGGCTTGGTGTCTCGCTGACAGTGGCCGTTGCAATTGACGATGGGGTGTCTCCCTCGGGTTGTATAGACCCAGCATGAGGGTTCTCTGTACCAGAAGTACCGCTTCCAGCATCAGGAGAGGGGGAAAATGGGTAGCTCATGATTGATTCTTGATTCTTTGCTGGTGATTGTAGCAGCTCATGGAGATGAGAAAGATTCGAATGGTTGAGTAACCAAGAGAAAATTGCACAGTCAGCGATGAAGAGCTTGACTTTTATAATAATTAGAGCAGAATTATTACAAGAAGAAAATAGCAGTGGTAGCTCTGCTGCCAGCCTTGCCAGCCAGATAAGTCACTAGTGACCATGAATATCTCACCGACTTTGTAGCCACTGTAGCCAAGTGTCACCAGCAGCCTGCGTTAGATCTCACCACAACAACAACCCGATTTTAGCTGATGAAATGATTTTCAGTTTTTCCACCTGAGCACCACTGGTGGCGTCGCGGCAACTTACCCACCTCACACGCCCTTTGCGGAAAATCTACCCTATACAAAGAGAGCTTCATATTTCCATTCCCTACTCGGCGGAAGATCAACGAGCAGGAAGTAAGCGCTACCCCACTGGAGCTCAATGTTGTCCAAACTGTAGGGTTGAAAAAGGAGTTATCGTAATGATGCGCAGAAAAAAGCAATTTTAGGTACCAATATTGATATTTGTGTTTCAAAGCCACACGCGACATAATGGACAGGCTGCTGACATTGAGGAACCCAAGGTGGATCAATTACACTCCAGCTTATCCCGTTCTCTATATTCCCTGGGTTAATGAGAAAGATTGCCCTGAACCATGATGAATCTTCATGGTGAGCAGTGAACTCGTGATGCTAACTCGGTGTTGAGCCGCATGAATAAGCACGAACATGAACACATGCTGCCATACCGCCATTCTGATGAATTTTTGGCTCTATACTCGTACATGTACGAGCTGCTTTTCTTCAGCTCATGAAGTAATTAGGCCTCGACAAGGCTAGTGGACTGATTACTGAGTGTTCATGATGGTGATGCTGGCAGACAAGCAATACGTCCTGTCTGCCCCGTCCGGAACTATTCCGCCCTACGAACGTCGGGTAATAAGTACAGCTTTGGACGAGCGGATTAATGTCTTAGATAGCTTCAGCCTGACAAAAAGCCAACTCGGCGCTGACTTCTCCTCGCCAACCTTCCATAAGGCTCCGTGAACACGGCATGCGGCTCCTCGTAGTGCCCAGGACTAATCGAATACGACCTAGCTGGCCGCTCTCCCACTAACCATTGCAGCCGCTATTTCCTCTCCTGGTTTGATGAAGGCCTCTCCACGTCAGCCAGCGGGACGGAAGGCAGCTCGTGGTGCAGCTTTGTGGGTCGCAGGATGCGTCCCGTGCCGTCGTGACCGTCATTGATTACCCATCTGCGCCCGGGTAGTAAGAGGAGATGAAACGGATGGTGTAGATCTCATGAGCTGGCTGCGATACTGAATGACGGGCAGATTTGCTGCTGCAAAGCTCAGCCATGATGATCTATCTGATTTGTGAATATTATGGTATATAGAAAAAGAAGGAAAGGAGGGGGAAGGACAGAAGTGTGCCATCCTTACATAGCAAAAAACTGGCACCCGACGACAACTGTACTATGGGCCATATGTGGATTTCTAGTCACTGGGAGTGGTCACTCCCTTCAGCTGTCGTACTTTACAAACCAGCGAATACTAACACCTCAAACAGGGACTTAACTTCTGATTGTCCGCAACAGTAGTTGAGGTTAAATACCCGGCTAAAGCCATAGGTGGAATCAAATATCAGGAGGAATGTGACGTGACGTCGATATGGCGAGATCGATGCAAAAAAGACACACTGAGAGTACGACTGGCAATTTCAAGACGGACAAAATGACACAGCCCCGCCGAGAGGCGATTTTCACCCTGACGACCAGATATGGGAAGCTGCAAGTTTCTATCTATCTAGTTCAAGAACACTACTCATATTGCGGAGGTGATATTTTCTGAACAAGGTGAAATTCCCTCGCTTCTTCATACCTGTGCGCAACCCACCACGCCTTCGCACTGTCTTCTGCATTCACAAACTCACAGGTACTTAATTATGATCATCGTCCTCGCCGTACATAACCGCGCGAGGCACACATCTTTCGAAGAAAGAGCGCATTTGCGTGGCTGCCTGGAGGAAAATAAGACTATACTATACGCAATATAACTGACACGGCTCCGGGCTTAGACACCACTACCACTGTACGGAGGCAACCCGGGTACGCGGCATGGCGCGGGTACGTTGTGTGGTACCCGCAACCTTATTCACTCCTTGTATCATGACCTAATTATATCACTGCTGGTCCGAAGAACTAGGTTCAGGCCTCGATGGGTCGAGAGACAGAGAGAGAGAGCGAGCGTCAATATCCCTCCCAGACGACTAGTAAATAATATACATATTGCCTGTCAGACAGATGATCTGACCTAGCAGAGAATTAAAAGGCAACCTTCCCCTTCCTCCTCATTTCCTTCCCCAAACTTTTTCGAAAGGCAAAAAATATAAGCTCATCGTCAGTATGTAAAGCTTGGAAATACGCCTTGTCCCAAAAAAAACTCTGCCGCACATCCACACACACCCTATTGTATGCCATCGCTGAAAATTAAGATAGCAGCTTGATGATCGACTTCTCCGGCCAACGCGCACCTTAGGAGCTCCCCTCCGCCAGCACCCTCAGTCCTCCAATGTCCGTGGCGCTGCACGGGCCCGAGTGCAAGACCTCATAGTCCGGAACATCACCGTCGGCCACGGGAATCTGGAGGGCTACCGTCTCCGTCACGCCTGGGTACTGGGTACGATGGCCCTCAGCGCTCACGGCAGCGGTGTCTGCGGCAAAGATGACGCCAAACTCCCCGCCGGGAATGTAGGCAGCCTCACTAGTGTTGGTGGGCAGTGTGATATAGGCTAGACCCGAGATGAAGATGACCCATCTATAGCAAGAGAGAGAAAGACAGCGAGAATTCGCCTGGCGTTAGCAAATCGGACGGGGGACTCAAATCTATCCGATCATCGTCCCGTCCCGCTGCTGGAGAAAGCAGGGGGTATGGGAGATAGACCAAGAAAGAATACAAAAAGAGAACGTGATGGTGATATTTGCTTACTGTGCGCGGGGTGCATTGTGAAGACCGCCGTCGTAGCTTGCAGGGAGGACGGTGTAGGTGAGGTTCGATCTGCTCAGGGGGGCCGGGGGGAAAAAACCACCAAGGTCAGTGCTCAGCTTGTAATACAGGATGCTACAGTACCGAATCGTGTGACAATGAGACGAGGACGCAGGCTTCTAGGAGAAGCAAGATGTCGGATGACACCTTTGCTCTATGCAGAGTTTGGAAGGGCTTGCGAATGTGACAGGAGACTCGAAAATACGACATCTGCCGGGCCGCCACAAACCCCCCTCCCCTCCCACCCCCCTTTTCCCTCCCCCTCGGAGAGGGGGGGGCAGTGCGAGCCTCGAGGTAATCACAGCATTATGACTGCATATACAATCTGCCAGGAAGAGAACCAAGGAAAAAGTAAAAAAGAAACAACGTGGGGTTGTCGTACACATCACCCAGGTCCAGGGACGCGCTACCCGCCGTCCCCGACGTGGTCGAGATCGAGAAGGGTGTGGTCATCTGCCAACACTCCAGGGTGGACGCATTATTCGCAGCACCAATGGCCGTCACGTTCAGGTTGAGACAGTGGGCTCCAAGCGCTGCACATGCAAGGGCCAGAACAACACGAAGAGGGCTGTACATCTCTGTTCTTGGCGATGGCCTGTAATTGGACGTGGGGGGGTGTGATGCGAGTTTATCAGGTGCACACGGTAACTTCGCAGCAAAAGTTACGGCCTAGATTGACGGGCGATGATCTTTGACCGAGTTTGAGAAAGAGTGAGCAGAAGGAGGAGGACGAGGGGGGAGGGGGGGAGGAAATGCAGATGTAGAGTCGCACAGGGCAGGAACCTCACCTTTTGGCAGAGGAATAAAAGACCGAGTGCCACGGAGGTAAGAGCTCAGGGCACAGTCTCTCCTTTCCTCCACAGGCTGGGTACGTTTGCGTGTTTGTAGGCCATCTCGGTGTACGCCCACCTTCGCAAGGTCGCCCGCATTCGGAGCCCTCAGCTGCAAGGGGGGCAGCTCAAGTTGGCATGCTAATGCCGTGTTTCCCCATGGCGTGCTGCTGGTCTTCTCAGCTCCTTGCTGCTATCGACCCAGATTATGCAGACGCCTGCATATCTCCGAGCGGGATGTAGCCCAGAAGAGAGTGTTGGTGGCGAGATTGCCGATGGCTGCATGTAACTTTGTGTGGAGAGCGTATGGCCTGGTCTGGGTGAAATGAAGGGCTCCCTTTTTTCCTTCTTTCTTCCCTCCCTTTTTCCCCCTTCGCATTGTGCTAACATAGTACCATGATATGCAATTTTCCCCCCCAGTACGCCCCCCCGGGTCTTGAATCCTTTGTTCGTCACCGGCACGTTTGCGCCACTTTTCGAACCCTTGTCTTGTAGCATGAAGCCACTTCTCAATGCCTGGTTGAGTAGTGGTCGAGGTGGAGGAAAGTATCGCGGGAGGATCCTTCAGTTATCGTGGGCCGCAACCGTCCGCCCCAACTAATGCCGGTATTTTTTTTGAACCCAAGCCTCGGCTTGGGCAAGGGCTACTTATGGACAACGAAAGAGGGACTTGGGATCCTATTGTGAACGAGTGGACAAAGTACGGAGTAAAACATAATGTCTCACTCCACAAGGGGTTTCTTTGGCGGCCTGGAGTGAGCAATAAATAAGCAGGTGAACTGTCTCGATTGTCATATCAATAGTAGTAGTTTGGCTGCCAACAATCCTTGTCACCCGCTGCTGCTGCACGACCTGACCCCCGAGATCAAGAGCAGCCCTGCGCTGGTTGGTAGGCATGCCCTTGTACGTATAATAGTAGTACGTCGCGATGAAAATGGGGGAGGGTTAAGGCAACTGGATCAGCATGCAGATGTGACGAGTGGCCGAGACCCCAGAAGGATTACGTGCTTCTGATGTGACACGCACCACCAGCACAAGGTGATAAATAGCCACCGAAAAAAAAAGAAAGGGAGAAGGGAAAACCATGTCTTCAGATAGGGTGGGGAAGAGAACTTGGGACTGGGATGCGTTGCTGACCGGTGAAGAGTGACCTTGAAGACCTGCACATTGCGAGCTATACATACTATGCAGACCCTCGGACTCTGCATTTTCGTACTTCTCCAAGGTGCCAAGGACAGCATCATCGCCCGGTCAGTAGTAGCATGGCGGGCGCAAAGTCGATATTCTCCCAATAAGAGCCATCTGCTTTACACCTCGTACCACCCACCACTACTTGGACGGCTGAACTTTGAGGCGACACGGCATGCTGCATCACAGTTCCTCTTGCAGCACGGTAATCTGCAACTACCATCAGTCCACCCCACAGCCTACTGCGTCCACCCTCCCGGGTTCCCTCGAGCCGACCAATAATACCACCCAACCACCTTGAACGAGGCAACCTCGAGTCCAAAACCAAGGTGTGCGGTAGACTCTGCAGCGGCGCCTTGGGCCATGTTATACTTGAAGACCATCTTACAACCTGAACTGGTCTTCTGATTGAATCAATACCACATAATTTCCCCCGACAATGAGGTTTGCTGCTGCTGCTGCTGCTGCTGTAAGACTGGAGTTTTGACCTCCCCAACTTTCCAAAAAAGGAACCGATTGGATACAACAGCCACCACGATGGCGTTACAGAGCGGGCTCATCAGCGCCTCGGCCAAAGCTCAGGCGCCTGTTCCTGCTAGTCTTATCCTGGGTTTGATGGTTGCTTTCTTGATTTTATGTTTGATTGTGACGACGACACGGATGTATACACGATTTGTGATTCACAGGAAACTCTGGTGGGATGATTGTATGTGATTAGTGTGCACCTTAGTCGTCTTCCTCTCCTCTGGGTGTCCCTCTACTCGAGGTAACGTTGCTGATGAGCCGAGCCAAACCTTAGGGACCAGCATCGTCGCATTTGTTGGAACCGTTGCAGAAATCACCACGGTGTTCCTCTTGATGCAATACGGTGGAGGGGTGAACTGTATGTCAAGGGTGCGTCCCTCGTGTCTGTTTCCTGCTCTCATCGCTGATTTCCTCTTTTTATCCCTCTCTCTTCTTCTGCAGACGACGATGTGCCGAAAGCAGACCTGACAGCCTTTGGGAAGGCCTGGGAGGCCCTCGAGATGTCCGCCCGCGTGGGCATCCTCTTCGCCCGCCTCTCCGTCCTGCTCCTCTACCTGCGGTCCTTCTACCCGCGCGGCGTCACCCGAGCCGGGCCGTGGTGGGCGATCCACGCCGTCATCTGGATCAACGTGCTGTACAGCATCGCCCTGATCCTCGTCGTCTGCCTGCAGTGCGTACCGTACGGCCTGCCCTTTGGCGACACCTGCATCAACGAGTGGCTGCTCTTGGTCCTGTCGTCCATCATCAACATCATCAGCGACGTCGCCATCCTGGTGATCCCCTTGGCCCTGATCTTCAAGCTGCAGATGAGCCAGAACAAGCGGTGGGCCATGTGGGCACTCTTCGCCTTTGGCTCCCTGGCGCCGCTGGCCAGCGTGGCCAGGCTGGCCTATCAGATCCCCACCGCCGAGAGTGATAACAAGACGGTCGTATACATCGTGGTATCGATCCTAGCCGTCGCAGAGCAGGTCGTCGCCGTCATCGTCGGCTGCGCGCCTGTGGTTGCGTCGCTGGTGATCAAGGTGGTCCGGGGCAGGACCAAGGTGTCGAGCATCCCGTCCTCGCGCTCAGGACGCCGGTACGGCCCGCTGTCCCTGAGGAGGAGGTTCGAAAAGGCACCAGATCCCTTCCGCGTGACGGACTTTACGAGACTCGAGGCGGCCAGCCAGGATCGGTTTGGCTACAAGACCGCGGTATCGCAGCACGAGTCACATGTGGTCTCGGACATGCAAGACCGAGTGAGTTTTGCCTTGGAAGATTATCAGGGTGGAGCTGGGCGCGAGCAAGGTCAGCCAGAGGTTGATAGATTCTGAATGGGTGAAATGAGTGAGCGTTTGGCGTTATGTTCCCCCAGCATTCTTTTGTTTCTCGGCATGTTCTGTTAATATATACCCTGAGCTAAAACTCAAAGTAGTACTTTTTCTGCCTTTTTCTAAGAGGGAATATCCAAACCGTTCGTAACAGTGACAGCTACCAATGCAGTGATGCAAGCCGCCCACCAGCATGGCGACGCAAAGGTGCTGACGTGAGGGCGGACCGGCGACACCCTTCATCGAGACTGCCAGTCTCCGGTGATTTTAAATGATATGAGACCCCACGAAGGAGCAGCGAAGGAGCAGCGAAGGTGATCAGATATTGCGACCCCTTTTAGAGACGGAAGGTTGTCTTGATGATGCTAGGCCGGATTCGAGGTGAGGCTTACAGTACCTAGGGTTAGGGTAATAGCGAGACTGGGCAGGGATGGCCCTGTTGGCATAGCAGGACCCCGACGCCCCCATCACTAAAGCCGGCTGGCAACTTTACCTTGCAACGACCATTATCAACAACAACAACGTAACGGATGCCACAACACCTCTGCCCAATCACCCATCAGTCCCTCCGTACCTGCCGCCCTGCAGTCCTTGACGCAACATCATCATGGCATCCAAGAAAGACCTTCGTCGGCCGGATCTGGGTATGGTCTTTCTCTTTTCACCCCCTCTCTCCTTGCGCCGAGCTCGAGAGCTAACCTCAGACTTGCCGGTGCACAGTGATCCCCTACCAGGAGCCAATGGCCAAAACCGACGGACCCGACGTGGGCTCGACCATGTCCCAGACCCTTCCGATGGCCGCGATCTTTATGCGAAATCGCTACATAGGCTGGTACGCGAAACCTTTCCTCCACCACCACCCAGACCATACTTTGAGCTAGTTGCGTGGCGGTGACCACAGTGACCAGCTTGGGCAGACTGTTTGCGCCAGTATCGGAAGAAGAGGAAGAAGAAAGATAAGGACAACATGATACGGTACAGAGACGCTGACGTGATAATTGTCTGAAAACAGGGCTGCCGTGGTATTCAGCATACAGAACTGGCTGGGCGAGAGCGAGTACAGCAAGACGAGCGCAAGCACACCTGGATACTTTTCTGTCGGTATGGCGCTCATGTCTCTGGTTGTGACATACCTGCCGATGTTCCTCCCGCCTCCACCGGGTAGCCAGAAGATGCCGACGGGAACGGAGGCGGCACCGCCAGTGCCTCCCTCATAGAAGACGGGACGGGTTCAAAAAAAAAAAAAAAAAGCTTTGGATATAACACTGATGTGGAGGGCAGGGTGGTATTGGCTGTCAGGAGGCTTGTATTTCGACCTCTTGTTGTAAGACAAGGCAAACAATAATAATCTAATTCCTGTTTGCAGAGTTGACTGTTCATGTGCTCAGCTAGAGTGGCTGGCAATTGGTGCACTGAAGGACCATACCCGTGATATTTCATTACTGGCAACCTCGAAGATAGCTCTGGTGTGCACTGCACACCACCTTCATCGGGATCTATGGTCTAGCCTCATCCGTCTTCCTCTAGACTTGACATCAATTGGTAGGTGATATGTTGTAGTGTTGCCCTGTAGCCTGTCTGATGCAGACTCCAGTTAAAGCCACAATCCCTATCATGGAGCTGTCTATGGAGTCAAAACCCTGTGTCTGAGCTGTAGCAGTGGGGTAGCGCATCTCTGAGACCCTTTGCAGCCAGTCGAGGACATTATGAGGGCTTTGTCGAAATACTGCCACCCCTGAGCCTCAAGGGACAGGCCAATTGATATCAACAGTCCCTCACATCTCACGAGAGTAGTGAACGCCACTTTTGGATTCAGTGTCAAAATAAAAATGTCCAGAAAGTCAAGGAAAAGAAGGGCGGCAACAGCCTAGGCTCCGTGTGCCCCACACAACAGAGACCGAATCGAGTGGGGATCTTCTCTACGCAGGATGGAGACGGGGAATGGGGCCCATCCCCTGTTGCAGTTGAGTGGCCACGCACAGACTGACTGAGTGACTGGCGCTGGAACCCAAAAGGCATTGATGATCACCGCACCCTGGGACGTGTCCTGTGTCTGTTGTTGTCTGTGTGTGCTTGGGCTGTCTGTCTGTCTTGAGACGAGATTTCGACAACAAATTCTGTGTGCATGTGCCACTTTTTACTACTACCCATGCATCAATCTCGTCTGTCTGGATGACTTGTGTCTTGAAGCTGTCCTGGGATGAGAGCCTGACACCTTGAAACTGAACTTGACGGAGCACAGCAGCAAAAGCGTGAGTTTGCCAACTTGTTCCTAACCCAGCATGACTTCCAAACCTCCAAGTTTTGGATCACCAGGACATCGCCAGAGCTTCTCAAGCAAGTCTCAGTACTCAAGGGACTCATTCATCTCTCCTTTCTGCAGCAGCAGCTACGAGTCAATACCCTATTCTTCCCAATCCCACCCTGTCCCTGAGAATCTTAATCCGGGACAGGGTAAAGTACTTATGCAGCAGCAAGCAAATCTGACAATTATGTCGAGATGACATATGATGAGGCTTCGAATCACAGCCCCCATCACTGATGCATTCTTTTGACTCTAAGCCTTTCCACTGTCATGTCGTGTCGACATTATTCTGACTAAATTGTGCAGCTAGCTGAGAAGTCATCGAACAAGGGGGTCATCAAGGCACATACATACATAAACGCCCCCGGATCCAGGTTCGGTCACAAGATCAATAATACACAACCAGCAGCAACATCAACTTCGGACCAGTCAGTCAGCATCACCATGTCTTCTGACCAGGATAACCCCCTCAACTCTTATCACCTGCCACTGCCACTGCCGGCCTGGGTCAACCCAGTATACGCCAAGCACATAGTGAAGGGCAACTTCATGACACTCGTTGCGAGGCCCAAAACCGTCGAGAACGGCGAGTGGATAGCCCACCAGGTCGTCGAGCACTATCGCAACCTCTGGCACTTTGTTCGGGTCATATACGAGAAGGAGGACACAGGCATGAGCATCTGCAATGCCACAACCTGTCCAAAGATGACTGCTGGATCGTGAGTAAAGGCCGCCTCAGTCCTTCCTCCTCTCCAATTTTCATATCTTCCAAATAGCTGTCACAGTCACACACACACCGTCATGAACCAGCCTTCGTTCAGCGTACTGACAACCACCCCCCCCCCCCCCATCCAAGAAACCACTCCTACACGTGGCTCAACAGCCGCCACGAGGCCGTCGAGCTGCCCGCCTACGAGTACATCACCCTCATGCAGCGCTGGGTGTCCAGCAAGATCGACGACACCACCATCTTCCCCACCGACCCCGCCGGCGTGTCCTACGCCCCCAACCCGGCCTTCACCGACCCTGCCCTCCCGCCGGCAGACGCCAGCGACTGGCCCGGCCGCCGCAGCGGCTTCCCCCAGGAGTTCGGCTCCATCTGCCAGACCATCTTTTCGCAGATGTTCCGCGTCTACGCCCACCTGTACCACGCGCACTTTGTGGAGCCCTTCTACCACCTCAACCTAGAGAAGCAGCTCAACAGCTGCTTCAGCCACTTCCTGCTGACGGCCACGACGCTGGACCTGCTCAAGCCCCACGAGCTAGAGCCGATGCAGCCGCTCATCGACCTGTGGGCCGCCAACGGGACGTTCCCTGCGGATAGCAAGGCGTATAACATGGCGAACTTGAAGGCTGGACAGGCGATGTTGGCAGTGGTTGGGCTGTAGCTGTTGGGGTTTGAAAGGGCGGACAGAGTATTGGGTAGTGGTGGTGATGGTGGTGTGTTGTGCGAGGCATCTTGCAAGTGTGTGGGGTCGAATATGGAGCCGGGAAATGGGGTAGTCATCATCGTCTAGCCGCAACTAATTGTATCGCAGCTCGAAGCCTTCAAGTGTTTTGATATTCAAGCGGGGACGGAGGAGTGTGTGTGTGTGTGTGCGTGTGTGCGCGCGCGCGTTTGCTGAGCTACGCCTACGGAATATCTGCAGAGCAATATCTCTGTCAAAGGTTGGCCGGGAATGCAGGTCAAGGACGTGAACCTGGAATAATCTAGGCCATAGAAGCACCTATCAACAATCATGGAGGATTCTCTTGAGAATTGATTTAGTCGTCAATACCAATGTTGCGGATACAGAAAAGTAATGAAAAGCCAGATCCTCCAACCGCAATGAAAACATATGAAACAAGCTGCCATAAACCTCCGAACCTTGTTTATGCCACCTGGGCAGTTGAATCTCTTGATCCTTCCCTTCCCCCCTCCCCCCTGTGAGGGACTCGCCATGATTCACGCATCAAGTCCGCCGTCTATGTCTTCCATCTCCCAAGTATCGGTCAATGCTTGCCTCCATATGTCCTTCCAGCGCTTCAAGGTAGTCCAGGCACGGTAAGTCCGGCTTATCGTGCTGTTCCTGGTGTACTTGCTGCCGGTGATAAGTCTTTTTGGTTTGTATCGCAGAGCCTCCGGCTGAATGAACTATAGTAATTGAATGCAAGGGACGAAGGACAAGGCACGCAGCTCCCCGGGGCTCCAAGCGGCACACCTCCTCAGCTTTCCTTCTCTTTCGGTGATCTTGGTCGACTGCAGGGTGAGGGCAAATTTGTGGTAGCAGCCGCCGAGGGAGCGTTGTCATGATCTAGTTATCATGAGTGTGAACAGACAAGTTCGAGCATGTGATCAGATCATGTAGGGAGTAGCACAAGCGAAAGAAGGGAGCAAGAAGCATATAGAGCGGTTGCTTACATGGGCTATTTGGTACTTCGCCCATCAATACGATGCTGCTTACTCGCCTCCATTTCCATTCCTCCAAAGGCTCCTGGGTCCCGTCGGAGTTCGACCTACGGGGCATCTGTATGCGCATCTTCGGAGCGTTCCATTTTCTCCATTTATCGTGATCTTCTTGATCCATCAACATCCATAATTTCCACCTTTCAAAATTCTTCGGCCAAGGTCTAGAGTGGCAAGAGCCGGATGCCTTGTGTGCCTTCCGAAGAACTTCCAGATTCTTCCTAGACGTGATGTTGTAAGGCGTCTTGCATTCGAAACACCAGTAGTCTTCGGAATGATACCTGTCGATATGCTCGCTGCGAGACAAACATCAGGATACTTGCAGGTGGGATAGTGTGGGGTTTTGAGGCAATACTTGAGTTTGTGTATGCTTGGAAAGCTTGGTTTCGTGAGGTCGTAGTCATATGAACCGGTCGGTTTATATTTAGTCCACCGCACGGCGAATGGACACTTGAATCTAGGCGCCTCTTTGCGCTCACTCGCCCTCTTTCGTTTCTTCGAGGAGCTGCTGGAAGAAGCAGCTGGGCTCTCCTCCATTGCGCCGGCCGCTGCCAACGGGTCTTGGGCATGTGACGTGTGGCTCATAGTGCAGTATAAATCCGGTCAGTATGGGTGAGTAAGTCAGGCCGGTGTTGCCTTCGGGATCAGAATAGACAGAAAACGAGAGTCGTGAGGCAAAGAGATATGTGAAACAGCGAGATGCTGTTGCGTAGTGGATATGCGTTTGGAGGTCCAGACGTGTTGGCCTTTGAGTGCTTGGGAATGGTCCTATTGCTAGAAAGAAGAAGACGGAAAATGAACGGGGGAAGGGAAATAAATAGAAAAGAAGGAGCAGAAGAAAATAAAAGAGCATCGCTGCGATGCTTTTCCGAGCTTTGCCTCAAAACCCCGCAGCACAGCCCCCGATCCATAGGTTCTGAGAGCTACCAATTCGACCTGGTCTAATCGCTGCGATGCTTTCCAATACTGCTGCGAGCACTACACGGATGGCCCTCCTTAGTGCTGACTGCGACAAGGTCTATGTGGCTGCGTACAGGGGGTCTTCTCTCAAGAATTATCGCCGCGATGGCTGATTTGGCTGTTTTTTTTGGTGGGGGGGGGGGATAATCGCTGCGATGATCCTGAATATGGGCCTATCACATGCACAATCAGCTACTATGTTTTTTTCTTTTTTTCTTTTTTCTTTTTCTTTCCTTTCTTTGGACAAGTGATAAATCATCGCAGCTATTTTCTCAACTACTACGAATTTTCTTCGTTGCAGCTCATATTATTTCGATTTCATCGCAGCTACCATCTCACAACTTTCGAGTCCCCACCACCTCATACTTCCCGCTATATAATGATGCCCTTCGGACTGCACTCTGACCAGCCATGGCTTACTGTCAACGCAACCCGCCTAGAAAGCTGTTTCCTACCGAGAGAGGAAAGAAGAAGGGGGGAAAAAAACGAAAACACATAGGGTGGACGCATACATGACCATCTCCCTGATTTAGCCTTACACCTTCCAACATGGCCCATCAGACCACGACAGACGTTCATGGAAGTCTACGCGGTGTCGAAGACGGCGCGCTTCTTAGCCGGGCCGACGACACAGTCCGGCTCAGTCAGTACATCCGCGTCGTCTACCAAGACTACCGTGGATGGTTCTGGTATTCCCAGCCAGAGATCGACGCCATCCAGTCCGTGTGGGACGCCATGCGCCAGGTACGCCGAGTCCAGGCCTCCTGCGCCGCAGGATGGGGGTCATGGCGCCTTCTGTCTAGATTTCTGTGGAAGCCTGTCGTGGAGACGGCCAGAGTTTCGACGGTGGGTGACTCTTTTTTTTCTTATCTAAATTATTCGTTGTTTACCGTCCTTCTCGAATGAATCTGGTGGACTGACTGGCTGGCTGGCTAACCGGCCGTACACTGCCTAGACTCGACTCGACGATGTTGTCGAGGGCCAGCACCCTTCACAGCGGGTCGAGCTATCCGCCACCCATCGTGAGGCCTGCCCGGGGCTCACGGCCATGTTCGACGGCCACCAGGTACTGGGATCCGAAGACATCTTTGCAGAGTCCTTCCCCAGCCTGGTCACCGGCTCGCAGAACGGACACGACGTCCTTGTAGTGTCATATAAGCTAAGGAAGTACATGTTCATCAGGCTTGTTGTCCTGTGGCTTGTGGTGTCGGGATTGGCTGGCGTCGTTCTTGGGAAGGTCACCTCAAGCGTACCGGCGGGATTCAGTGCGTTTGGAGGTTTGATGCTTGTCGTGACGGTCCCTTTGAGCGTCATTTTTTCTGGATCTCGGGTTGATCTGAGCTGTACTGTCATTACATATTGCCATCTTTTTACACAATTTCCGATGCTCCTTACCGGTATCATCATGTACTCCCCCCCAGACCTAACATTCTGCACTTTTGACATGTTATTATTTTCTCATCACCAATAGAATAGTCGTAGTTAGGCGAACATAAGCACACTCATCCGGATCATCTCTTAACAACAGCCCTCAACGGCTAGCAGAGAAGGCTGGTCCGGTCCTAGTGCTCAGTGCGGGAACCCCTTCTCCATGTCTATCCTAGGCCATTTGGTTGGGTTTGCAAAAGATCTCCCGCCCGGTGCTTGTGGTCCCCGGCATCATCAGTTTGCGTAAAAGTATGTAATGTAGTGTCACCTCAACTCCACCAAACATTACCAAGTGCCATGGGCGACTAACAACAAACGCTCACCTAGAATAGATACAAGCGCAGGTTTTGCTTGTTACCAGGAATTCGGAGCGCGGCTAGGCCCGACCATCAAATTGTTTGAAGCCCTAGGACGAGCCGGTGCCGTATTTCTCCCACCCATGGCTCCATCTCGGCCGAGTCTTCCTCTCTGATGATCGTGTTATATCGTCCGACGCATGCCACCATCTCCCTAGATCGTAATTTGGACCTGTAGCCAGAGACGCTTGTCTCTGCGCTCATCGTCTAGACCTGGAAATCAAAGTTGTCGAAGCATCAACGAAGGCGCCGGGCCTCGCAGCCATCGCAAAACTAGCCAGCTGCGGGGCCTGGATCTCTCTCTCTCTCACTATATATATATCGCTTCCGTCACGAGGGAGGTGTCTCTCTCTCTGTTGGACTTGTTTGCCCAGTCTTCAGTCTTGTATCCATCCCTTCTCGCCTTCCTACGCTTCTTGTGCTCCTCTTGAGAAGTCCATCGAGCAAAGCAAAGAAGGAAGAATGGACTCACCACACAGTCCCCATAGTTCCGCCACGGCGGAAGACGGCAGTCCAGCAGCACTGCCGCGATCAGCCCCATCCGAAAACCATGAGGAGGCCGGGAGCGACCAGCAGACTTGCGAGCTCCACAGGAACAACAGCCAGACGGACATGGGGAGCTGCGGAGCTCCAAGCGCCCCAGGGGCCGATGAGCCTCAGAATGAGGAAAACAACGAGGCGGGTGATGAGAACGAGGATACACCCAGGCCCAGGAGGGAGTTTGGTGTCATGCCCTCGTCTCGCGCTGCTTGGGTTGACCTCAAGTGGGTGAACGAGCACCAGCTGTGGTACAGGGGTATATTCAGACCACTGTACCAGGACCCAGACGGAGGATTTCTATACTTCCTGGTGCGTGGCATCCCTCCAACATCGTTTCTTTTCCAAATCGGCTGACCCGGAGTGCCACAGCTGTCCGACGACTGGCCGGTGTGGCTCAAATGGGATGGATGGTTCGTCCACGTCGACGAGCACGGGCGGCTCCCACAGTGGATGTTCGACGAGATGCACCCGGGATGGCGAGGCCGCTGGGAGGCCAATAGACGTGCTATGGAGCAGTCACTGCCGCCCATTCTAGCAACTGAGAGCATTGGGACTAGCCATTGAGTTTCATGAGCATGGCGTCAGGAGTTGGACGATGGTTGGGTTTGTGATCTCTTTGATGCTGCGATTTTGAATGGCTTCCTGGAGGGAGAGCCAGGGGCAGGGAAAAGGCAGGGAAAAGTAAACAAAAGGAAATGAAACAAAAAGAGAGAGGGACATATTCGAATCTGGCATATATAAAGCGAGGATGATCCTCAGTACTGAACTTGCTTCTCTCAACTTGCCCAAAAGTGAGTTTCTAGAGCGATGCTAGAAAGGCTGAGAAGCTTGTAGCCATATGACACCATGTTCCAAACATTCTCCTGAATACAAGCTAGGATCACTGTTGATGCACCGTCGTCGCCCAGCGAGCCTGCGCTGGCTGCTGTCACAGCTTTGGATCAGTAATCGTATCTTGACTTTTGAACGAGCATTGGAGGATCGATTCACTCAACAGCCACTAGCTCAAGAAACCCCTCCTTCCCCCTCCTTTACAGTGGTCTGGTGCAAGGAGGCAGGCCAGTAGGTAAGAGATGACAGAGCCTATAGATACCATAGTAGTACATTGATGCCTTGGAGGCTAGATCCGGTCGTTGTATGCACGATGACCGCGGGGGTTTGGGGGGAATGAAGCACTCGCTTGACCTGCAGGTATGACGTTGCCCCCCCCCCCTTTTCTTCTACCCCCAAGGAAACAGCACACAAAGTGTTGTGCTTCAGAATGGAGGGATCGATCGATCGTATGTTATGAAGAATCGTTCCAACCAGCCGTGACATCAACTGTCCCTGACACGACGACATTGGTGCTACGTGCAGAGGAGGACATGGAACCGATTCTGGACATGTGAGACATGCTGCTGTTCATCAGATCCAGACCGGAATACCTCGCTCAAGGGCAGCAGATGAGTGAGGAAGAAGCAAAATCTCGAAGAGAGCTGGCTGGCTGCCATGGCCACGTGTAGTAGACGACCCAATCCATGGCCAGTGGCCGCCCATCCAGGCAGAAAACAGACATCTGATATTCGTGCACGGTTCACCAAAGAAGCCGACGAGCGTCCAGTTGCATTGTCCCGATGTTTCCCAGCGGCTAAGGAAACCTGAAACATGACACGACCAGTTATTTTAATAGCGATAACGTCAAGTATTATCACAACAGAATTATCGACTCAGGCTGTCAGGGTCTCTGAGTAATAACTGTGGTAGCGAACTCTGGCGAGAGGAGGAGGGGTGATGGAGGAGGGGGGGGGAGCAAGGGGAGAGAAGCTTTCGTCAGGCCGGGATGCATCAAAGAGCCAGTGACCAGCAGGCACGTTAGGGACAACCAACGTTGGCCTGATGAGAAACTGGGAACGACCGTTGAGAGGGTGGATGTTTGGCATTCATGGCATTAGGCAGTGTGATGTCAGGGCCATCATGTTTGTTGTCAAGTTCAGGCCTGGTCACCGACTTCAGCTGCAGCTGCAGCAATTGGGCAAGGGTGGGGGTCCATCGGAGGCGGGAGGGAACCCGATCTGACTGGCTGAGATCCCGGATTCCTCCCCTCCCACCCTGCCGAACCTGGATTTCCTCAGGGGGGCTTCCTGGCGCCTTCCACCCCTTACAATCGTAGAAATACAGTGGGGGCTCAGGTGGTCAGGGGGGTCCACCTGTTCTGCACAGGCCAGAGGCTGGTCTGGGCCTGTGTGTCTTAGGCCTCTGCAGGTGTACACACACTTTGGTAATACTATGGTACCCGATAGCTCCGGGGCGAGAGAGCGAGCGCCCAGAGGCCTCTCCAGTCTTCAGTATTCTCCATCTAGATCCTTCTTTCTTGTCTGCTACTGCTTGTCTGACTGTTACCGCCCTGTTTCCGATTCAGACAGTACAGACAAAAAACAACAACAACAAATAACAAGCCTGCATGGCCCGCCCCCATAGTCAAGTCAATCAAGGAATTGTCTCCCATCCCAAATGGTCTGGGCCTGTAAAACACACACAGAGAGAGGAACAGAGGATTCCCCCCTCCCCACTCACCGTCCTTCCTTCGCTGTTGGCATTGCGGCTGAATTCAAAACCCCGTCACCCAGTCCAACAGGGGAGGGGCTGCTGCTGCTGCTGGGTGAACACTGCTGTAGCCCCCCCAAGCAGTAGAGTTGGCACTGGACAGTGTACTATAATTGCCTGTAGCATTTTGTGCCTGGCCCCTTCCTCTTCTCTCCTCTCTTGAGAAGGAGGAGGTCGACCCCTTATCCCAGGCCACCCCACAAATCCCATCTGTAGCCTGTGGAAGGAGGGACCTTGGGACCTTTTTCTCTTCTTTCCTCACCTCATACCACCACCATCCAGCGACTTGACAAACCCCCTCCCCCCTCTCTTCTTCCCTCCTCCAAACCTCCTCCCCCCCTCCCCCAAAATCATTATCCATACCCATTCATTCACCCTGTCGCTTCGCCCCACACCCCAACCCCACTACCCACCCGCTCGTTCCAATCCCAGGTCGTCTCTTTTTCCACCGTCTGGTCCTGGTTCATTGAACCTTCACCAACAAACCTTCGTGCTTCGCCTCTCTCGACCATGGCCACGCCGTTTCATCACTAACCAGCCCCCAAAGCCATCGACGACCGTTATCCTCGCCCATCTCACAGATACGGCAACGTCTCAGTCCAGGAGGCCAACGACTGAACCCATTCTGGTCACGAGCAGCGAGGGCTACAGCGCGAGAGCGAGAGAGCAAGAGAGAGAGAGAGAGAGAAAGTGTGTGTGTGTGTGTGTGTGTGTGTGTGTGTGAGGAGAGACAGGAAGAGGGATCCGAGGCGAGGGGCCAAAGGAAGCTGGACCGCGTCCGACCTCTCATTTTGGTTATGAGGCCCCAATCCTCCCTCATCGGCACTCGGTCATTTCACCGTTGATGTCGCCTCGTTAATTCCCAGATTCAACTTGTTCATCACCCAAAAAAATTGCGATTCGGGGCTGCAAGTGTGTGTGCACTCACTGCACCTCGGCCCGGACCCGGCCTATAGGCCCATTCGACTCTATTCTCTCTCTCTCACTCTATCTGGACGTCCTTCTCTCTCGACTGAGTGTGTCTCCAAGGGCGCTGTGGCCAATCAGCCCTGCTGAGCTGAGACACTGATCCAGCCCTCGTCTCCTCCGACGGTCGACATCCACTTGCTGCTCACTCACCACACGCCTTTCGGCATGGCACGATCCCTGGCCATCCGTGACCATGCCCTCATGGCCCGCGGCGCGTCTACTGGCACCATCGCCGGTGCCATCATTGGTGCTGCCGTGGCCGCCATCCTCATTCTCCTCTGCAGCCTGCCGTTCATATTAAAATGTCGCCGCAAACGCCGACTGCGCAGGCGTCAGGAGCAGGATGACCTGCGCCCGGAGATGGGCATGCCCGGCATGCGCTCGCCCTCGCAGACCTTCTCGACCCACGCCAACCGCCTCTCTCACATGTCCCAGAGCCGCCTGGCTTCGGCTGCTGCCACTCTATCGGATCGCGACTCACAGACCGGCAAGGAGTACGGCCCTGATGGCATCACCTACCACCGCAGCGCTGCCCCCAGTCCGGCCCTGGTCGGCAAGACGCTGCGCACATGCTCTCCCGCCCCGAGCATCGCCATGCCTGCCTCATCTGCGTCTCTCGCCGCGGGCAGCCGCAGTGACTCGCCAGCTGTCGCCCAGGCCCCTTTCTCCCCACCCCCTGAGAAGGAGGAGGACATAAGCCGAGCCCCGACGTTTGGCACCTTCACGACCGAGCCGGAGCCCCTGTCGCGATCTCCCACGGAGAGCCTGCATGGGGCTCACCCGCCCTCCATCGGAGGGGCCTTTCGGAAGTTCCACGACAGGGTGTTTCATCGCGACAGCACGAGATCTAGTGGGAGCGAGTCCCGCAAGACGGGCAGCAGGTCTCCGGATGTGGACCTCGACGAGCTGGCGCAGACCCAGACCGGCGCCTCAGCACCGTATCTCGTCGACGAGAAGATTCCCACGGGGGGAGCAGCAGCAGAGTACTACTCAGGAGCCCCGTTGTCACCTCCAGAAGAGCCACCTCTGCCGATTTCTGCCGGGAATACTCAATTTCTCCATCTGATGGCCATGCCCGTGGCCGCTCTGGCCGGTGTAGCCGCACCTCATACCCATGTCAGCATTCAGCAGCAACAACAGCAACAACAACGACAAGATCAGCAATCAAGATCTCTGGGAAGCCCATTTCCAGGGGCGCCGCTCAGCCCGGCATCGCCCTTTTCGAAAGACGGGGATTTGAGTAGTGACGAAGGCGAGAGGCAGTCATCGGAGGCGAAGAATGATTCACTCACTCCGCCACAGAGAGGCCTCCGCTCACCCAGCCCCAAAAGGTTTGAGCCGCCGCCCAGCCCGTCCCACCCAGCTCCAGGCACGGTCAACCCGATGGATATGATGAAACCCTCGACCGCTGCTGAGCAGGCTGCCTGGGTACACACCGAACTCTGGAAGTTGGAAAACTCCCCGCCGCCGCCGCCCCAACTTGAAAACTCACCACCATCCCAATTCGAATCATCGCCTACACCCGCACCCGCAACCGCACCCGCACCCGCACCCGCACCTGCACCTGCTGCTCCCCACTTCGAGCCCTCACCACCACCATCACAACAACCACAACCACAGTCCTATCAGCCACAACAGGAGACCTACCCGCCGTCACAACCGGGCCACACCAATCCAGGACCTGAACGCCCTCAGTTCCAGGCTGTCGTCCGACACCCTACCGAGATGGACATCACCACCAGCGGCCACTTCATCCCCCAGCATGAAGAACAGGTCATCACCAACATCTCCGACACCTCATCGCCAGGCCCGGGCTTTGATGTCTATGCCTATGGGTCGTCGCCATTAAACCACATCTCCCCTGAGACCGGTCTCACGGAGTCTGCCTATACCGAGTCCCCCTCGCCACGCTCATCCACGTCACAACGCCCTGCCAGTTCCTACGGCGGCACAGACTACCTAGAGGCCTCACCTGGTGACCACTCGCGGCCACCATCACAAGCATCACAGATATCACAACACGAGGGCTCACCCAAACCAACGTCCTTTGCCTGCGATATCTGTGGAAGCAAGTTTGATCAGGTGCATAAATTGAAGTATGTACAACATCTCTCTTGAGTGACCTTCCCCAACCTCCACCTGCCTTTTGCATGTCATCAATCACTCTTACATAAAATTCTGTTAGCCATCACAAGCGTTATCACGAGCGGCCCCACCAATGTCTACAGTGCGACAAGCGCTTTGGCACCAAGACACATCTAGACCGGCACGTCAACGACAAGCACAACAAGACGCGCAAATACCACTGCACGGTACCCAACTGCGCGTATGCGAAACAGGGCGGCGGGAAGTCCTTCCCACGCAAGGACAACTGGAGACGGCACATGCAGAACAAGCACTCGGTGCAAAACCCGCCTGAACCCGTCGAGGAGGACGTCACGATGGCGGACGCGATGGCATAGAGATGCTAGTTGACGGATAGAAGAAAGAAATAATATCGATGGCGGGGAAGACAGGGGCTCAAGTGCGTGCCGGATAGGCAACATTTCCCCCCTTCCCAAGATCGCACATGCAGGAGGGGCTGACGGCGATGACGGACGGACGACGACGACGACGACATCGTAGCCCTAGGCGTCATGGTTCTGGCAAAACGGAAACGGAAACGGACTGGGGCCGGCCAGCCAAAACTTGCCAACAACAACAACACAAGGCCAATTTTTTGGGGAGGTGCTTTTCTGGGGTTCAATTGGGAAGCGCATACCACCGCCATATGTATCATGCTCTCTCTTAATTTCTTGTTCAGCGGATACCATCATCATCATCATCATCATCATTGTACTTCCTCAGCGAATGTACTCTTGTCTTGTGTAAAGTAAAATCTGCGTGGCTGCGACCCCCGCGGGAATAAAGAAGATATAATAGACGTTTTCACACGTTGCACGCAACTGTATATTAATTCATGTGCCTACCTTAGCACTGCCGTGATTTTTTTGTGATTTGACATGATATGGTGGTGTTGGCAAAGTTAGATGGAATGGGGGAGACCCCGGGGGGGAGGGGGGGGCTGACTACGGCCAGAGGAGAGACACAAGAAGTAAATAACAAGATCATCAAAGATGTGTGTGTGTATGCAAATCTGACCTCTTGTTTTTTTTTCCTTTCTTTCTTTCTCTCTTCTTTTCTTCCATTGAATTTGTCCAATCAGGTCGTCTATCAGAGTGCTTTACACCCAATGTAAGGGGGGGGGGGGCAAGGTTCCCATGATCGTCATCTCACCCAAACACCACCTTTCTATATGCGCATTGTCCTTTTTTTCCTTTTTCTTTCTTCTTCTTCCTCTTTTGGCCTTTCTTTTTCCCTCCACCCTTCTATGACCGCTCCTAGCGATTCAGCCGTTCAGCATCCGCGGAGCACACACACAAGACGGGTTCTATCCTTGCCTTCCTACGCGGGGATGGTCCCCCTCACACCGCCCTTGGCGCCGACCTCCCTCAAGGCAACGGTGACGCCCAAGTCGGCGAGGACATTTATCGTGACCTCGACCTTGGCGCCCGCCTTGACGCCGCGGATGGCGGCCTCGGCCAGGGTAGCGCCCGTCTTCCACACCTTCTCCCGCTTCTCCTGCTCCTCCTCGTCTTCGTCGTCGTCGTCGTCGCTGTCGTCATCCTCGTCGTCGTCGTCGTCGCCGGCATCCTTCTTGGGCTTCTCCCCGTCGCCGTTCTCCTTGGCGGCTTTGGGCTCCGGCTGGGTCACCTTGATGTGCGTGTTGCCCTCGACAATCTTGATCAGGACGTCGCCGCCGTCCTTGGGACCGTCGACGTGCACGGTGCGCCGGGCGGGGACGGCCGTCTCCGGAGCGATGATGGGGGTGAAGACCTCCTCGTCGTTGGCGTCCTGGCCCAGGGTCAGGACGCCGATGGCGTTGGTGATGTGCTTGACGGTGGTCACGGCAGGGTGTACGCTCTGCTCGATGTCGTCGGCCTCGAACTCCTGGATCAGGCTGGCCTGCAGGGCGGCGCCGCGGGCGGCCAGCTCCGAGGGGTTGATGGCGGAGGCGGTGGTGCTGGGCGCGAGGACTGCGGTGGACGCGGGGAAGATGTAGCCCATGTTGGCGGCGACGCGGGGCGTGTGCGAGGTGCCGCCGGACATGATGACCTCGTCGACGTCGAGCACGTCCAGGCCGGCCTTCTTGACGACGCTCTCGACGAGCCTGTTGATGCCCTCAAACACGGGGCGGGCGATCATCTCGTAGCGGAGGCGGTTGATGGTCGAGGCGAAGTCGATGCCGTCGGCGAGCGACTCGACGCTGAAGCTGGCGTTGGTGCCCAGCGACAGGGCCTTCTTGGTCGCCTCGGCCTCGAACTTGAGCTTGGCGAGGGACCGGGCATTCTCGCGCGGGTCGGTCTTGTGCTTCTTGATGAACTCCTTGGCGAAGTGCTCCATCAGGACCTTGTCGAGGGCGTAGCCTGCGAACTCGTAGTCGTGCGCCGTGGCCAGAACTGTGTACATGCCGCCGCGGCTGGCGACAACGGCAACGTCGCTGCGGGTACCACCAAGATCCGCGACCACCACGATCTTGTCCTTGACGCCAGCCTCTGCGACGGACTCGGGGCGGGCATCGTAGGCCAGCACGGCGGCGACGGGGTCGGCAATGAGCTGGAGGACCTCGAGGTCGGCATCCTTGGCGGCCTTGACAAGCGCGGCCTTCTGTGCGTCGTTGAAGTTGGTCGGCACGGTGACCACGGCCGAGGTTACCTTCTTGCCGAGGTAGTCGGAGGCGGACTGCACCAGGCGGTGGAGATAACGGGCCGACACCTCAGACACGGCCAGCTCGGAGGGGGCAGCGTCCTCGCCTCCCTTGTCCTTGAGGGTGAAGGAGATGGTGGATCCAGTTTCTTGAGGGTGGGCGGAGGCGTGGTTGTGCGTTGGGTCAATGGACTTGAAGCTGTGGAGAGGGAAAGAGAGAGAGAGAGAGAGAGAGAGATCGTCAGCTTCACCACCACTATGTCTTTCCACAGAGCTCGTGAGAAAGAGAGAGGACGTACTCATTTCCAAGGAAATCCTTAAAGTATGCGACTGTGTTCTTGGGGTTGCGGACGAGGAAGGCCTTGGCCTGGCCGCCGTAGTACTCATCACCATCGACGTAAGACAATATCGTGGGTATTTGCCGGTCTGTGTAGCCACTGTTAGAGAGCATTCCCTAGCTTCCCAAGAGTTCTCAAGCTGTACCTACCGCCATCCTCGTTGGCTATGACCTCGGCCTTGTCGTCGATTGTGTATGCGATGGAGCTGTTGGAGTTGCCAAAGGTGATACCGATCGCAACACGCTCGCCTGGGCCAGCCTGGGCCTCTGCCGCGCTGTTCTCACTCATCTGGAATACGTTGAGAGGGGTGGTGGTTCAGACTTTGAACACTTGATGTCGGGAAGCGCTGGTGTGGGAGGAAGAGGAACGGCGAGGTGGTGGGTAGAAATTGGGTTGTTGATCTTTGCTTCTCTCTTTTTGGTCTCTGGATCTGAAAAGGCTGTCGAAAATTTTGGACAGCCCAACTCAAAATTTCCCCAGCGGATTCTTGCAAGGCTAGGCACCCCTGCAAAAGCTGTCCGCCAGCGCAACTCCCCCACTATACCAAGTAAAGTACGTACTACTGCTATAGTAACTTATAGTGGTACATACATACTGTACAGGCATCGATAACGATAAGCTCAGGCTAGAGAGGCTGGCTTGCTACCGGATTTTTGGTGGAAAGTCGGAGGAAGGCCTCAAACCTAAACCACATCAGCAGCGTGCTACGGCAATTTCCTCACTACTTTCCGTACACAACTCGACCTCTCCAGCTTTCAAACCTTCCAAGATCGACAGCCCTGAACATGGCTTCGGCGAAGGGACCTCTAGTCCTCCCAGGAGACACAATAGATCCCTCACATATCCCGTCCCACCCCAAAAAGGCTTTGCAGTTGGGACCTGGACTGCGGCACATACTCCCGAGCACCATTCTGCCCACCGTGGCAGGACAGCTCGTCACAGACAGGAGGAAGAACTCTGTATGGGTTGAGTACAATGGAGGGCGGGTATGTGTATCGTATCCTCTCGCACATGGTCATCCCCGCGGAACAATTTGTTAACAGTCATGGCTTCTGCAGTACGTTCCATCCCAGGGCGACCTGGTCATAGGTCAAGTCCACCACGGCGCCGCCGACTTTTACTATGTGCAACTCACCCCTCACACCTCCAACGCCCTGCTCCCCGTCCTCGCCTTCGAGATGGCCACCAAGAAGACGCGCCCACAGCTCGCGCCCGGCCAGCTCGTCTACGCACGCGTCTCCCTCGCAAACAAGCACATGGACGCCGAGCTGGAGTGTGTCAACCCTGCCACGGGCAAATCCGACGGGCTGGGTCCCCTCAACGGCGGCATGTTGTTCTCGGTGTCGCTGGGCTTTGCGCGGAGGCTGCTCATGCCCAAGAGCACTACGGAGGGAGGCGTCGTGGTCCTTGAAGAGCTCGGCAGACTGGGGCTACAGTTTGAGATCGCCGTGGGTCGGAATGGCAAGGTCTGGGTGAGCAGTGAGGCTACAAGGTCGATCTTGATCGTTGGTCGAGCTCTAAAAGAGACGGATGAGGGGAGACTGGAGGTGGATGCGCAGAAGGATCTGGTCAAGAAGCTGGTCAGGGCGACGAGCTGAACTGTTGCAGTGTGAGGAATACTGCCGCAGATCATGCTTAAACCGGAGCCAACGACATTTGCTGTGTCTCGGCGCATTCCCACGGCCGCTCCATCTTCCGCCGATACACACATTGGACCTGAGACCGACGGGCCGGTCGACATCTGTGCTGCAGAGAGACCCAGTCAACAAAATTGTGGGAATATGGTCCAAGGATCAACCCCAGTTGGCTCTACATTTTGCTTTGAAAGGCAGAGCGCAGAAGAAAATGGCAGGTGAATCCAAGGCTCGGCCAGGTCGAGGGTATCGGATTGATGGTTGAGCTCTGAGGAAGAGCCATGACAAGGCGGATTCGGATTGACGATGGACCCCGCGCATGCGCTTTCGCAGTTGGCAGCGGCCGTCCCTGGTTCGGAATACGATGCGGCCGACGCGGCGTGCGGCCGCATCCGCTGCACCGCAGCGATCTTTGCCTGACTAAGCGCTCTCCAAAGCCTACTTTGATTTGTGCCCAAGACAAGGACGTTGGTTGCATGGCACATGTATGCCAAACTTCTCTGGGCCTACCCCAATAGCATAGTGGCAAGACAATTGGGCATTGGACATCAGCATTGGCTTGATCCACCGAGGAAACCGAATCACTGCCGAGATGAACAAGCTTTTGAACGTGGTAGAGATTATCAATCTCAGGAGATGATCGCGACGAAGACTGCTGGCAATGATCAGATATAAAGCACCGTCTGGATACACGCTCGAGTATGGCAGTTTGCAAATAACGTGGTCTGACAAGGAACTCGCCTCAAGATACTCTGCGTACCTACTCAAATACATATACCCCAAACAAATTGTCCATGCACTGAACTTGATCATGTCTACTACTCCCAAGGTCTTACTCATCTTTGGTGCCGGGCCCAGAGTCGGTCTGGCCACCGTCAAGAAGTTCTCGAGCGAGGGGTATAAGGTTGCTGCGGTCTCCCGTCATCCCTCTGAGGAGTTGAGGAAGGTCGCCGACCTCATCGTGGCGGCGGACCTCAAGGATCCGACTCAAATTCAGCCATTATTCGAGGAGGTTACCAAGCAGCTAGGACCGCCGCATGTCGTCGTCTACAATGGTAAGCATTTTTTTTTTTAAGTTCATGTTCCAGAGAGGTTTCTTCTTTTACTTGTTCGAAGAGCGATGCACACAGGGGCTGCCGCAATGACTGACGCGATAGCAGCCTTTGATGTCCAGATAGTCGACGCTACGCACCCTCTACAGGTGTCGACGACCCGCCTCACCGAGAGCCTCGCCGTGAACGTGGTCTCGCCCTACACCGCGGCCGTCGAGGCCGTCAGGCGCTGGAAGACCCTGCCCGACGACGGCACCGTGTCCAAGACGTTCCTGTTCACGGGCAACATGTCGACCACGCAGGCCTGGCCGTTCTCGCACTCGCTGGGCCTGGGCAAGAACGCCACGGCCTACTGGCTCGAGACGGCGGCCGCCACGTACAAGGGCAACAAGCACGGCAGGTTCTACTACGTCGACGAGCGCGGCGAGGACGGCGAGAGCGTGTACCACCTCAACGACGCCGCGGCCCACGCGGACGAGTTCTGGAGGCTGAGCGAGGAGGTCGAGGGCCAGTCGCACTGGAACTGGACGTTTGTCAAGGGGAAGGGCTATGTGCGGAACAGGGCAGCTGTGGACAGGGAGTTCAGGGGCTGGGGGTTCGATCTCAGCAGGTATCCCGAGGGCGGCTTTGCGTATGAGGAGTTCAGCAAGCTGGCGGCGGAAAATGAGTATGTCAAGGGTAAGCTTGGGGAGCTTGGGATTCAGGCTTAAGAAAAATCTCCTGGGTCAAGATGGCATATAGTCCTTGCTTCTGCAGATGCTTTGGTGGCCGGTTTCCTTTCTCAAGGAGAGTTTGTCTTGTCTCATGCTGTCGAGGTTGATGTAACTCAGACTGCCAACAGTAATAATCACTGAGTTGAAGTCGCCTACTACGTGCTAATGATGGTCTCAAATCTTGCATCGCCTCAATACTTGATCTGAAGCCCTTAATTGTCGAAAACCCTACAAGGCGTGACGATAAGCGTTCAAGAGCAAAAATCGTTCCAACTTTCAAAGGACACATTGAAGAGCTGGCATGAGTCCTGCTCTCGGCTCGTACAAGAATTCCCTGGTGATTAGTCTCAAAGTTCCGTACGACCGGAAGATTTTACAATCTCGAAATTGTCCACGAGGACATGAATAGTCTGGATCTCAGGCTCATCCTCCGGGCCTAGGCGTGTTCCGATATTGCTATCAACATTAGAAGCAGGCGAGCGCAGCAGATCCATACGTGATCGTATGATGTCTTCACACTTAAACTGCGTGAGTATGCAGGCGCCGTATGTCCCATCTCGTGTGAGACACGCCCGATGAAGGATAGCATCGGCAAACAGCAGCGGAAGAGGTGAGCTGAGCAGTGAGACAGCATTATCACCTGCATCTGACCCAGCAAAGACAGAGAGTATAATTAATGAGACAGATAGAATATTTTGGGGTTTCCTCACTGTGATGGAACGTCGCATCGCCTGTGTGCAATGGTTTTGGGAAACAATCATGGTCCGTAGGCAAGCAGTAGCAAGCCATTGACGCACTCATCACGTCAAGAGTTTTCTCAAAATAAGAAACTCATGCCTTGGAGGCATATCACCATCACCTTTGTGACGAGAACGAGCAACATGCTTTAGCTGATCATACTGTAGGATCCCGGGAAGTGGGGTTCATCACTTAGCTACAGGTGACTTGCAGGTTCTGGCCAAAAGGAGACCGTGGAGTTGCAGCGAAGACACATCCAGAAGGAGATCCAGATGCAGTGTCCTGAAAACGGATTACTGTACCAATCCCATGGTCTTGCTTACCAAAGTGACGAATCCCCATCTTCCGAATTAGACCGATAGGATTTTTTCTTTTCTTTGCTTCCCGCAGAAGAAAGAAAGCAAAAAAAAGACCAAACCAAGAAAAAATTGTGATACATCAGTGGTGCAGGATCATCCGCTCCACGCCCCCTTGTGCAGTGTCTCACAGCATTTGCTGGTATGATAGATCCGATTCGTGGTATCGTCAATTGGACAATCATCCGTCGGCGTCTTCTTTTAGGTCGTGAAGAAGCATCGCGTCATTCAAGGACACACTCGGGAATGTGGGTTGGCACATGCAGACGCCCGCGCTCCAAGCCGCCCATGATTGCATGCTCGGGATTTCCTGAAATTAGAAAGGGTGCTGCAGGTTCCCGCATGTGTTCGTTGCGTTTTGAGTACCTATTTAGGCCGACCACCTGGCCAATTAAGTCGCCGAAGGGCAATTAGAAGGGCAGTTAATCCCGTTTCTTAAACATACTCCCCTCGCCTGCAAGTGTCGCTTCGGGCTCGATATGCTTAAAGGGAGGAGGCGGGGAGCACTTCCTTTTTGTCACCCTGCTTTCACCGGTCCCTCGCTTAGACAAAAACAGGATTAATCAAAACAACCTTGCAGTGGGTAGAACTGTCACTTTTCATGAGTGAGAGATGATGAATTCGCCGTATGTGTCGAGACGCCCCCACGCTCGTGATATGTTTTGGGAAGGAGGAGGAAGAAGGGTGATTAATTTCAAATTTGCTATACCTGCTTCAGCCTTTCAGCCACTTATCCTTCCCAGACTGCGTATTGACTTTCGAGGTTTTCGCCCTGCACCACTCGCGAGCCCTCCAACATATCGTTTAAACTTCGCATGACACTCTGCATCCTTAGCGGCATGTGACCTTCCGCTTCTCATCATATGCGAAGCAAGCCCATCCTTTGCAGGGGAAATCGCGCCTCTCAGTAAGCAGTACCAAGAATTGAGACTCACAGGTTGCTGGGAATGCTAGGTACGAGTTGTTTTTTTTTAGAGATCGTGCCGGATTATGAATCAATTACAATATCAGCGAACCAACTGCATGCGGCACAACACTCCCCCATGGCGCAAACCTTAGCAGGTGATCCGGTTATAAGAAAGGGGGGGGGGGGGAAGAAACTATTTAAACCCCTAAATTGCCATTTAGATGAAAAGTAATTTGAAGTGCAGGATCATCTTCATTTTCATCTAACAGAGTTACATTCCACAAACCAAATTCTTCTCATATCTACCCTTCGAGGCCGGACCAGGAAGGCATTGATCTCTTTGACGTCCTCGAACACTACTATTAGTTCGGTTCTTACCAAAGCAACAAACAAGACCCTCGTCAGCTAACTTGGCTTTTCATTCAGTAAGCCCATATCCCCTGCATATTTCAAGATTCTCTTCTACGCGGGATGATATATATATATATATATATATATATGTATATATATTTTTATCAAAAGACTTACCGGAGTTCGCGTAATTAGTCCACCATCATGCAGTCCCGTATGAATATCGCCACCGCCATCCTCAGCCTCGCCGCTGCAGTCAATGCACTTGGTAACAACTGGACCCTCTCGTGTGGAAGCAGCTGTGAGGATGACTCTACAGTTGTCGCTTCGGGAGACTACACTTCTGGCACACAGACCTGCGGCAACTTCCCAGCTGAGTATAGCGTCTGCACTCTGGACGTCAGTGACTCGGTGACCTGGGGCGAGCTGTACGGCTGGATCAGCGAGGGCGCAGATTGTGTTGGGACGGAGGTGCAGGAGACTACTTTTGATGCCGGGGTTTGCACTTCTGTGGCTGACTATCAGTCCTACATTGTTGTCTTTGAGGTGTAAGGAGAGAAGAGAAAGACCTTCTTGCAGGCGATAGCATGATTCTAGCTTGAAGTTCTCGTCCTCAATCTTTCCAATGCTATTTGATTCGACTTATGAGATATTTCGACTTGACACGGAGTGAAAAGAAAGAAGAAAAAAATGAAAAGAAAACGAAACCTACCTACCCTGTGAACTTGACAGCAACAGAAGAATTCGTGATAAACTAGAACTCGAGTAGTAAATTGCTAAAAAGGACTCATCTTGTGGCTTCTGCATTCAGCTTCAGACACTAATCATCATTCAGCCAGCTAATAAACGTCCATGTAAAGCCGGCTCAGTTGACAAAGTCCCTAGAGTTTTTGGGTTGCGATGCAACATCTCACTGGTGAGTGTAATTATCCCGTCTCAAGACCTGAGGCCGTGTGGTGAAGAAGAAAAAGTGCTTTGTTTACCCTGGGCAGCGAAGATTCCACTGAAATGCTTATATTGACGGTTTGTTCTCCATTGTTCCGAAAGTATGCCTTCTCCACTCAGTATTTCTCCCCCGTGTTCACTTCTCCCTGGGTTTCCTGCATCATATCGTCATCTCTATTGGATTGTATATGATCGGAATTCTTTATCTGCCTCCGGCATCACCTGTTAAGACATATGTGCCACTGGAGGTAGGACCTAAGTTGGTATACGCCGGTCCCTGAACAAAGGTTTCAATGTCTTGTCGCTATCAACTAGAAATATTGCTTGGACAGAGATAAATACCGTGAGACATCGAGGCTAAACCTAATTATAGGAGCGCCATGAGAAACAAGACGACCTAATTAATGCGCCCATATCAAGCAGACATGCGTTCGCAAATGGGCCTCACTTTTGGCTTGTAATTAGCATCTGTTCACACACACGACTTGCTCGGCACCGAAGTAGGTGCATGCGATCAACGTAACCTGGCTTTTAGTTAGCTAGCAATCGTACAACCTTTTTGACCGTCGTCCGCTATTTGAAGGCTTAAATTACTACAAGTATTAACCCATTTTTGATACTAAGTAGACAATCATCAGAAACCATTTTCCATCTCCAGAAAAACATACTTAGTCAAAGATGCTGTCAGGACTGTCTTTCTGGTAAGACCCTACTTAATATTCCTTTGCCCACAAACAAGTAGAGAAGAGCCAGTTTGCCGCCACACATAACCATTCTTGTCAGCGACCATTTCCGCCACCTATATTATGTATTAGTATAAGACCATTGAATCAAGTCCAATCCATCCTAGAATTTGATAATCCCCATTTTCCCTCATTAACCATAGTTATACAAGGCCTATTTATCATGTTGCTACATGTATATACAGAGAAGCACCTCGGTGGCATCTATCCATTGGTAGCAGAACTCAGCAGCCATGTCGTAGGCAGGGGAGACAAGCACAATACATAATATTAGCCATCATGTTGAGGCTCGACAGCAAGCACAGACTGGTCTCTGCCACGATATGAATTTGTGCTAGTGGTGTGTATATATTTAGTACTTACTTAATGGGCGAGGCATGTTTAAAGGATACGCAGGCGAGGAATGAAACTTAGCTGGAGGAGATTTGCGGTTCGTAATAATAATCATCGAGACAGGCACATCGTGATAATAATTATGACACGGCAAGGGTCAAAGTAACTCATAAATTGTCATCACGATTTCATTTTCAGTCATAAACCAACACACACAGATCCTGTCCTGACCGAGACCCAGGCACTTACTGTACCTCCGAAACCAAAAAAAGAAACCAACGCCCAAGATCCAGGACAGCAAGAAAACAAGAGGAAAACAAATACGCCCACAAAACCTCCTTTCCCAATTCCCACACGGCCCCCCCTTCCTTTCTCTCCGCTCCCTCGCATTGCAGCATGAGTATGAGAGAATAAGGAATCCCAGCTAGACATACATACACAGTGGTGCTTATCCCCTGTCACACCCACGTGCTCGGCCCAAACGTCTCCCCCGGCGGCAAAACCGAGTACACAGCGGTACTAGCCAAGTCGGCGGTAGACAACGCCCCGACGTTACCGAACCAGTTGGGCGGGTCGGCCATGGTGAGGTAGAGGCTGAAGAAGACGACGATGGTGGAGATGATAAGGCCGCAGTCGAGGGCGGCGGAGGTGATGTAGTTGTACTGCATCCACCAGGCGTTCCAGCGGCGCTTGATGTAGAAGTTGAAGATGGTGCCGACGAGGCCCCAACAGCTGGTGGACAGGGTAAGCGTGCTTGGTCAGCAATGGCAGCAGCAGCAGCAGAGTTAAGAAGTTTGTGTGTGTTGGGGAAGGGGGGGGGGGAGAGAGAAAACGGAGGAGGCAATGGTGGGTGTGGGTAGTCTTACAGGTAGATGTATGTCGTAGCAGGAGGCAGATACCCCGAGCCCCCAAGGATGAGAGGCACATGGATGTACCGCCATATGCTCATTGGATATTTCCTCGCAAAGAACCAAGAGAGAAGCGGCGCCACTGCGCCCAGAAGCCAGAACCACCGCAGGCCGCTGTACAGCGCCCCGGCGCTGAACATCCTCCTGGGCCCGATGGCACCCCAGATGACGCTCGCCGTGTAAAAGACCTTTTGCCCTGTGCAGGTGTATTGATTTGGCTGATCATCGGAGCTGTTAAGAAATGGAGAGTCAGTGAACGTTAGTTGCACGCGACGGGTGAAGCTCCGCCCCTCCCCCCCCCCTTTTCTTCTTCTCTCTCCCGTCTCTTCGGCAGGAGGATGGGGCAAAGAAAACAACATACCACACATCCGGAATATGTGCCAGCGCCCAGTTCATAACAGCAATCTGCACAATGGCCGACCACACGCTCGCAATCAGCTGGGCCGAGAACATGGTCCGCGGAGGCACCTTCATGTAGTGCCCCAGCTTCATGTCCTGTGCGAAGCCGAGGGCCTGTGTGCAGCAGATGTAGCCGTAGTTCTTGAACAGCATCATGGCCACAGGGCGACCGGGCACGAGGTAGCCGACGACGTACTCGGTCAACAGGTTCAGTCCGAGTTGGATGTTGGTGATGGCCTGGATGATGCCGATGGGCACGGTGAAGACGACCGCGATGAGGATGCAGACTACGAAGGCCCACCAGGGGAGGTCTGTTGGCCTGTTGTGTTTGGAAGAATAAGAAAAAGTTGTCAGTGAATGGAAGGGGAGGAAGGAATACGTGACAAAAGTGTGTTGTGTGTCTTGTTTCTGGTCCGAAAGGGGGGAAGGGGGAGGGGGGTGGTTTGGTTGATCTACTTACCAGGCACACACGACGACGAACGACAATGCGATCATTACAGCAAACAAGACCAGATACCACCAGTCATCCGCATCCCGGTACTTCTTCATCATGCGCATGTGGCTGTCGTCCTCCTGGTTGCGCGCGAGCTTGAACTGGGCCTTGACCTGGCGGCTGTGGTACAAGATGACGTGGACGATCATGGCGGAGATGCTGGCAAAGGCAAGGCCGTAGGCGATGACATACTGCGTGGGCATGTACAGCGGGGAGTATGCGTAATACTTCTCCTCGTTGAACCCGGAGACGTCCAGGATGGCCGAGACGTTGTACGTGTTGCCGGTGTTGTCGTAGGACTGCGAGCTCTGCACGGGCAGGTAGGCGCCGTACCAGAAGCCGCTGTAGTACATGCCCATGGACATAGCGACGAAGAAGACCAGGACGCCGCCGATGGTGTTGGCAATGGCGTAGAAAGGGGTGATAAGCGGCGAGCCCAGGTAGCCCGAGACGATGGTCCAGTCCAGGGTCAGGGGCAGCAGGCCGTAGCCGCTGACGCCGCCAAAGATCTGGTTGACGATGGCGTTGTCGGGGGCGATCCAGGTGACGAAGCAGAAGAAGCTCATGCCCTGGAAGATCCAGCCGGGGAACCAGTACCAGACGAAGGAGCAGGCAGCGAGGATCATGAACCACTTGTACCGGCCCATGCGCCAGCGGCTCGCCGACTCCGGGTCGGCCTTGGACGAGTGGTCGTGCAGCGTATAGAAGAGGGCGCAGTTGACGAGGTTGCTGGGCCAGATCATGGCGGCGGGCCAGACGAGGAACCGCCTCGAGATGCCCGCGAGCCCGTACCCCAGACACAGCGTCGTGACGCCGAAGAGGGTCTGCCACGCCCAGCCCAGGTACTGCTTGTACCAGACCTGCTGCACGATGATGACGTCCGTCGCGTAGAGGGCGCCGCCGCCGTATGCCGCGTTCGACATGACGGTTATTATCACGTGCTCCTTGAAGTTGAAGTTGCCAGGACAGAGGTTGAACCGCAGACCGAAGACATTGAAGACCCGGTCCGGGAAGATGCGGTCCCAGAGGAGGCCGATCGGGTACGCCACCAGCTGGATGACATAGGTCGTCACCTCGATGCTGGGATTCCGCAGGGAGAAGAGCATATTGATCCCGGAGCCGATGGTGCACAGAAAAAGACCTATCACCCACGCCCGTATCGTGTTGGCCGGTAGGTCAACATCGTAATTTCGCACCGTCGAGCGGACCTACACACGCAAGGTTTGTCTTGTTACCAAAATAACACCCCAAGTTTTTATCTCCTTTTGGCGTGTACGACCAAAGTTGATTGGGTTGGCTACTCACCTCGGGATAAGGCGAGTTGTCCTCCACGATGAGATGCTCAATCTCGACGCCCTTCTCTGCATTCCCCTGCCTGATAGCCGCATCGATCTGCTCCAGCTCATCGAGGGGCATGTTCGGATCCAGGTGGTGCATCTTCTCAAACTGCTTCAGCGACGCCACGCCCAGCGACCGCAGGATCTCCCGCTCCGACGAGGTCTCGGCCACGGCGACATCAAAGGCCACAATCTCGGCCGCGTGCCGCCGGCGGAAGATCTTGTGAAGAATGTTCATCTTTGCCTTGTTTCCTTGGGTGAGAGGAGGGGGAGGAGGGGGGGGAGGAGGAGGAGCCTCATGCCCCTAAGGGGGAGGAGGCAAAGGCGTAGGAGAGAAGCTGATAGTGAGTCTGGCTATATGTCATAGAGTAGAAAATTCTTGGTGCTCTTGCGTATTGATTGTCCGTGGTGGGTGAATCTCGGAGAGGTTGAAAAAGACAGAGGAAAAGAGAAAGAGAGAGAGAGAGAGATGGTCTAGACCACGACTGGGGGTTGGCAGGTCAGGAACGCTGTATGAAGAAGGAAGGCAAAATACAAACGCGGGAATATAATATGACCAGAGACAACCTCCCCAAGTCTTTTTTTTTACCACTGTTCTATTTCCAAACGGAATCTGTGAGAGAAAGATAACAATCGTGCCAAGAAACAAAGAAAGAAAGAAGACTTGAAAACCTTTGGGCCATGAGAGCCGTCCACGGACGAGGAGGGCGAGCGTGGGAGACTGCGAGTAACCCCGTCGTCCATTTCGGAATCCAGCCACGAGAAACGCCGGCATCTGATGGTGGACTGAGGTGGGGCCTCGGTGCGTTGAGCATAAGAAACTAATTGAATGCACGCCATCATGACAGATGGGGGTAGTGGGCGTGCCTGAGAGCCGGGAGGGAGGCGCTGAAAGAGAGAGAGAACATCGGTGGTTCGCACTTCTGGTGAACCGTTGCGCGGAGGTAAGACGTGGGCGACCTTCCTAATACGTACTATCAGCGAAGGGGGGTTCCTGTCGGCCATGACCCGTGATTGGGGAAGATTGTGTATATCGGTTGCGACGGTTGCATAGTGGGCGATAAGATGCCACCTAAAACAAGGATAGTTCATGGCTGTGGATACCACCTCATGTGTAAAAGCGTGTGTATGTGTGTGTGTATGTGTGAACTTGTTTCGAGTTCACATGCGGCCCCGAATGTCGTGATAATTGATGTAGATGTCAAGCTGCATTCCATTTCATGATACTTGAGAGTGGTCGTTCAATATTTCTCGGGACATAAAAAGGTTTTGTGCGGTTCGTATTTGCAGTGCATAATAAGTTGTTGTTTACGCCGGTCGACCAACCCAATGCCACCTACTCGCAACATGATAAGCCAGGGATAATACTGTCGATTTGAATATTTCATTCATGCAGAGGCTTTTTCACTTCTTCCGATCATAAAAAGGGTGTGTTCTGCTGGAGTAAGCACACCAGCGGAAAATATGCAAGCCTTGGACTCACCAGTGAACGACCCCGGAGTAGAAAAGTTGAACAGGTGACAGACTCTTGATTCCCGACAACTGAACAAGGTGGGGGACCGCACGTGAGATGCTATGCTCTCTCCTCCTCCCGTTTGCCGGATTTTACTGTGAAAAAAATAAGAAAGACTATCAAGTCATCCCAGCTTCTCATACCTCTCCCTCGCCTTGTTCCTCGTGACCTCGACAAAGTCAGAGTAGTGATCCTTGGTCTTCCTCGCCGCCTCGGCCGCCGCATCCCCAAGCTTGCCGCCCTCAGCACCGAGACCAACGCCCGCAGCATATACATCCGTGGCAATGGTGTCTGTTCGGCCGGAGCGTTCAGCGCCCAGGCCCTCGCCAACCGTCCAGCCCATCTTGCCCAGGAGTGCAGCACCCTTTGAGGGCGCGGCGACCTTCTCGGGTTCCTTGTTGGCGGGTGCAGGCTCCAATGGGGCCTTCCGCCTCGGTGCATTGGGTTGATTGTAGGCTCGTCGCCGTTCTCTGGCCCTATCGCGGTACTGTGCACCCTTTCTGGTCGGCACCATCTTGCGAGGCGTCTTCCCAATGCGAGCCAGCTGCGAGGTCGCCCGGTCGATGTTGCTCTGATCGGCTAGGTTGCGGCGGTGCATCTCGCTCTCGCGTTCGTGTAGTGATAGCATGCCTGCCTTGGTAAACCTGCGCTGGCAGAGGAGACAGTGCAAGTTCTCTCTGTCCGCATAGGACGTGTAAACCTTTTCAGAGGGAATGTTTGGGGTGCTGCTAGCAGCAACACGCAGGGTGATGATATGAGGTGCCTTGCCTGCTGCTTTGAGCCTCTCCCCAGCGGCAGCTCGTTTCTCCTGGTCTGCCCTGTTCGCCTGGTGGTCCCTATTTAGGGTCTCGTGGTCACGTAGAGCCACTAGAGACGAGAACCTTCGCATACAGAGCATGCAGGACAGGCTGTCTAGGTCGCTGAAGGATGTGTAAGATTCCTTGCTTCGAGCCCGCTTCACCACCAGCGGTCGCTCGGTCGGGGTGGGACTCGACTCAACACTGTCGTCGGCTACAGCTCGTGACTGTCCCACAAGCTCAGCACGCTTCTTGGCCCACTTCTGCATCTGCGTGCCCATCACAACGGCAGGCTTGGCTGCCGTCTGGCCAAGCTTGAACTTCTTCAACTTCTTCCCAGAAGAATCCTGTGTAGTCGTGGACTCGTCAACGGCTGCGGCTCCGGACTTCTCGGGACTGGCCGTGTTGTCCGAGGCAGGCTTCTTCGATGCATCTACGACATCCTCTGTGACCCTCAGAGCGCTGGGGTAGACTCGATTATCCCAGTATTTAAGGTAAATGTCCCGGTTGTAGATCGGGTTGAAGACGTAGCGGCGGTTGTCTTCAGTCACCTGGCCAGGATGGGGAGTGAAGACGCCTGTGTGGATGAATGCCACTGTCACCGGTTTCGAGGAGATTGTGATGTTCGGTGACGCGCGAAACTTGGCGACGGCACCTTGCGCATCCTCAAGGGTGGCGAACTCAGCGAAGCCGTACCTCATGGCCTCGTCGGTCTTCTTGTCGCGCACGAGAAAGACGCGCCGCAGAGAATCTGGCCTCGCCCCAAGGCTCGCCGTCCTGACAGTAGGTGCAGTCGACTTGAGCTTATTCTGGGTATCCTTTTTTGGTTCCGGCCGAGCCTCGACATAGAGCTTCTTGACGCCGTCCGAAAAGAGCTCCTCGGTGATTGTCGGATCGAGTCCACGAACGACAAGATACTGCGAGGGAATCTGCTGCGGGCACTCATCGGTCTCACCGGTCAGCGGCGGGCCGTACGAGGCCACGTCGTCGCGTCCGCGGGGGTGATTATCTGAAAAGAATATAAGCCGATGCGTCATGTTGCAGGCCTCAAGAGATGGACACTTGAAACCCTTCTTTCTTGACAAGAGAGTCTTGTTCTAAACCATGAATGGCGCCATTGGGGACAGTAGTTGTGGCATATGGCTGTCTATCTGTGCGTGGTGCCTCCAAGAAACCCCCCCCCCCCAAAAAAAAAAAAGAAAGCAAGAAAACAAGCAAACTGGCAAACTGGCAAACTGCAAGGGAATCAAATCAAATCTGAGGGGTAGTCTCACCTGGTTTCGCCGCGCGACACCTGTGGCACCGGTTCCTCGTGTTGTAGTTCAAGTACGTGCACTTCGCAGCATAGTCAGAAGGTTGGCTTCAACCTCGCAATGGCATCGCTCGGAAAGGCGGTGTGGATGCTCACCTCGGGACAGTTCCAATCCTGCTCGTCTCTGTCCCGCCCCCGCTCGTCCCTGCCGTTCTCGTCCTCCCGCCCGCGGCTATAGTTGATACCCACACTGACCAGCTCCGAGTCCACGCCGCGGGAGTGGGCCAGCTGGAACTCGAGACCCGGGTAGTGGAACTCGAGGAAGTGTGCAGCCTCGTTGACGCTGAAGAACTCGACGAACCCGATCCTGCGGCCGCGCTTGTTGTTCCGCAGCCGGACAACCTTGACGCTGTCGGCGCTGAACACCTTTGTATCTGGCGATGCACTCGCGAAGCCGTCCAGTATGTCATCCTCGGTGGCATCGTTGGGCAAGCCCTCGACTATGATCGTGGACGAGGGCCGGCCGGGCCCGAATGGCCTGCGAGGGGAGCGGGAGCGAGAGTGAGGGGGTCGACGGTCGCGGTGGTCGGCCACGTCGTCGTCGTAGGGCAGGGAGCTGTCGTAGCGGTGTGACCTCGCGTGGTGATGATGGAAGCCGGAAGGAGAAGAGCGCCGACCTTCTTCGTCTTCTTTGAAGGTGGGTGTGGGCGCGCAGAGTTAGCCAGCAAGAACAGGCAAACATTCAAAGGGGAAACAAGCACTGCAGGCTGGAGACGTCTGCAGCCGATGCGGCTTTACCCTTCCGCGAGCGATGGTAGTCATAATCGCCCTCGTCTGCTCGGTCACGTCGCCCACGAGGCGACCTCGAGCTGCGACGATAGCTGTGGTCGTAGTCGTGGTCGCGAGACCGTGACCTATACCGGTATCGAGGTCTGTCGTCGTCGTACATTGCTCGCGACTCTTTGGGGGCAGGTGAAGAGCCGCAGGGAGCAAAGAGGGGGGGGGGGGGGCTTAAGAATGAATAAATGAAGAGGCTAAAAGATTGTAGTAGAAGTTGGCCACAAATAGTTGCGTAGCTGAGGAGAAACTCGCGATCAAAGGTTGCTTGTTGTTGGTCTTGTTGCCTCAAATGTAGGCCAAACTGTAGGGTAGTTTGAGTGCAGTAGGCGCTGAGCTCCAAAAGGTTGCACCTGCACAACTGCACAAGCAGGAGCAACCAACCCACTGCCGAAAGCGGCCCGAGCCCTATGGGAACTAACTGACTCCATATTTCCTTCTTCACGTAATTATCGTCATACAGTAATTACTTGCTCTCCTTCAATATCAACTTTAAAGGACCTTTCGTGCGAAATACAATACTCTTTGCAATATTTTACTTCTTGTGTATGACTGACTGACATTGGTCCCGAATCTCACAACTGTGCGCCGTCTCGTTAGGGTTCAATTTACTCCGTTTGGATCGTCCACAACGCGCTCTCCTCATTCATCAACCGCTACGCCAATACATTATTCCTACCATAATACACGATATGGCGACCGAAGACTCCAATACTACATCTGAACGGCACGAGCCAGGAACATACGTGGCTCTCACTCACAATGTCCTCGATCCCAAGTCGATCATGGACCGTGTAAGAAGCCCAGAAGCAGGAGCCATTGTTTTATTCGCAGGTATCATCATCCATATCATTCCCCCTACATGACCTCGTCTCACAAATTGCAAAGGCACCACAAGGGACACATTCGGCGCCCGCCCCGTACTAGACTTGACCTACCAATCCTACGTCCCCCTCGCCCTCACCACGCTGAACTCCATCGCCTCCTCCATCCGCCAAAAGCACAGCCTAAAGGCCATCGCCGTCGTGCACCGACTCGGGCCCGTCCCCATCGGTGAGGAGAGCATCTTAATCGCCGTATCGTCGCCGCACAGGCAGGCTGCGTGGCGGGCGGGCGAGGAGTGCCTGGAGGAGGTCAAGGCGAGGGCCGAGATCTGGAAGCTGGAGAGGTTCGTCGGGGATGAAGAGGGGGGCGTGTGGAGGGCGAACAGGGACGGGGTGCTGGGAGACTGGGTGCCGCCAGCTGGGACGAGCAGAAGCGTGGAGGGAAAAGAGGAGGAGAAGGTGGTTCCGGAGACGATGGGCCCGGTTATCAGGGCGAGGAGGTCGGGTGAGAGAGGCCATGGCCCGGTGGTCAATCCAAAACCTCATGTGCCGCCTGGATCCTGAATACATGTTTGACGGGCACATCAGACTGTCACACACACACACACACACACCTCCCGAAGACGATACGGAAAAGGAAGGGATTTATTACGCCACATGGCGCCCCTTTACTCATATTTGTATTTATCTTAAGTATGTATTGCTTCCTCAAAACCTCCAAAAATATTTCCCCAATAGATACTCAAAAATGGTCTGAATCATCACAGCTAAGATGATATCTAGAACTGTCTACAGCCAGAAAAGAAGGCTTCCCGACATGGCAAATGCAAGCGTAATCCCGACAACGCTCATGAGACCTTCGTATGTAGGTGGGCTGCGGCCCATGGCGGCCGACTTCTTGGATGAGGTCGCTGCAAGATAATGTTAGCAGAAGAGAACCAAAACGGGGACAAAAAGTGATGGCGAAGTTGAAAGAAGAAAAAAAAAGACAAAATGCAAGATCTGGAAAAACGGGTGCTTCGCTCTGAACGCAGACAACAGCAACAACACCAGCAACGTACCCGAACTGCTTCCGCTGCTCATCCCCGTTGTCCCGCTCGTGCTCGTCCCGGTGGTGGTGGAAGTCGACGTACCACTACTGCTACTGCTACTCGCCGTCTGGCTCGCCACACCGCTCAGGGCCGGGAGGCTCGACGCCCCCGCGCTGAGGGCCTGCACGTTTGTGCTCGTGCTGTTCAGGTTGGCCTGCGCCAGGCCGATCTGCAGGTTGTCCAGGTCATAGACGACATAGGCGCTCCGCAGGAACGAGTCGCCCAGGATCGCGTACTCGGCCTCCCGCGCCGAGCTTCCTGACCCTTCAGGCCCGCCGCCGCCGCCGCCGCCAGTCTCGTCAGCCTCGTCGCCGATATTCTGGATGCCAAACAGGCACGGGTTGTCAAAGGGAACAGACTCGGGCACCTCGCCCCCCGAGATGACGTCTAGGACGAGCTCGTCGCGGGGGACGACGATGGCGGCGGTGCTGTTGATGCGGAAGGTGAACTCGACGTCGAGGCTGCAGTCCACGAGGGCCAGGCTGGACCCGAGCTCGGTGTACTCATAGGCGCCGATGGCGTCGAACAGGGGCGTGGCGATGTCGTCGGGGAGGTAGGTGAGGGTGGTCCCGGAGTCGAGGATGGAGTCGAGGCTGCCGTCGTCGTCTGACAGGCTCTGGTTGTAGGTTGTGCCGTTGGACAGGGCAAACGAGAGGCCCGTCAGGCCGACGGTGAAGCTGCTGTAGTTCTTGGACTCGGCGTCTGGCAGGATGGGCACGACGACGAGGTCGCCTATGAACTTCTCCGTATCCACCCCACCGAACAGGATGTTGCCCGTTGAGGAGTAATAATCATTCAGGTAGAGCGAGTAGGCCATGGTGCTCGCGACGCTCTGGTTCACCATGGACACCACCAGGTTCGAGTAGACCTTCTCGGCCGCCTCGTTGAGGTCAAACCCGATGCCCAGGATGCCCGTCCCCACGGCTGTCTCGTTGGCCAGCCCCATCTGCAGGTTCTTGACCGTCTTGCCGCCGATCGAGAAGTCATCCGTGATATAGTCGCCTTCCGCGCTGGTCCCGTCGGCATACTCGATCTTGAACCCGCCAGTTATGAGGTCCTTGTACGTCGAGCTCTCGGAGGCGTTGTAAGTCGCCCCACAGGTCTCCTGGTAGTAGACCTGCAGCCTCCGCTCCGTGCACAGGTCGGCGTCGGCAGAGATGATAAACGCATCACTGCTCCCTGTGTCGAGGACCATGGTCAGGGACTGGCCGGGTGTGCCCACCGAGACGGTTGCATAGTAGCCGCCCTCGGTGATGTTGTTGACCAGGGACTCGGTGAGGGTGGCGCGCTTGCTGAGGCGGGGGCTTCTCTTCTGGACGGACTTGGCTGGGCCTCTGGCCACTGGTATTGTGACGACGTCTGCTGCGGCTGTTGACGCCAGCGCCAGGAGCGCAGCTGTGTCACCCGGCCTCATGTTGGGGACGAGGGCAGATGAGGGAAGGGGGAGGCCGTCAACGGGGGGGTCCAGTCAGAGGAGGGGGGGGAGCACAGTGCACGGGGATTGCTGGTTATGGTACAGTCGTGGTGTTGAGTAAAAGATATTCTTCTCAGTCGTCAGGGGGGACCTCAAAAGGGAGCAATGTTGTAGTGTGGCGTCGTTGTTAATCTCAGACTCATCGAGACGAGTGGCGACGCTGAATAGGCAAGATACCACTCCCTTTTCTACTTTGTTCTCCCTCTTCTTCAAGCCACTTTGATCCGGTGCGACAATTTCTCTGGTGGTTGACACAACAGTTGTCTCTGGACTGCAATGGCCAATTCTGAGTGATTCAAAGTAATTTATGAATAGGAGTCGCCAAAGTAAAATCAAAGCAATGAGGCGCTGGACGTTTCTCACTTCGGGAATCGATCGTGAATAGAAGGCTCTCCTTTTTGTGGGGGTCGGCACATGTAGAAAGTATTGACATCACACCTTATTTTCTTTTACTTTTCCCCCCCTGCAAGAAAGAAAGAGAGTGGTGAGTAAACGAGTGAAAAAGTACCTCGCTGGGTAGGTAGGGGATCAGCGCCTTGCTACATGCAGGTCGTCAGCATGTAAGTAAGTAGGCAGCACAGCAATGTGGGAATAGGTTCCATCGTCGTCATCCTGCGGCAAAACCAACCGGGCACGAGTGCAAGTGCAACCAGATGGGGTCCAAACCATTTGCTGAACCATCCAGACCAGAGGAGAAAATCCCCAGGCCTACTTCAGGTACCAACCAATGGACAGAATCTGGCCAGATCGCCGGCACTCCCTTCTCTCTCTTTTTCTGGCGCGTATCTTTGCAGCAGACAGCGGCGGGCTAGCTTTTTTGGTTGGGCCGGACGACCGTGTCTTGTGACTTCTGCGCAAAGTACAGTAACGTGTAACGTGTCGTTCAGGGGGGGGCCCTGGTAGAGAGACATTTAAAGGTGCCCGGCGCTTTTCCCGCCCTGGGGCAGATGTTCATGATTGCGTGGCCCCCATATTTTTTGGCTTTCCGTGCTATCCTTTAACATCGGCCCCCCTTGGAATTCGACCTGCCAGAACTCGGCCCAGATCTTCAAGTGCCGTCTTCTAGTACAAGGGATCTTAAACCAACTGGTATCGTGATTTTTGTTGAGGATTCTGAGGGTTCAAAGAATCTGCACCTTGGGAAGAGGCCCTTTTGGAATATTCTGGCCTCTTTGGCTGCGGCCTCCCAGCGGCACATCTCTCGCTCAATACTTTGCGTTGTGGCGTACAAGACGTGCAGAAATCGTCACGCTACAGGTCAATAGGCGTTTGGCAGAGTTCAGCCCCCGGCATCCCTCTTGTCTGGTTTGTCTCAGCGGCCAATATCACATGTCTCTCCCTCATTACTATGTACGTCAAGGTACTTTCCATAACTGCCGTGTTAGCCGGATCGACCACGTTGCCTGTGTACACTCTCTTCTTGGCCAACAATTCCAATTTTATCTTCACCGACTAATTTTAAAGACTCATACGTGACTTGACGAGCCAGTCCCAGTGGCCACCTCCCGCCGTGGGAGGGTTGTGTCGCGCCCCGCCACCAGCCAAACCCATCCATTGCTGATATACTACGCAGCTTTATCCCCCCTATGCACCTTCGTATACTGTCCTACTACCACTCACTACCCTCGTACCATGCCAATACCAGGTGTGATGCCTCAGAGTGCCGTACAGATGCATCACATTTACTCTAAAATACCACCTGCCAAGAATTGATGTTCGTGTGAAATGAATGTGATCTAGATGAGACTACCGAAGAGGTATCTGTAGCAAGGGAGGGAGTCTCTGTTTAGGGGCCAGATTGTGTACAGCAACCCGCCAAAGTCGTCCGCACTGCGGTGCTCACTCAATACCATGGATTGGTCTGCGACTCAGTGCTCATAGTTTGAATATGTTGTTGCCAGGCTCAGCTCCGCCAACTTCAACCACACCTACCAATTGTCATCGAGAACTTGCAAAGTTTCGTCCTTGAGGACTGCACCTTGCAAGTCCTCTCCAGCCCAGTATCCTCCTCCTGCACTCGCGTCGATTAATTACAAAATGCGACATTGAGCCGCACTGGGCTAGGCTCCTTTACCCTCATCAGTTCTCACATATTTAATGAATGCGGAAGTGATTTTTTTTTTCTTTTCCGAATTCAAGGGTGGGGCCTCTTGCTTGAAAACACAATTCACCTCTTCAACCTTTTTCTTTTTTTCTGCCCCCCCCCCTCTCTCCTCAAAAGGAAGGAAAGAAAATCAAACATAATTATCTTGCCTCATACAAGGGCAGAGACAGCGGAAAGTTCTTCAAGGGGAAAAGACCCGATGTCGAGGTGATCTCTAACGTGTTCAGGTCTGGAATGGTTCGAATTTGTGCAAGTTGTTGTTGAAACACAAGAGACGAATAATATAGAAATGGGCATGGGCCTTCTTACCATAAGTTCGATCAGCAAGCTGAAGACACTCGGGCATCAACTCCACGAACATCTTCTCCTTATTGTTGCTGGGACAAATCAGAAACATTCCTTTTCTCAACGACAAGACGCTTTGGCGTTTGCGCCCCGTCTGCCTATTACTAATATATCGATCGGCCTGCTTTTTATGCTTAAAGTACTCCTCCATTCGAAATGGGTCATGTCTTCCGTGCTACAATAGTGGGCTTTATTTAGCAGACAACGAGGTGATTGAGTACTTCGAGCACCACAGATGAATTTTCCGAGGTTAAGTTCAATATAATCTCATTTTAGACTATAGCCTCGAACATTTCTATCTCATAAAATCAGATTTGCGAGCCTAGCCAGCCTATGAAATGAATTTGCATCTCTTTGGACGACACAGCAAATGGCGGCGAGGCAGGCGTACATCAGACGAACCACATACTTACCTTGCTTTAATTTACATCTTGAAAATTTTCAACAACATACTACTATGCGACACACAACGAGACACTTCCATACAGAATTCTTTGGCTCATCGAGATCGAATTCAGTACTTATTCCAAAGGTCCAATTTATTTTGGTGGTGATTAGTATTAAAGAAAACATTCGAGGCAGTCGCGGTTACAGCCGCCACTAATTAACTACTTACTTGGTGAATTCTCCGCTATCGCCCTTGCCAAACGCAAACTTTTTCAGGTGGTGTGGTTGTATCACGACTCAAGACTCGCGACTTCCCTCTTTTCTCAATTTCCATCTGCCAACATCAAAGAGAAGGTCCGACCCTGGGGTATGAATATTCTCCATACAAAACGGTAGGTGCAACCGCATGAGTCATCTCCCCTTCAAGACCAAAAAGGCTAAACAACAACTTGCAGATAAAATCATCATCAGCCCAGCCGCCACTACCAATTCAACCGAACCGTCTTCTCTGCTTGACGAGAGCGCAGAAAAGGTTGCATCGCCGTCACACTTTACACTTTTGTCCACCCATCAATCTACCATCACCACCAAACTCGTCCTGAGGAGGATCGCCCAGCAAAGATGACCGAACAAATCCTATCGATCGACCTCAAGTCGCTCCCCAAGGTCGCATCAGGCAAGGTGCGCGACCTGTACGACCTCGACGCCGAGACGATGCTCTTCGTCTCCTCGGACCGCACTTCAGCCTACGACGTGGTCATGGACAATGGCGTGCCCGGCCGTGGCATCATCCTGACCATGATCAGCGCCTTCTGGTTCCGCCTCCTCTCACAAAAGGTCCCGGGCCTCAAGACTCACTTCGTCACCCTCCAGCCGCCCGCCGACCGCCTGAGCCAGGACGAGCTGCCCCTGGTCCGCGGCCGCAGCATGCAGGTGCGCAAGCTCAAGATCTTCCCCGTCGAGGCCATCGTGCGCGGCTACCTCGCGGGGTCGGCGTGGAACGAGTATAAGACCCAGGGCACGGTGCACGGCATGCAGATGCCCCAGGGTCTGCACCAGTGCGAGGCCCTCCCGCAGGGCGCCATCTACACGCCCAGCACCAAGGCCGAATATGGTGAGCACGACGAGAACATCACGCCCGAGAGGGCCGCCGAGATCATCGGGAACCCAGACCACGCCAGGCGGATCGAGGAGCTGGCCCTGGCCATCTTCGAGGCCGGCTCCGCGCATGCCCGCGAGAGGGGCATCTTGGTTGCCGACACCAAGTTTGAGTTCGGCCTGGACGAGGCCACGGGCGAGGTCGTGCTTGTGGATGAGTGCCTGACGCCCGACTCGAGCCGCATGTGGCCCGCGGACAAGTATGAGGTCGGGAGGGACCAGGAGAGCTTCGACAAGCAGATCATCCGCAACTGGCTGACGAGGGAGGGGTTGAAGGGCAAGCAGGGAGTCAGTCTCCCCGAGGAGGTCAGGCAAGCGACGCTGGGCAAATACAAGGATGTTTTCCAGAGGCTCACGGGGACAACGGTGGAGGAAGCATTGGCCAAAGAGGGGCTCTAAGCTTGGGGGGTGATGTCCTGATGCAGGAATCTTTTTTCATATCCTGCGAGCTTAATGTTCGAGGTAAAGCTAAACCTCGAGTAGGTATCGTAGCCGCAGCACTCGGGATTGCCATGAGAGTTGACAAATACCCTTTCCAAGATACTTGTACTCGACCATATAAGACCTAAGCGCTTCTGCTAAGCCCCGCGACGGCAATCTGTGTGTTTGTGTGTCATGCATACTTATATGCTCATTGCTGTTTGGTGCTGTTGTTCACAAATATGAGCCTCATGAGAGAACGTTTGGTTGAGCAGTTGAGTTTGAACCGGGGCCTGACCCGAAGTGAGTTTGTTTTCCACTTTGGCCGAAATGTCTCTCAACGTTACGTACTCGAGTTATTAATTAAGTCGCATGTTGGCCACTAACTCGCACGTTTATTTGGACATAAACCCAAGTCGACGTAACTATGAAGACTACGAAGTGCATCAAGCCCCTGCACAAGGTCCTCAAATAACGCTCACCTGTAGTGATCCCAAAGCAGGATAATTTATAAGTGGTAATCCTGTAGGTACGATCCAGCAAGATGTTGCTGATTTGCCCTTGTAAACATCATGCCACTGTTCCCATCAATGCTCCTGCTGCTGACCAGGCTGATCTCCGCCGCCGAGCTCGGTACCTTTGTGGCCGAACTGTGGTCTGCGGTCGCCCATATCCCGCTCCAGTCTTCAGCTTCTGGTGCAAACCCGAACATCAGACCGTCCGGGGTGGCCCAGTCGTCACCGCCAAAGCCTCTTTGGGCAAACGGATAAGGATCCAGTGACGGACCCGCTGACGAAGAGGTGACTAGGGGTGCTCCAGTCGGCGCGAACTCACTCGAGGGCTGCTGCTGCTGCTGCTGTAACAAGGGGTGGCCCTGCGCGAGGCAGGTTGGCGGTACTGCCACCCAGCCCTCGTCTGGCTCGTCCGGTGTTTGTGGGCAGGGCCTCCGGGGCCCCTTGAACTCCTCTAGTAGCTTCAGCTGCAGGTCGCGTACGATCTCAACGAGCTGGACCTTGAGGTTCTCCTCGATGGGGATCAACTCTCGCTCGATTCGTTTCTCTAGCTCGGATCTGACTCTCCTCGGGAGCTCGCTGCGGACAAACTCCTCGTACCGCGCGAGTTCGGATGTCCTGTTGACAGCTGGGCTCTCAGCTGGGGTCGGAAGCTCATAGTCTGATATTGAAGCGGTTTAGTCTTTTATACGGATTTGCCATCAATATGCAACAAAGTTTGACAAGTTGGTTGGCTTACAAGGAGTAGGCACGGTGAGATCATCTGGAAAGCATATCTTGTATACCTCCACCCACTTCTCTTCTTCCGTCTTGTCTGACCTCTTTCGACTCCTGAGTCGCCTCTCCTGAGACAATCCTATACCCTCCAGCGTGGGCTCGGCCGACTGTGCTGTGTGGCGCTTCTGGCAGGGAATTTCGGACAAAGAATGCTCTCGAAGCAAGTCCTCGCTATTGAAGACCTCATGGCATCGGAGACAATGGACCGGTAACGTGTGGCAGCGGTATATATGCTCTCTATTCTGTGGTGTTAGCCGTTTGTGTAATGATACGGGCGTATGCTGGTCTGGCCGTAGAACAACAGTAAACCACAACAAGCAACTCACTTTAAACGATGGACAGTTTTCCATCCCGGCCCGACGCACGATCGCTCCTCCTGGTACCGACGCGGGTTCCTCTTGAAGAATGGACAAGCAAGCCTTTTCACCTGCGTCTGGCCATCCTTGAGCCTTTTTTTCAGCTTCGGCCTCTTGTCCTCCTCGTCCGAGTCCGAATCACCGCTATCACCACCATCGTCACTCTGGCTTGGACGCCGTTTCCCGCTGCGCCTGGCACCGGCTTTGAATCCTCCTCCTCCTCCAAGGTGCTCAGACGACCTGCTCGGCATAGACGACCTGGATGATGGCGTATTGCATACTGAGGCCCCTGTCCCATTCTGCGGGTGTCTATTTGCAAGCACAGCAAAGAAGTACTCCATGAGCCGGTCTAGGAGGGTTCGGATCTGCTCTTCTCGCGAGGTGAACCCGACGGAGGAGACATCTGAGGACATTGAGCCTGTCGTGGTGCTCGAGCTCGTGAGTGAGGTCGTCGGCGACAGCTCTGATACCGTATCTGCCTTGATGCATTTCTTTGTGTCTGGTATCGACACTGGCTGTCCGGCCTCGACATCATCGTGAGGAAGCGTCTCCTTCTCTAGGCTCAGACCAATCATGCTGGTTTGTATCTCAGCAGTCGTGGCTGGTTCTTTGATATGATCCTCTAACTCATCTGCGGATCAGCCCCAAACCGAAAGAAAGGAAAAGAAGAAGAAGAAAGTCACTCTCCTCCAAACGCGACGGATACTCACGATGTTCCCACTGTGCGGCACGATTCTGATCCCACAGGCCCCCAGCAGCGTTGGGTACACTGCTGCTCAGCCCACGCAGCGCAACCGACAAGGCCGACACTTGGTCCCCTACCTGCTTCCGAGGTTCTTGACGTTTTGCAAACTCCGTCTTCACACTTCCTGAGGTCATCTGGTGACCGCAGGAACTCTGTCCCAGGCTCCGCGCCGCCACCACTCCTCCTCCTCCTCCTCCTCCTCCTCCGCCTCCGCTTCCGCTTCCTCCTTTGGACGAACCCGATGAGGCCTTCCAGGTCGACCACGGCGTGATGCTGCTGCTGCCCGCCGTCTCTGAGCAGGTCCGCGACGCCCAGCTCCCGTACTCCTTGAGGCTTGCGCGCGGGCTGGTGTCGCAGGCCCTGTCGGCGACGCGGCACTGTTCGAGGATGGACCTGGACAGGACGACATCTGTGCTCTCCGGGACGGAGGCGGACAAGAGACATCTCCTGGACGAGGGTTTGGGCGGCGAGGCGCCTGGGATATCCACGGGTGAGGCTGTCGATCTCCAGGGCGTGTTTCGGCCGGTGCAGAAGGATAGCGACCTCCCTATGATTCCCTGGTTGCGGCGGGGTGCAAACCCTCCGTACGATACGTCTGCCATATTTGGTCTTCTTTATTGTTGTTCTTGCAGGGGGAATCTCTCTCAAACTGAGGATTTTTTTTCCTTCTTCTTTCCCTTCCTGGTCCCACGGCGGCAAGGGGAAGAAGGGGGCCCGTCAGGATGGCTACAGCATATCTTATGGCGGGGGGCTGACATGTATGACACATGTAGGATCAGGGCTCTCGTTCATAATGCGGTTTTGCGCAAATCCGCAAAACAGCCTAAACGTGAGCGGCTGGTTGCTTGGGCTGAGCCAAGGGTTGCAGTGGTCACCTTGCCCTCCCACAGGCTGCGCCGCAATCCGATCCACTGCTTGAGTGATGACTGATGACACGCAAGGGTCCAATGATATGATAGTAAACTCATTAATAATCGGCAATCAAGATCTACCTACCTGAACGAAGGGAGGGTATACAAACAGCATGCCTAAGCATGCCTAAAGAAACATCGTGGTGTTCAGAATAATAATGATGATAATAATAATAATCAATGAGGTCGTTGTTCGTCTATTATGAAAAAAATCCCCACGCTATGTATATGTGATTATAATAGAAGGAGGCTCTTAAGAATACACACAAAAAATGGCAAACCCAACCCCCCCCCTCCCCCTTTCTTCGACCAGCCGTTCTTGTCATTTATCCATCGCCAGAAAAAGACGAAGGAAAAAAAAAAGAAAAGAAAAAAAAAAAACCACCATTACAACCTCATCTTGCTCCTTTCATCTCATGGCCTGTCTCGCCCGCACTTATCCCAGCTGGTCTCATTCATGGTATAGTGCCACTCGGTAAGGTGGGTCAACAAGGCATCGTCGATCCCGCGGTTCGCCTTTGCAAAGATGAGCTCGTACGGGTGCACGTTGGACCCGAAGTAGTTGCCGGCGCCCAGATGGTCCGACTGGGGGCCCAGGACATCGCAGTACTCTTTGGGCGTGTACGCGTGGACCGAGGTGAGCATCACGTCCACCTCGAAGCCTTGCGACCGGATGAGGCGTGCCATGCCTATCTCGGCGTGGACCTGGACGACGACACAAATGTTGGTCAAATGTATGAGAGAGCAAAAGCATGAAGGGAGAGAAGAAGGAAAAAGAAAAAGGGGGGTTTGGCAGGAGAAGAGGAGGAGGGAGGAAATAATCTTACCGCCTGGGCGTAGTTGCTGTAGCAGACTGAGTATCCGACGGGCAGCTCTGCGCCACCCCATGGAGGGGTGTCAAGAGGCACCGAGTATGCATATGCTGGGTCCAGTAATATCTTCATGCCGACTCTGTCTGTGGCAAGAAGCATCGACTGGACGTGAGGGCTGGGAACGCAATGGTACGTAAGGCCAACGAGCTAGCAAGACAGACCAAAAATAGAATTGTTAATCATGTAAAACCCGACAATTGCCACCAGGACCTGCCCTTTTGTTCTTCTTCTTCTTCTTCTTCTTCTTCTTCTTTTCTTGTCGCTTCTTTCTTCCTGACCAACACACAGGCCCTTGGATGTGGGAGAGGGGAAATGATGTTTGTTGCTAACGTACCTTGACCCTATCCGAGAGCTTATTCAAGAAGGCATCGGTCCAGCACTCATCGCTCCAGACGGGTAAGAAAGGCCCCCGAAGGCTAGCATTCAGGGTGATGAAGCGCTTATACTTCATCCACAGGCCGTCCTGGGCCAGGACCTGGCCAAAGGCGCCAATGTCATAGCAGGTGTTCTCCCGCTTGACGATCTTGACGTTCTCCAGGTTGGTGGGGATCATGTCGACCGCGTCCGTCTCGCCGTTGAAGATGAAGATGAAGTCGGCGCGCGCGTGCAGCCCCCTCCTGACAAAGAACTCGAGGTTCTCCCTGGCGTTGTCGGACTCGGCATAGGCGTACAGAACCAGGGGCCGGTCGCGCCCGTGGCCCGGGTCAAAGACGGCCTGGTTGGTGTGCAGCTTTTTTGATATGGGCTTCTGGTCCTGGCCGTCCTCGTCGAAGAACAGAGGCTGGCTGTACAGGCCCACGAACAGGAAGGCGACGAGTATGGTCGACAGTAGTATCCCTCGCCAGCTGGTCGTGGACTGTTTGGAAGATGAGCCGGTGGTCTTCAGCTGGACCGCCATGGTTCATGAGAGAGGCAGGAGGGAAATCTTGGAAGGCCACCACCATATGAAAGAAGAAAAAAGGTGGTGATAATTATTAATAGTATCGATGGGCAAAACACAGATGGGGAGGATCCAGTATTATGATACGTTTGTGTGTTGTAAATTGGCAAAAAAACACGGACAAAAGTACCATCACGGGGAAGAAAATGAAAGGGGGGCGGGGGAAATCTTATCCAACCTCCTGTCTGTATTAATTGGTTCCCTTGCGTTCTTTTAACAAGTTCAGGGGGGCGACATGCTCAGGAATGTGGTGAATACCATACTGAAGCGCGGTGGGACGCGGCGTTGGCACGGTGTAAGGGGCGTGAACCGCCCACGCCGCCCTCTCAGAAAGGTGAGACATTTGCTAGCCGGTCGCGAGCACGTTCGCGGGTTGAGGGCAATATTACCGTTTGCGATAATGAGAAACCATTTGCATACCAGTCAGGATTCAGAAACCCCACGCAGCATGATCCAGGCCGGCCAACGACTCGCAAAGGAAAAAAAAAGTCATCACATCATCAGGCGCTTTCGAAAAGAATTCTCCTACAAACATACTTAGTTACTGAATTCATCGTGCTAGCCATCGTTAGAGGCAGCTGAATTTTCTCTCTCTCTCTCTCTCTCTCTCTCATTTTCTTCTATAATGTTGAGAGACTTGAAATGAGTAAAAAGAGGTGTATAATAATAATAATAATAATAATGATAATAATAGAATCTGCCTGGCCAAACATGTTCAGAGCCGACAGTTAAGGTACTTTATTAGTTGGATACCTTAGTTATAATGTTACACTGCACAAAGTCTATGTGAGTAAGTAATTACTTCTTGGTCAACGTTCTCACCGGAGTAAATATCGGCAATGGCGCAATTCGGGCGCGACGTTGAAGTCTGCACTCCACGGCAGACTTCTGGAATTGTTCCTCGATCACGCTATCCCGTAAACCCCCGTCAGGCAATTTAAACAAGGTTTTCTTCTTCTTTAATAGCATTCTCAGACAAAAACAGAACATCATTAGCAAGATCTGCTCACAAAATCACACCAGATGGGACGAGTTTCAAATCATTATTATTACTATTGTGTTTATTATTAGGAGCAACTCACCTGGCGGAGGCTTCTTGTTGGGCTACACACCTCCTCCCCCATGTCCTCTTGCCCGGAGCTCGCGCCGGCCGCAATCGGTTCCATCCCGGTGCAGAAGTACTTCACCGTCGACGGAGCCAAGATCGCCTTCCCGCTCGTCCTGACCCCGGGCCCGCCCGAGCCCGAGACGCAGACCACAGCCTTCAGCCACACAGGCGCCGTCGTCGACTGGATCACGCGCAGCCAGGACCACCTGGTCCAGCTCGCCCAGACCCACGGCGCCATCCTCCTGCGGGGGTTCTGCCCGCCCATCTCGACGCCTGCCGACTTTGATGCCATCTACAAGTCCCTCGGGCTCGCCAACTTCCCTTATGTAGGCGGTGCGGCTCCGCGGACGGTCATCACGGGCTCCGTGTTCACGGCCAACGAGTCACCTGCGGACCAGCTGATCCCATTTCATCACGAGATGGCGCAGAGCAGGACGCACCCTGGCACTTTATTCTTCTATTGCATGAAACCGCCCCTGGACGGCGGGGAGACGCCGATCGTGTTATCGAACCTGGTACAAGAGCGCATCAGGGCAGAGTTCCCAGGGTTCGTGCAGGAGCTGGAGGAGAAGGGCGTGAGATATGTGCGCGTGCTGCCCAGGGAAGATGACCCGTCCAGTGCTATTGGCCGGGGGTGGAAGTCGACGTTTGCTGTCGAGAACAAGAAGGATGCAGAGCGTGTGGGCAGGGAGATGGATATGGAGGTCGAGTGGCTGGAAGGGGACCTGCTGAGGACGACGACCGCGGTGATAGCTGCTACGAAGAAGGATCCGCGCACGGGGAGGATCTCGTGGTTCAACAGCATCGTGGCGGCCTTCACAGGATGGAAGGACAGGCGGAACGACCCGCAAAAGGCCGTGGTGTTTGGGGATGGCGGCGCCATGGATGCGACTATCTTGAGCAGGTGTCTTGGGATCATGAACGAGCTGGCGGTATCTTTTGTGTGGGAGCGAGGAGACGTGTTGCTGGTGGATAACTGGGTGACCTTGCACTCGAGGAACTCGTTCAAGGGCGAGAGGGTCATCTATGCGAGTCTTTGGAAATAGGCGATATGTTTTGCTGTATTGCTGCACCAGGTGTTGGAACTTACCTACTTGTAGACCTTTTTTCTTCTTCTTCTTCCTCTCCTCCCCCAAAGGATCTGTTGATCGAAGCACATTCCGGGATGATAGAACAAGGCTTGATTCAAATCAACCCTGTTTCTGTCACTCCTCCCCTACTATGCAATAATGGCGAGGTGGGCTGGGCAGTTGAATTCAATTTTCCAGTGCAGATTATAGAGAGAGAGAGAGAGAGAGAGAGAAAAAAAAGGAAAAAAAGAAAAAAAAAATTACAAAAAGAAGGAGAGAGGGGCCTAGCTTCCATGACACCTTATCAGACCCACTATTCGTGACCAGGGTAGAGGAAACAGGGGGTTGGAGCTAGTAGCTGTTCCTTCCTTGTTCAAGCTGTCTCTCTCACTCTCACTCTCACACACACTCTCTGGGTGTGAGGGTATTCCAAGGTGAAGAAAAGCCCGGAGCAAATGTTGAGTAAGCCTCCATGATACATACCATACGATGTTCCTTATAGCTCCAAACCCTAAGAAGATATGCACAGAAGACTGGACGGGACTGACTCGCCCTCTGCCACGAATGCATAGTACCATAGAATGGAATGTATGTAGTATTTTCGGTCGGCGCCGAGCAGGAATACAAATAAATTCTCACTAGCAGGGTCTGACACCCCCTGTCGATCATGGAAGAAGAAAAAAAAAAAGAAAAGAGAGAGAGAGACAAAGAGAGAAAAGAAGAAAAAGAAAAGTGAAAAAAAAAAAAGAACCCAGCTTAGCCACACGCACTGCAATCCACTTTGAGTATGGGCCCCCCGTTGCATGACCATACAGCAGCGGCGGCAGCATGAACAGCTGGCTCATGCAGCCCACCTTTTGCGAAGCGAAGGGAGGAGGAGGAGGAGGAGGAGGAGGAGAGAGGAAAGGTGTTGTGTGGGGTGGGAGGGGGCCAAGACGTCGTGACGATCGGATCCTCCCACGGCGTCGCTACCATATACTGTAAATAATAATGTAGTCTATTTACTGTATGTATTGTACCATTTACCACTCCTCTGGGTTGCTGGTGCTAGCGTAGGATAAAAGTAGTAGTGATTAGTGAGGCGATGGACAGGCTGTCAAGTCAATCACGCGCATCGAGGAGAACGCATCGACGGCTCTGCCCGTGCGACCCTGAACCTGGTCACCCCCCAAAACATACTAATAAGTATGGTACCATGTACACAGTACCATGACACGCTAGCCTGGGAAGATCGTCCAATTGTCGTGCTTATACCACACTTGTATCGGGGTTAGTTCAAAAAACCCCCCTCCCCTTTTTTTTGTCTTCTTTTCTTCTTGCCTTCTCTTTCGTCCTTCATATCGCTGCTGGGTTGGATTGGTAATAGAAGAGGCAAACACAGAGGTAACGTTGAGCAAGTCTCAGAGCACCAGAGAGCATACACAAGACGTAAACATATACACGTACACACAAACAAAATGCACGCATACAACACAAATTTCCATATTATTTTAGGGGGGGAGGGTTAGTATCTAGAGGGACTTTAAATGACTCGCGAGCCGACCTTGCCGACGGGGGTGGGAGGGGACCGGACGCGCAGCTACATACTATGCAGTACACAATGACGTCATCCTGACCCAGGAGGGAGGGACGCCGAGCGGAGTACTGGGTGGTGCTGCTGCTGCTGCAGCAGCAGTGAGCCCCTCCACCTTCTTCTCCTCCTCTCTTTCCTTCCGCCTGGGAATAACTTCCGAGGCTGGGAAACTACAGGCCGAGGCACTCCCTTTCTGAGACAGACTAGTAGGTTGGTGTAAGTACACTATAGGATGACCCCCCTGTGAATGCTTTATAATTCCATGTACGACAGAGTACCATTTGGGTTTGATTCCTTGGTCTGTCGGTGGGAGGTGCTCGTGGGATGGAAGGGGTACCATAACTTATGTGACCGGGAATGGGGAAGGAGGCCGCGTTTGAGTCTTCCGTTCCGTGCGGATGATTGATACCAGAAGGAGAACTAGGAAGGACCTGCCAATGTTTCCTACTTGTCAGTTGGCAGCTACACCACCTCACAAGTACCAAAGAAACGATAGGGTCTCTACGGCTGAAGCCGAGCTGCGCGCGCCAATCTCGGCGGCGTCGAGGCGATCTCTTTTTTTTGGGGGGGGGGGGCCACGGGGGGGCAAGGTTCATCTCATCCAGATAGCCCCATGGCGGGTTGCGCCAACGCGGATTGCGAGTCGCATGACAAGGAAGAAAAAAAGAAAAAAAAAGAAAAAAAGGACAGGAAGAGAGATGGGAAGAAGATGCGTGAAGAAGGGAAAAAGGAGGCTTGAAGTAGTTTCGGTTTTATTCTTTTTTTTTCTTTCTTTTTTTTTCGTCTTCTTTTTTGACTTTGTCAGAGTGACAACAATCCCCCTTCAGTCACGAACCCACTTATCACACAAGAACATTTGAGTGCACGAACCTCGTTGTGCCCCTCGACTCTCGGAAATGTTCCATGGTTTTTTGGGTTCCTCTCGAGGGGAACAAGTCCGCCAGCTAACACCAACATACAATAACAACAACAAATACGCCCCCCACACCCTCCCTCCTCGTTTTAGTCAGCTCCTCATCCAAAAGATCTGATTGCTTGAGGCGGTCACGATCCCTGTCTGGTCACGGTGCAGGTGTGTTCGACTTCCAAGTTTGGTCGGTGGGACCGTTGATCGTGAGGGATTGCAACCCCACATCTACTTTTTGTGTGCTTTTTTTTTTCTTCTCCCCCCCCCTCCCTTTCCCTTCAGTTATTGTTTTTTTTTAATTAATTTTTTTCCTCTCTCATTCTCTCTCACTCTTTTTTCCCCCCTCCCCTGCTTGCCCGCTTCCGAACCAGCCAAGCCAAGCCAAACCCAGCTTCCTCCCGCTGCGGTTCCTGGGTTGCGGAACCTGCTAGAGCCCTAGACATAGTAATTAGTTCAGCTCTCTCTCTCTCCTTCCCTTTCTATCGCGAGCGACGAGGATGAGAAACCAAACTAACTTTTGGTGATCGACTCGTCTTTCTTCCTTCTCCTTGTTCTCGCTCATCGCACACGCACACGGCTGGTCCCACGAGCTTCCCTCTCACTTCTCGCCTCCTCGACGGCGATCTGTCGAGGCACACACACCCCCCCCCTCTTTCAACAGCGACACCCCTCCACATCCTCCTTCTCTCTCTTTGCCCCCCCTCCCCCACCACCGTCTAGTCTCAACGTCAAAGATCCCTCCCTCTCGAGAAGCTGGTCTGGTCTGGCCTGGCCTGGTCTTAGTGTCAACACGCCAAACGTATCCCGTTGGCTGTCCCACCGACTTGGCCATCACCGTCTGCCTCCCCTATTTGGCTTTTCCTTTTTTTCCTTTTCCTTTTTCTTCTTCTTTTCCTTCTTCTTTTTGTTCCCTCTGGATCTCTTCAACAATTCACCGACACTCTGCTGCTAGGCACAGAGCCTACGGTCTCTCTCGCAGCAGACCGGGCTTGGGCTTGGGCTTGGACTTGCATGTCCCACGTCTCCTCCCTCTCTGTCGCCTCCGTCTGTATCTCCGTCTCTCGCTCTCTCCGTCTCTCCTCGCGTCTCTCTCTCTCTCTGTGTGTGTGTGTGTGTGTTGTGCTTCACAGGGGAGTCGATCTGTCGTTGATCAAGCAGCCTGCGCCTCACAGCCGCCAGCTATGCCGACCTCTCCCTCTTGAGTTAGGAGTGTACAAACCCACTGGAAGAAAACGAACAACAGAATGCACCCGCAACTTGGAAACGTCGGCATTGTCGATCTGCTTGAGGCTGACCCCCGACCGACCTTCATCGTCGACGGTGCCAGTGACGCCGTTGCCGCCGCCGCCGCGGGGCTCTTGACCGCGACCACGACCACGACCACGACCACGACCACGACCACGACAACGACGACGAGACAGGACTCCCTCGTTGCCTACTACAATCCCGCCCTGGCGGCCTGTGATGATCTGGTAGACCTGCTGGAGGACTCTCGCGCCCAGCACGCTGCCCTCTGGGAGTGGATCACGGCCTCGTTCCGCGCCGCCGGTGCCACCAAGCTCAGGAGCTCCTCCTCCTCCGAGTCCCCCGACTCCTCCTTTTACTATCTCAACGCCCAGTGGAGCAAGTGTCTGGTCCAGCAGAGATGGCTCGTCGTCGGTGCCAACGAGCAGCCCGAGCTGGCCGACCGCCCCCGCAAGGTAAGGCTCGACTCGCAGAAGGGCAGCTTCGGGGTCTCTGGCAGTGCCAACAAGGTGGCCTCGTCCTCGTCCTCCTCCTCCCCCCCTTCCTCGACCTCGACCGCATCTGACCCCACAAGACGCTCCGACCGCGCCCCTCGGCCCTTGTCGGTTCCTGCTGCGGACGCCAGGCAACCTGCCAGCGCGCCATCGCCTCTGAGGATGTCGATCGAGCCAGATCTGGTCCTGCCGGAATTGATACATGACCAGGAGCCCTATCTGAACGTCATCGCCAGCCTCGACTGGGCCTCTACCCCTCTTGGCCCGCCGGGATCCTGGCCCCCGCTTCTCAAGCAGACCTTCAACCAGATCCTTGCCGACTCCCGGCCCATCACGATATACTGGGGCGATCAGCACACCCTCATCTACAACGAGGCGTTCAGCAAGCTGTGCGGGTCCCAACATCCAGGCCTCCTGGGCAAGTCGGTCGAGGCTGCCTGGCCCGATGTCGGCGACCAGCTCAAGGACATCATGACCACAACCAGCCAGAAGCGCAGGGCCGTCGTCGACGACGAGTGGAGGTCCTTCATACTAAAGAGTGACGACGCGCCCGAGGAGCTTCACCTCAAGTGGTCGATAGTACCTATCATGGACCAGGACCAGGACCGAGTCGTGGGCTTTCTGCATCCTGTCCTCGACACGACCTCGGTACGCCTGTGGGAGAGGCGCATGAAGATGCTGGTCGACCTCGGCGACGCCCTCGTCACCGCAAGGGCCGTGTCGTCCTTCTGGGCCAAGCTGATCGAGGCCCTCGGCGCCGTCTCACCACAATATGATGTTCCTTTGGCTGCTGTCTACACCGTCCACGAGGAGTCACAGTCCCTGTCAGGCTCGTTCTCGACCCCGCCCAAGTTATTCCGTTTCGAGGGAGGGCTCGGGGTGCCCCCTGGGCACACCCTCGCGTCCGGCGCCATCTCTCTCGAGGACGGCAGCGACGAGCTGGCGCATCTCTTCCGGGAAGCTTCACTGCGGCCGTACCCCCTTGTCCTGCAGAGCAAGGACGGGTCCCTGCCCCAGTCTCTCACCTCTGGACTGGAATGGAGAGGGTTTGGAGACGCCTGCCGAAGCGCAGTGCTCTGCCCGATCCGGCCGACGCAGGAAGAAAATGCCATGGGCTTTCTGCTCCTCGGCCTGAACCCGAGGAGACCATACGACAACGACTACCGCCAGTTCATATCACTGATGAGCCAGAAGCTCGCCAACTCGCTGGCATCGACGATCCTGATCGAGGAGGAGGCCCGAAGGGGGAGGAATGCGATGCAGGAGGCGGCCTTCGAGCAGGCACAGCTGGAGGCCAAGCTGGCCGACCGCACGCGAGAGGCAACCGAGTCCATGAAGAAGTTTGAAGCCATCACAGATTTCATACCGATCGGCATGGCGTTCCAGAACGCCCAGGGCGTGCTGACCTACGCCAACGATGCTTGGCACCGCATCACGGGGAACCCAATGCGAGAGACTGGCCCCTCGATCGCGCTGAGGGATATCTTGTCCTATGTTGTCCAAGAGGATCGACCTGGCGTTGTGCGGGCCTATGACCGGCTTCGCCACGAAGATAATGTCACCTACGAGTGCCGACTGATCCGGCGTGAGACTGTCAACTCGCCACCTCCCCCCATGAGAGAGTCGCCGAGCTTCGAAAAGGCGGGCGTGGAGCTTCAGGGGATCGACGACCACGCCACCGAGCGTCACATCTTTGCGGCGGTACGAGCCGAACGCGCTCCAGATGGGACAGTGCGCCAGATATTGACCTGTCTGACCGATGTGACGCTCCACAAACAGACGGCGGCGGAGGCGATCAGGCGGGCGCAGCAGGCGGAGAACCTGAAGCGCATGGCAGAACTGGCGACGGTCGGCATGTACGAGATCGATCCCGAGGGCAAGCTTGTCGAGGCCAACAACGTCTTCTTCGAGATGTGCGGCCTGGATAAGGACAAGTACGAACCGAAGGAGAGTATGATAAAGCCGTGGCATATATGTGTCAGCGACGAGGACGTCCCGGTCCTCGAGAGCGTCTTGAACAAGGTTGTCCGCGAGGGTGCCCCGCAGACTTGCGAGGTCCGGCTGAAACGGCCTTGGAAAGCGGTCGACAGCCACGACACCGAGATCATCGCACCTCGGTGGGTGCACAGCACCTTCATGCCGGTTAAGAACTCGGACGGGATTACCCAATCAGTCTGCGGGTGCGTGAGCGACGTGTCGCTGCAAAAATGGCAGCTGGAACGGGAGAGGCTTCGAAAGGAAGAGGCCCTCGAGTCAAAACGACAGCAGGAGAATTTTATCGACATGACCTCCCACGAGATGCGCAATCCCCTCAGCGCGATCATCCACTGCGCCGACGCTGTCATTGCATCGCTGTCGAAGGCGCTCGACATCACGCAGCCCAACAAGAGCCTTAGCAGGCAGTCGTCGATGATGGCCAACGGCGGGATGCTTGGTGGCAACGTCCGACCAGAGGACCAGGTCCTTATGGAGAGCAGTGTCGAGAACGCCGAGACAATCATAGCATGTGGGTGGACGCCTTTCTACCTTGAAGCCCTCCAAAAGTATGGTACTAATCAAAGACTTTCTTCTTTCTTTCTTTTTCTCTTCGCACAGGCGCACAGCACCAGAAGAGAATAGTCGACGACATACTTACGATGTCCAAGCTTGATTCGAAGCTCCTGGCTGTGACCCCGATCACCGTCGACCCTATACAAATCTCTCAGGAGGCGCTGAAGATGTTTGAGGTGGAAGCCCGAAGAGTGGACATAGACCTGCAGATGAAAGTCGACCAGTCTTACGAAGACCTCGGCCTGGAGTATCTCGACCTCGACCCGTCTCGCTTGAAACAAGTCCTGATCAATCTCCTCACCAACGCTCTGAAGTTTACAAAATCCGGCCCAACACGCTCTGTCACCATCACCATCAGCGCGTCAGATACGAAGCCTACCGACTCGAGCTGCTCGGTCCAGTTCATACCGCCGTTACAAGGGACTGAATACCAGCAGCCTTTTCCCGGGAAAAAAGGCAATCCAATATATCTCACCATTGAGGTCAAGGACACTGGCCAGGGCCTGACGGAGGAAGAGATGAAGACGTTGTTCCAGCGCTTTAAACAGGCATCGGCTAGGACCCATGTCAAGTATGGCGGTTCTGGGCTCGGCCTCTTCATCAGCAGGAGACTCTGTGAGATGCACAACGGTGCCATTGGCGTCGCCTCGGAACCAGGGGTTGGGTCCGTTTTCGCTTTCTACGTCGAGACGTACCGGCCGAGCGATGTGGCCCTGAGGGAAGCGAAAGCCACAGCACGAACAGCACTGCAGGCTAACAGCCTTCCCATAACGAAGAGGGCAGAGTCTTTGCAGATCGGCTCGGTAGAGGTGCCGCTGAGCAGCACGCCAAACAAGAACCTGGATCAAACGGTCACCTCGCCTGACGTGGACACAGAGATGACGATCGAGCCGCCCAAGATCGAGGGTGTGCTCGTGGTCGAGGACAACATGATCAACCAGCAGCTCACCAGACGCGGTCTGGCTGATCGTGGCTTCACCGTGGACGTTGCCAACCATGGTGTGGAAGCGTTGGAGAAGATTCGTGCCTCGGACCGGTGGCTAGGAGATGTGGAGATGACGAACGCTGACGACCTGCCATCTAACACGAGCCCCAACATCCCGACAACGCCGGCCAGATCGCCCAATACACCGCCCGCCAAACATCTCCACAACCTCCGCAATCCCATCACCGCCGACCTCGTCACGCCGACCGCCACACCGACCAAGTTCCCCCTCAGCCTGATCCTGATGGATGTGGAGATGCCCATCCAGGATGGCCTCACCTGTACACAGCAGATCCGCGAGCTCGAGCACCAGGGCAAAATCCTCGGCGGGCACATCCCCATCATTGCGGCAACCGCCAACGCGCGGCTCGAGCAGATCCTGGAAGCCAAGGCCGCGGGCTGTGACGACGTCATTATCAAGCCGTACCGTATGCCGGAGCTGATCGAGAAAATGCGGGTGGTGGCCATGCAGGTCGAGCAGAAGAAGCGTGCCGCCGACACCCTGACTGCTGCTGGGGCCTCCTCTGCCGCGGTGGAGGCTATCCAGGTGGAGATGGCGGATGCTCCAAAGAGCCACGGCCGAGGCCCGATAGGGACAGGGTCCGACCCGAGGCATTGACTATATGAACGGAAGAATAGAGGAGAAAAAGAAATAGAGAGGCCGGTGGAGAGGAAAAGGAAGAGAAAGTCGCAGCACTGTATAGTTTCTTAAGGAATTTGGGTCATAAGGAGTAGTAGGTGTTCTTTTTACCCCCCGGGAAGTAGCATGATACAAAGAGGTTGCGTAGCATTTGCATGGCACAAAGAAGGCGTTGCCTGACGCAGCGGAGACGGAAGAATGTCACAGGTTCCCCCATGGACAGACAGTCTTATATCAGACAGCAGAGGGTCAGTCAGTGGTGGTACCCATGAGGGGAGGGAGAGAGGTTGGTGCATCACATCACATCACACGGTAGCATTGACCACTTACGGCACGGCATGGCATCGGAGCGGGACGACCCGTTGAAAAAAGTTGAGTGAGTGTGGAGCAGAGTAGATGCTTGTTTCCCATCTCTCTCTCTCTCTCTCTCTCTCTCTTCCTCTCTCTTCTGCTTGCCCTGGGCATTCTTGAGCGGATATCTTTGTGCGTGTGTTCGTCCTTTTAGGATCTGTCACTAGACTTGATGTTTCGTTGTTCTTGTTTTTTTTTCCTTTCTTTTTTTCAGACATGAGATAATGGAATGATACCCCCGTTTTGGGCCAGCTCGATATATTTGTGTCTGTATTTTAGCATGAGGCGGAGTTCTGGACTTCATAGCTGTTATTAATCATTGCATACAATTCACAAAGTAAAGGGAAGAAGATGAGCAGATTGGGAGAATGAAATGGTCAGCAAAGGTTCGCCTCAGTTGAAAAGTTGGGTTTGGCCAGCGGGGAAATTGACATTGAAGTATTAGTATGTCCTCTTCTTGAGGATTGGGAAATCGTGAATGAAACTTCAGTGAGGGGCTCAATGCCTTGACAAACAAAAGCAGAAATCGACTAAATCATTTGCGTCTTGATTATTATACTCTTTTTTTTTATTTTTTTTATTTTTTATTTTGAATTATTAATTACACATCTAGAGTTTGCCAAACCGAAACATACTGTGTCGGTCGGTCAGCATGTGACAGGGCCCTTGGGTTTTATCTTTGGCACTCCGTCCAATCTCCAGTCTATTATTATTTCCAGCCAGAGTAGACGTCTCCTGTGTAGGTGTGATGGTTACCAGGAAGCGATGGCCGGTGGCTCGTGAGAATCTAGAAAGGGCCTGTGATGTCGCGTAGGGGATTTGTTGGATTTGTTGGAGGGAAGAGGGGTGGGTGGGCAAAGGGGGTGGGGGTGGAGATTGCTGTGGTTGACAGAAACTGTGTATGATTGCTGCAGGTTAGTGATACGCATTTATCCTTGTAATTAGCTTTTTGATCTTTTTCTGAGGGAGGAAAGGGTGGTTGATATTCATCGAACGACGCAACAGCAAGGAAACGCACGATAAGTTGGTCAATCACGTACACTTTTTTCCCCGCAGAGATGCAGCCGATTTAATGATAGATCACAACGTCAATTGTTCTATTTGATTAAAAGATGTTATTGTTTACAGTCTGATAAGAAGCATGTAGATTATATGGTCGCCAGGCAGAAGCGGACCGACCGACCAGAAAGAAAAGAGCAAAACAAGGTAACAAGAAGAAATAAACAAAGTTGCTCGCTCGCTCACTCTTCTTGCCCATACTTCTGGGGCATTGCTGTGATTTAGTAAACCAAAAAGAGCTCTTAGATGTGGTAATTAGAAAAAGGAGTAAAAAGGAGAAGGAAAAAAAAAAAAAAAGTGATCCCCCAGAACGTAACCAGCGAATCTCATGGCACGAGAATCGAACAGTGAACTACTGAGTTTTATTGGCTTTGTGATACCAACATACTGAACACAAATGTGTCAGAAGTTTGTACCACTTGGCCAAACGCCCTCAGGCATTAGCACAGGTTTTGACAACACTTGTATAGCCAACTTCAACGCGCTCTGGGCTCCATACGCGACACCTTCGTCACTGGCCACACTAGCGTGGCCAGGCAACCACCCAGCACTGTAGATGACCTCATGTAGCTGGCTGTTTTCCCCTTCCGTTCCTTCTTTTCCTTCTTTTCCATCTTGCGTAGCGCAACTCAAATCTATTGGCCGTTTCCATAGAGTAGCATTCACTCTTATCTCTCCAATCATCTACAAAGAGGGGTTCACTTTGTAAGGCTGGCAATATTCTGCCTCTTTAAGACAATTCAATGTTTACTCTGTCGAGGCCCATCAATTGATGACGTCCTTGGTTTCCCTGCGCTGCAAAACACCATTACCATTTGGTAAGTCCGTAGTTGATGGCATTTTCGTATCGACCAGGTGATGTTATCAACTCTGATGCCTGGAGCGAACATTGCTGCATAGGGAACTTTTGGGCTTGCTTCGCCTTGCAGCCATCTTTTTTATATCGACAAAAACTTAGGTGATTGGATATAGGCGATCGTATGTATGCAGTGATAAAGGGGGTCCGATTTACGCTTTGATTGAAATCACGAGGAGGCCAACTTCTGCGCCAGCCATCCTTTGTTTACATGGGTGGATGGTTGCCGTAGCAAACGGACATTTGTTTGTGTCGAATTTGGATGTCATATCTGCTGCACCGAACCATAGAACTAGAGTTGAAACCTGCCCTTCTACTCATTCGAGTCTTCTTTCCTCCAGAGAGCAAATGAAGCAGAGCCTTTTGAGAGATGATTGGTCCACGTTTAATACTCATCCACTGCCGGGAAACTTGCTGCTGGCATGGTAGCCATGGCGGTGGTCACCCTCAAGCAACTTCTGTCCCCCATAACAGCTTGGACTTTGGGCTACAGGACACTTCTTTTATAGCTTCTATCATTGTAACTAAGGATTTCTGGGTAGTACAGAAACAGAAACAAGCAGAATTTAGAATTGGGAAGATGGGGGCGAAGAGAAAGGGAAGCATACATCATCATCGCACACACACACAGATGACATATCAAGCGGTATCCTTGTGCCAGGTCGTTTTCAATATCCAAGATACGCATCATAAATTCAGCTGGCGAGAGAGAGACGAGTGCGTCGCAGTATGGTTTTTCTTCCCGTGGTTTGAAGTATAGTCACGATGATAACAAAAAAAGAGAGAGAGAGAGAGAGAGAAGGGACATCCTTCTGCAGCTTTGACACTAATGAATCTATGAGCCTTGCAGATACATCCCAATTCAAAGTCATTCACCAGGTCAGGTTGGCGGCATGGAACATCCACGGGGTGGCAATGGCCAGTTCGTGCATGGCAGGACAGCCTCACAAAATTGTTATCAACACGCATAACCCGATTAGACTTTTGAGGAAAAAGACGATCGCCATTCCCTCGGGACTAGCTGCACCTATAATTTCCTTATATTAACATTGCGTATAGGAGAAGGGCTCGGGTCTACTGCTGCCTTAAGGTCCAGGCCAGGAACTGAACTGTTTACGCTCAGACAATGCATACGAGTGGGCCTAGCGTTGTTTACGGCCGCTTTCTCGGAGCCCAAAGATACGCAGATCCGAGGCAAACTGATGAGCTTTGGGACCACTTGAAGCTCGTCAAGATCAAGATGGCAGAGGCGATGAACAAGGTGAAAGGTCTGTGTTACGTGAGCAAAATCGAAAGGCTGGACCAAGTAGTCATTTCTGAAGAGAAAGAGTTGTCCGAACCCTTGAGGGAGCATCATGGCACAAGCTACGGAGCTATAAGAGTATTTCAAGACGTTATCATCATGCTCTCTCTCTTAAAATCCTCGGAAGATTTCGAGCAGCCCAACCAGCGGTCCTCTGTCGTTGATAAGCCCCCGGCTCACGATCGTCAGGGGCATGGCGATCTCCCCATTTTTCATGCCTAAATTGTCAGGCTATGTGGCTAACCAGACAGTCTGGAACCATTCGCATATACCATAGTACATAACCGAGCCGCCTTTTGACCCTCTGAATAACCTACAGTGAGTTTTCCCCAGGGGTCAAGTTGTAGATCTCAAGTCACCACTTCAGATCCGCGGGCTGTGGAGGCACCTTTGGTGTCCTAGTGGGTCGTCAATCGCAAGAAAGAAAGAAAGAAAGAAAGAAAGAAAAAACAATCTTCACAGGCGGTGTCCATCTCCTGTATTTGCTCGTTGCCGGTCTGCAGTCTCGGCAATTCTTGATAGGCTTCTCGAGACGGGGGCTGGAAGTGTAATGTGGCCACTAATTACGGGTGTGGTCGCGTTGGTAGAGAGATGTCGCATATGAATTCGCAAATATTAATTAGGAGACACTTCTTCCAGCGATCTGGTCAGGCGGACTGGCTCTGACTGGACTATACTGAATATTAAGACGTCAGAATTAAATAATTAATACAAGACCTTATTGCGCGAGGAAGACCTAACCGTGACCCTCTTATAGCTGCCAATGCAAGAAACCAATGATCCATCAACTCACCCGGAAAACAACGGTACACATGTACACTTGGAAGTTTGCGTCCAAGATTACGTAGCCGGCGCAATGGTGGCGGCTTAGTACTCGAGAAATATGCCTAAAATCGAATGTAGGAGCCTCTTTAACGAGAATCCTGTTGATATATATGTGTCCTCCTTCTCCTCTTCATCCCCCCTTCTCCAAGCTTATTTATCTGGGGCACTTTGAGGCTGGGAGGCCACAGAATGCAGCCACACTTCCAAGAACGGTCTCAATATTCCAATCACCTCGCAGGATCTCTTTCCCCACTAGAAGGCATCGGCCAAATCCTTCACGATGCGAATTTGTCGAAGCGCGGAGCCGCTTGGTCTTCCATCGGGAGGCAATCTAAGCAGCTAGACCGAATCCATCAGACTGCAGTGGCCGAAAAGGCACACCTCACTACCGTAGTCATTTCCGAATCCGTTCCGGATCGAGCGAGAGGCATGCTAGCATGGGATGTGAATGGCATGGCAATACAGGGGAGTCAGTTCGTGCTGACGAGCCAAAACGAAGGAGGGAGTCCCACTTCGGAACTGTGGCCGAGGTAAAATAAAAAATAAAAAAAGAGAGAGTGTGTGTGCTCTTCTCGGTAGTACATAGACCATCACGTCAGATGTAAATCCTTTGCGGATTAGTATCCCCGCCATTCTGGCTCCTTTGCCAAGTTCATATAAATTTTGGACAATGAATCACAGGCGCAGATCTCAGGGAAGAGAGAGCTTGTCGACGTTGCGATAAAATCTCCCCTTCTCGAGGGGTCTGAAACTGCTAAGTAGATAGACTAAAAACCGCAGTCACCCTGAGAACGGAACATCGAACTGCTCATCAATTATAGTTGGCGTTATATAACCCCGTCTCCAGTATATGAGATAGTCTGGTGCTCTCCACAGAATTTGATCCGCTCTGAAATAAAAGTGATCTGCTATTTTGGATGGCCCGCGTGCTGAACCCCACCTGAGGACTTTCTAACCCAGTAGTGACGTGGACTGGGCTTTGAATCGAGTCTGGCTATATCAAGGTCTGTTATGGAATGAACACGAGGGGTTCCCTTGGCCGAAGCGAAGGGACGGGGATGAGGGAGGGGGGCCAAGTGTTTTCTTTCTCCTAGTTAGAAAAAAAACAACAACAAAAAGACAGGGGAAGAAAGTGGGCTGATCCAAGGTTCCTCACAGTCGGGAGTGATGATAAAAATCCTCAACACTTCCCTACTATACCCTTCTTGGGTTGATTTGCCAGCCAGAGCGGAGGAGTTGCAGGATTCAGATAGTGTGTGTCTGGTGTGATATTACATAAATATAATCATCTTAACTCCTCCGCGTACAACCTGTGTCTTGCACAAAAAGCATGTTGACTGCAAAAGCAAAAGACACAAAATTATTCAAGTAAAGGAAAAAAACATCTTGCCCTTTCCCTTTCCTAAAAAACGCCCAGCTAGCCCCTGAATACCCTAGAATGATTATTAGTGGTTCTCCTGGGGTGAGTGGATGTGCCGGTTGTTTGCTCTGCTCGTCCTCAAGTGGCGAATTCTGCAGGAGGGGGCAGACGTTCGTTGGTCCAAAAACCTCCGAGAACCAGACCTTTTATAAGTTGGAGCTCCACGCCTTGTTGTAAGCGAGAGGGCCTAATGGAGAGCATCGCCCGACCTTTTTTATTTTATTCTATTCTTTCATTCTTTTTCTTTGTCTTGCTAAAATTGTTTGAATTCTCGGCTGAAAACGTCGGACGTTCCCAAGTCAGGCTCCAGCTTACACTTCAGGTTTTTCTCATTCGTGGTGAGGCATCCAACACAGAGCCAAGACAGGATCTGCCTATAAGTAGTGTGGGGAATAGATAAGAATACAGTCTATTGGGAAGCGAGGATGATGAACATGCGCACGTTCCTCTGCTGGACGTCACGGATGTCGAACCCCTAGCAAAGATCTCTGGCTGCTGTTGCTGCAGGCGTCGAGTGTTGGTATATGCTTTCAGTGTGCCTGGTTCGCTTCAGTGAGATAGGAAAAGGAGCGGCCCGCGGGCCAGGTGGATCTTTGCTGAGATGTCTTCCCGCAGGCGAGATACATATGCACGGTATCATGACATGCTCCGCTCTGAGTGGATCCTCAGACTACTTATGGGACATACATACATAGTACTATCGTAATACAGTATAGTAGAGAAGGGTCGAAGACAAGAAGTGCTCACTCAGCACAGGCGCAGCTTGGGGGGCCGGGGTGGGGGAGGGGAAAAAAGGAGTGTGCAAGAACATAACACACCCAAGTAATTAATATACATGATTCGCTGTGGACTCCTCAACGGCCGTCACACTCAGCTAGTACATGGTGAAATATTGGGTAGTATCAAAAGCTGCACGAGGCCTAAAAGGAACAGGAAAAAAAGAGCCGTCGAAACCGTTGAGCTTTGAGCTTACTACTTTGTCTGGTTCGACTGAGGACCGCGGGACCCACACCCAGAATTCCCATGGCGAACTTTTCAGGGGGGATCGGATTTGTTGCTGCTACTCTTGCACCCCTCCTCTGGTCCCTGATACGTTATGGATCTGCAGCTATATCCAAGGTACTAACGCAGGTGTGGTTGCATCGCCTGCTGGTGTGGAGCGGGATTTGCACGTGGGAACTCCCCCAGTGATGAGGGAACCGTAAGACGGGGCGCTCTTATTATTGCCAGTGTCCCTATTTGCGTCCCCCCCCCCCCTCTTCCTCTGCCTCTCTGGGAAATGGCATGGCAAGGCATCTCGCATTTATCCCAGATGCCAGGCTATCCATAAGCCGATACTAGAGTGAGTAAGAAAGTGAGGAAGAGAAAGGGAAAAAAGCAGAGCAAGACGAAGATATCATTCCCATATTCCTAGTCTGGCGACCGACGACGACCTTTACGTGCCGAACCTCCCTCGAGAGACCGAGGCTTCTTCTCATGTCTCTCTTCTCATCAATAGGGTTGTACGACAACCTCGACGAGCCCACCCCCTTCTTCAACAGGAAGGCCGCCGTCTATGGCTTTGTGATTACATTATTGGTGAGTGAGGATGAGGAGGCTCTTGGGTGTGAGACTACTTGAACCCCGAATACACATACGCTGACTTTTGCATCATTATTAATTATAACAAAAGACCATCTCGACGATTTCTGCCACGCTACGATTATATGTTCGATTTTTTGTTACGAGATGTCCCGGATGGGACGACTATTTCATAATATTGATTGTGGTATGGAACAATCCTGTTAATAAGAGATGACGATTCACTACTATCCTTGGGAGGGATATCGACCTGCTCACACAATTGGTCTTGATTTCATCTAGATGTTAACATGGGTCACCAACGTGGGCTCACTGTTTTGTACGTTGCGAACCCCCTCGAGGCGATGGTGATGATGATGATGCTTTTCACCCTGAGGTCTGTTTGCTGACTATTCATAATTTTCCCCCCCACATGTAAAGTGGTCAACGCGGGTCTGGGTCAGCATTTCATCCTGTTAGGTATCGATGGTATGATGGAGTTCATCAAGATGTTTTGGTGGTGTAATGCCTGCTACAACATGTCCATGGCAGCCATCAAGATCTCGCTCCTCTTCCAGTACCTGCGGCTCCTGAACGACCACCCGGAATCAGACAGCAGGCAACCCAAGGTCCTGAGGGCGGCGGTCATGGTGCTGATAGGCATCACCACCGTCTGGGGTATCATCTACTCGATCCTGGCGTGGGTGCCGTGCGTGCCCATATATGCGGACTGGGACTTTACCGCCTCGGCCACGCGCTACGGGTACGGCTCGGATGACAAGACTACCTTTGTCACGACATTTATGGTCCATGGCGCCTGCAACATGACCATTGATATCGCCATCTTTGCCTTGCCGTTGTTCTCTCGGTCCATGTGGGCGACCGCGGGGAGGCAGAGGCAGTCTCGCATTGCCATGATCTTTTTGTATGGTCTGGGAGTTATGTAAGTTGGCCTCATCCTCTCTGCGTTTCATTTCCATCAGGGGAGCCATGTACACACCCCCCGCCCCCTCCCAAAGTTTTAGCTGACAATATGTGCCCTTTATCCAGATCCGTCGTATGCTCCATCGTTCGCTTCGTCTCTATAGTCCAGCACAAGGCGGCCACCTATCCAACGTTCGACCCGACCTGGTACGGCCCCACGGCGATCGTGCTCTCCATCCTCGAGGTCGACATCGCGACGATCATGGCCTCCCTCCCTGTCTTCTGGCCCTATCTGCGCCGCAATATCGACCGCATCATGGTTACGCACGAGATCGAGGTCAAAGTCACAGAGCAGCACTTCACCCAGATCGACGACCGGGGCATCGAGGGCGGTCGGAGTAACCACTCACACGAGGGCGTGCGGTCAGAGAGCGCGGCGGCGGCGGCGTACACGCCCTGGATGGACGGTGAGGGCCACAGGAGCAGCAGCAGCGCGGGGCTGAAGATGGGCGAGGTGGTGATGATGCGGACCCTGGGCCGGTCGGGCACGGATGAGGGTAGTGACAGTAGCCCGACGGGGGATGATTTGCCTTTCGACGGGACGAGGAATCCAGCGCCACCGCGGAGCCCACAGCGGGCAGCTTTCCTGACGAGGGATAGCAAGGAGATTCTGTTGCATTGATTGGAGGTTGGGGGGGGTCCTTTGGAAGTCTGTTTCTTTCCCCAAGTCTTCAAGGGCGCAGCAAAATGATGGTGTGTTTGGGGGTTTCTTTTGATTTGGGAGGTTTGTTCTTGATTCACCGATTCATTTATATATATACCCATCTTGTTTTGAAAGGGAAACGGTCCTGGTGGTCGGTTCCCATCCCTATACACGATGCACATGCACCAATATAATGATTAGTCTCCCTGACTTGCATTGTTTTCTTGAGACATAGAGAATATTGACTCTGATAGCATTGTTAGCCGAGAGATCACTGGATGAGTACAAAGCAATTTGTCTATGCAACTGTGCATTGTGTATGCTGGGCCCTTGTAAGCGACGCGTTACGCGTCTCGAATAACAGTATAAGAGGAGTAAATTAAGGCAAGAAGCATAAATCTCTGGTGGCATGAGTGGTATAAGAGTTGATGATAGCAAAACGGTCCTCTTAGAAAGATTTGCCAAAAATTATGTGACCAGCGTACTTAGGAATCAGGGGAACTCCGCCACACATGAGCGTACTGTCCCTGGATCCTTTTTTCCCGCGGAAACTCCAGAATTTTAGGGTCGAACAAGCAACACCTTCGTAACTCAATCTGTATATTGTCTATTTGTAGCGCTTTACCTGAGGCAACGCGGACTACAGATGAGACGGTGACAGAATCTTTCTCTCTTGATCTATATACCCAAGCTCAATGCGTTTTGGGCTGGCTGTACTGTAGCAGTGCCGTGATTGAAGCGCACTTCTCTTACAAATGATGCTATTCCCACCACGCCTTGGTCAATATGGCCTGCGATCCAGCGATGAAGTATCATCAGCCCTGGGACCCCTCAAAAGCTGGCATTCTAATCATTGTTAATTGACCATCTCATTTCCACTTCTTCAAATATATTGGTAAGATGAAGATGAGTCTGACTCTTCAAGAGCAATTTGATTATTATTTTCAACCTGATATTGCACATAATATCACCACATGACCACTCAACACCAGAACTTGCTAAATAATTTATTGTCATGTCAGCTTTTATGAATCGTCTGTTCCATATTCCAAGATGCTCCTTTTACTGTCCTCTTTTGTTCTGCTTCTTCCTCTTCTTTTTTATCTTTTTTTTTTGGGGGGGGGGGGGGATAAACCCTAACCCCCAATAGGTCACTATTTTTTTATTTATTTATTTGGCAAGGACCGCCTTCAAAGTCACGACATTCAAACATCAAGACAACAACACTACATTCACCTGCCAACGCACTCGACTCTCAGCAGTGTAGATGGGCATGGATATCATCCTTCTCACCACGACGCCTCTCCTTGCCCAACATTGATGTCAACGGCATCCATGCGGCCACTAGGTCCTTGGGCCCGTCTCGCCGCCGCCGCCGTCACGCACCCATCATGCCACTCGCGTCTCACCAGAGCAGCAACGTACCCCTCTACTATACGAAAAAGTACCAGCATGGTGAGACAGAACCGCCTCCCAGCAGCCTACTACCGCGGCGGGACCTCCCGCGCCGTCATATTCAGAGCGCAAGACCTCCCCTCGGATAAGCAAAAATGGCCCGCCATCTTCCGCGGCGTGTTGGGCAGCCCTGACCCTGACCACGGCCGCCAGCTCGACGGCATGGGCGGTGGAATCTCGAGCCTGTCGAAGATCTGCGTGGTCGGCCCGTCCACGGTCGGCGCGAAGGCTGATGTCGACTATACCTTTGCCGCCGTGGGCGTGCGAGACAGCGGTGTCGACTATAGCTCCAACTGCGGCAACATGAGCGCCGCCATTGGGCCGTTTGCCGTGGACAGCAGGCTGGTCACGCCGTCGCCGAGGGCGAGAGGTGATGGCAACGGTGACGACGACGTCGACGACGACGACAACGGCTGTCAGTACGTGGTGGTCAACATCCACAACACGAACACGGGCAAGATCATCCGCTCGACGTTTCCCCTTGTGGAGGACGGCAGCGAGGCTGCGGCGTCTGGGGACTTTGTGATCGACGGGGTGGCTGGGGCTGCGGCACCGGTGCGGCTGGACTTTCTGGACCCTGCTGGGTCGAGGACGGGAAGTCTCCTGCCGACTGGCCATTCGGTGGACGTGGTGGAGGGCATGCGGGCGACGTGTATCGATGTTGGGAACCCCTGCGTGTTCGTCAGCGCCGAGGAGGTCGTCGGACAGAAGATACACGGCGAGGGCGAGGACGACAGCAAGACCCTCCTGCCACAGGACTTAGAGAAAGACATCAGCCTCATGAGTCGTCTGGACACCATCAGGCGGGCAGCCGGGGTCAGCATGGGCCTGGCGGGCCAGCCAGCCGACGTGCCTGAGAGCGTCCCCAAGATCGCCATGGTATGGGCGCCTCGACGTTTCCGACGAGATGATGGCGATGCGAGACCCGAGGAAGAGGAGGAGCAGGAGGAGCAGAAGAACAAGAAGAACAGGGGGACACCAGCAGGGGACATTTGTGTGCGGGCCTTATCAGTAGGACAACCACACAGGGCCGTGCCTGTCACCGTGGCAATGTCGCTTGCTGCGGCTGCAGATATCCCTGGGTCGGTTGTTCAGCAGTGTCTTGTTCAGGTGCAGGAGGCGAGAGGGAGTAGGGGTAGGAGGGTGGGCGGTCTGGAGGTGTCCCACCCTACTGGTCTGCTCAAGGTCGATGCCAGTTATGATGCTGAGGGGAAGCTGGAGAGTGCAGCCGTGTACAGAACGGCCAGGAGGTTGATGGAGGGTACGATATTCTGGAAGTAGCTCCTGGTAAGTTTCCTCTTTTGGCAAATTTTTGGAGGCCTGATTTTACAGTCAATGCAGACATAAGAGTCTGGATAGGCACATGCTCACGCTCTGCAACCTCTCCCTCTCTCTGTGTCCGTATGTTCACCATCAAAAGGAAGAGGCCAAGTACCGCCGTGTGAAGGACGAGTATCCAGGGCGTACGTAGACTAATCAATCTCAAGAGCTGCAGGATAATGACATGTTTCTGGATCCTACCACCTCATCATCCATTTCCTCGTCTCCAGAGTGTTGTTTTCCCCCTTTCCATGTCGTCATCATGGAAAACAACCAACATGGATGGATGAATTGTCGAAACGCAGTAAACAAGCCAGTATCACCGCCGTAATGAACGCCTAATATCCGACATGCAGGATGGTTGGTGGGCATCAGTTCTGCCTCTTCGGACCAGCCCTCAGATTGATTAATCCCCCGACCCAGAAGTCCCCAGCAAGCGCTCCGTTCATCTCCAAAAAGCCTCCACATACTTTCTCCCGAACTCTCCCACCAACCAGCCAGATTATATGACCGAAAGGCGAAGAGGCGAAGTGGAACGACGTTACCTGGCGGCAACATGCTCTGTGGAGGGCCGCGCCGGGCTCGGATCCGGGCCATTTCCCGAGTCCTTGCTGGGTCCTTTTTGCCCCCCCAGGAACTTGTCGGCAAATCGGCAAAGTCATTTTTCCACTCTTTTTTTCTTCTTCTTCTTCCTTCCTTGTTCTCCACAGCCTCCGCCTCTTTTGTCTTTACTCGTGCAGCAGTCTTGATTCAGTTCAAGTACAGAAAGAGTGACTTGACTGGCTGTCATTGCATGTTGATTATGAAGGATGCTTGGGTTGCTGTAGCTAGGCAAACCCCGCCCCCTCCCCCTCCCCCTCCCCCTTCTGCCTATTTGCATTTTGTCTGCCCTCCCCTTGTCAAAGCCCGTCCGTCCCATTTTGCCGCCCCCCCCCCCCTCAAAGAAAAAAACAACCGGAACTGTCTATCCATATTTTCCCCCTCTTGACAAGTCTTGGCTGCGTGGTGAGTGGGGCCGGTTCGATCTCAGAAAGATCCTTCGAAACGGGGTGTGTGAACGGTCTCAAAAGCTTTTGGGGTCACATCTCATCTGAAGAAATGGAAGAGAAGTTCACGGTGTCACTGGCGAGACGAGTTGGAGACCCCTTGCGCGACAAAGCCGTCGTGTGTGCCATAGGCTTGTTATAACCTGAGTCGAAGCATACAGTATTCAAATAATAAACATACTGGAAAGGGGGGGGAGGGGGGCGCGCGGTATGGATGATTACTAGCAGCCGAAGAAAAAGAAAGGAGAAAGGGAAAAAAAAGAAGAAAAAAAACCAAGATTCTACTGTCAAGAGCGGCTGTAACAAAGTAACCAGGATAAATTCGCCTCCTCTCTGTCACCAAACATTTCCTCACCGAATCTTCTGGTCAAGAAATGCCTTACAGATCAAGAAGAAAAAGAAAAAGATAAAAGACAAACGGGAGAGGTGAGATCGTCATCCAGACTGAAACCTGCAACCCAGGGCAAGGTCAGCAGCGGCTATCCATTTTCCTTTGAGTCGTCCTGGACCAGCGAAGATTTTCTCTTTTCTCTTTCGAAACGAGGATGTGCCGGGCCCTGAACAAGCCAACCGAAACCACCCTTGCGCGGCTCCTCCCCATCTTTTTTTTTCTCCCCCCCTCTCTCTCTCTCTCTCTCCTCTCCGCTGGCCCTGGCACACGCTCGTTTCAGACCGGACGGCACGTCGCAGCTCGAAGTCCGTGTGAGGGAAGCTGGTCATGGTGGCCCCCCCGTCCACGTGTGGGCCTGACCCACCGCCCATTCTTTCACTCTGTTTCTCTCTCTCTCTCTCCTTTCTGTTATCTTTTATTATTTTTTTTCTGGAGCCCTCAAGCAGCTTATGACCTCTTAGCATCTGGGGTTCCCGAAAGCTTGTCATGGAGGCGGGACAAGGTCCCCCAAACCCTTTCTTACGGGGGGAGGCCCAATGAAAGTCCAGGTGGACCTCCGTCGTCTCCTCCTCCTCCTCCTCCTCCTCCTCCTCCTCCACCCTTCCGGTTGTCACTGTTTCACACAATTCCTTGTCCAGACGGCATACGCAACGGTGAGTGTGTGTGCGTGTGTGTCGAGGCGCCCAAGAAAGGAAGGAAAGGAGGAAGAAGGAAGGGGGGGAAGAAAAAAAACCCACATCCCCTTTGAGTCAGGATGGGTGAACCATTCACGATTCATTTTCCATCCACCATACATACACATGGGGGATGAAGATCAGCACTTGCGGTCGTTGCGTACGTGTTCTCGTCATCCTATGATTCTCCTCCCCTCCCTCCCCCCCAGATAGTGAAGTCGGCTCTGTGATGTAATACCATAGTAGATGTACATATCTATGTATCAAGATGAACGGCAGACCAGGTTTTGGTTCAACCTGAAAAGTGTTTCTTGTCTCTTCTCTCTCTCTCATTAATGACAACCCCCGTCTGTGCTCCTCACTTCCTCATCCTCCTCTTTCTCTCCTCCTCTGCTCTTCTCTCTACCTGCTTAGCATTCATCCCTCTTCTGTTCAAACTTTCTCTCTTTCGCTCTCCGGTGTTTGATATACTTTCCATTAAAGCGTAGATCGCATTGTTCCATTCTTTTTCCACATTGTTTCGGACGAGGAGTTTGGAAAGTCTTAGCCTTCCTTTTTCTTTCTTTCCCCTTCTTCTTTTTCTTCCTTCCTCTTCCTTTCTTTATATGGCTGCATAAAAGAGACAACGGATCATTCGAGGAGGCTCCATTTCAGAAACTTGCTCAACGCGAGTTTTAGCAAGCCCCTCCCTCCCCCTTTGCCCCGTGGTGCGACCAGCGCCGTAGCATCATCACAACACCACGACCACCACGACCACCACCCACCCTCACCGCGCCATCATCTTTCGACCGGCCATGGCCCCACCATCACTCAACCTCCAGAATGCCTCCTTCAGGAACCTAGCTGCCTTTTCCACGGCCGCCTCCCCTTCGAGAAACTCCTTCACCTTGTCCTGCCGCTCGCCCATAACCCCATCCTCCACCTCCGCCTCCGGGGGAACTAAACCACTTGCTCCTCCTTCCAGCCACCGCCAACACTACACCACAAGACATGGCTCGACCTACCTGGAACCACCAACACCAAGGTCAGCCCTGGGCGGCGGCGGCGTCGCCACAAGGCCATCCTCCTCATCCAGGCTAAGCGAGAAACATGACTACGACGCCCTCGTGATAGACGACGCCTCCTCTAGCACAGACGCCGAGTCCCCCACAGACTCGACCTGGTTTCTTCCCCACTCCCCCGGCCTCCCGCCCCTCTCTTCTTCTTCTTCTTCTTCCTCTTCCTCCCTCCGTCGCCACGGCGGCAGTATAGACGACGGCAAGCTGGGCGTCCTGTCGGCCATCAACATCATAGTCGGCAAGACGATGGGCGTAGGCGCCTACTCGATCCCCAGCGCCATCTTCTCGGGCGTGGGATCCGTGGGCATGACCCTCCTCCTCTGGGTGGTCGGGGCGCTCATCTCCTTCTGCGGCCTCGCCGTCTACCTGGACCTGGGCACGGCGATGCCCCGCTCCGGGGGCGAGAAGGTCTACCTGGAGCGCATCTTCCGCAGGCCGCACATGCTGGCCACGTGCATGTTCATGTCGTACGTCGTGCTGCTGGGCTTCTCGACGCCCAACGCCATCGTGCTGGGCGAGCACGCGCTGTACGTGACGGGCGCCGCCGAGAACGCCTGGAACGTGCGCGCCATCGCCGTGGCCGCCGTCACCATGCTGTGCTACCTCCAGGCCCGCCACCCGGGCGTGGGCCTGGCCCTGCTCAACACCCTCGGCGCCGCCAAGATGCTCATCCTCGCCGTTGTCGTGGTGTCGGGCTTCGCGGGGGGGCTCATGGGCGTGGGCGCCGAGCGCGAGACCGCCGTGCTCGCGGCCCGCCGCGCTGACCTGGCCATGGCGGGCGATGTGCCGACGTCCACGGCCCAGCGCAACTTCCACGCCGTCTGGGAGGGCTCGTCGGCCCAGCCCTACGACTACGCCACCGCCCTGCTCAAGGTGCTGTACTGTTTTCGGGGCTACAGCACCGCCAACCAGGTGCTCTCCGACGTGCGCGACCCGGTCCGTACCCTGCGCGTCGCTGCGCCCATCGCCCTGGGCCTCGTCAGCGTCGCGTATCTTGCCACGACCACTGCTTTTTTTCTTGTCGTCGACAAGGACGAGTTCCGTTCTGCCGGTGAGGTCGTCGCTGCTGTGTTCTTCCGCAAGGTCTTTGGCGACGGGGCTGGGGCGCGCATCCTCCCGCTGTTTGTCGTCGTCACTGCTGCGGGGAACATTGCCGCCACCAGCTTTGCCCAGGCTAGGGTTAACGAGGAGCTGGCGCGTGAGGGCGTGTTGCCCCCCTTCTGGGCGACGACTACCACCACCACCACCTCCTCCTCCTCTGGCACGACCATGATGATGACAAGCCAGCACCAGCAGCAACGACGACGGTTCTCAAGCCCAAGCAAGGCCCGCCGCCCTCGTTCCACAGCCCCCATCCGCGGCCTTCTCCTCCACTGGCTCGTCTCCACAGCAGCCATCGTCCTCCCCCCACCAGGTCGCATCTTCAACTTCCTCGTCGACATAGGCGGGTATCCCGTGTCCGTCATCAGCGTCGCCGTATCGCTAGGTCTCCTCTACCTACAGACAACCCCCTCCGAGCGCTGGTCCTCTCCCTGCCGGGCACCGCGCTTTGCCGTCGTCCTGTTCGCGGCCACCAACTGTCTGTTGCTGGTGCTGCCATGGGTTCCGCCTCGAGGGGGTGTCGCAACCGATGTGGGGGATGAGTTTCCTAGCTGGGCATATCCGGCTACGAGCCTCAGCATTTTGGGTCTGGGGGCTGTGTACTGGCTCTGGTGGAGGCTTAGGGAGGAGGAGAAGGAGGAGGAGGAGGGTGAAGGTGGTGATGGTGCTGAGAAGGTGATGATGTTGAGGACGAGGGCGGCGGCAGGGCGGCAGCCTCCTCCTTGCTGTGGTGTCGAGACGGACGAGGATGATGATGATGACAACAACAGGAGGTACGAGCAGGACGATAACAATGCCCGTCGCCCAGGGATGATCACCACTGCCACGTGTGGGTGCAGGGCCTGCCCGACCCTGCGAAGGCGAGCTGTATGTGGCTGTCCAAACTGTCCCACAAGGCGACATCCAGTGAGGTGAGGTGAAAAAGAAAAAAGAAGAATGGGAGATTAATGTTACCTCTAGAAGAGGCAGGCTATGCTGGCGCATAATCTCTGATCCCCCTTCATGATGCATTTGCTCAGATTATGTACTTTTATTCTCCCCCAGCATCATCTCCCACCTGAGGAGAGAAGGAAGAGGAAAGGAAAGACAGAGAGAGATAGAGAGAGAGAGAGCGCGAGTTTAGATACCCAATATTTGTATAGAGATTTGAAAGATATGACATATGAAGACTCCCCTTGATGATGATGTCTTGCGTGTAAATGTGTGTCTGTCTGGCTTTGTATGTGTGTGTGTGTGATTTTTTTTATAAGTTTTTTTCTTCTCACAGTAAAGTGTAGAGAAAAGTGTAGAGAAGATGCGTGTTGAGGATGACACTGAGTTACGGCGCTGCTGGGGCCCTCCCTGCCCGCTTCGAGTGATTCCACATCACCCCCATGCCCGCAGATGCCGGAAGATCATGTGAGTTGCTCACAGGGAAGGGGGAAAAAAGAGGGGGAAAGCCTCTCATTTCAGGGTTGGTTGAATCGTGACATGCCATTTCACTCATCATAAAATGACAAAAGAAAAAGAAAAGAGATGAGAAAAGGGGAAAGAGGAAAAGGGAGAAAGGGGATATCTACCAATCCTAAACCTTCTTTCCTCCTTTTCCTCTCCTTTTCTTTTTCTCCTTCCCTTCGCAGGTCATCATTATCATCATCATCATCATCATCATGATGCAATCTCCTTCCTACCACTCCAGAACCAGCCTCGTCCCCTCCTCAGCATCCTCCCTTCCTCCCTCTCCTCGAGCGGCATGGCTGCTGCCCCGCCGCCGAGGACCGTCCGCCGGTGCCAGCTCCCCACAAACATACCCCTCGGGTCTGCCTTGTCGCGCACGGCCCTCCAGGTGTCCAGGTCGGCGCCGTACCAGCCCTCGACGTCAGCGGCGGTCACGGTGGCAAAGTTCTTGGCCCAGTGCGGGCGGCCGCCCAGGTCGCGCATCAGCCACTCGAAGGCCTGGTAGTACCGGTCCAGGCACGGGGGCTCGAGGTCGTAGGGCCGGTACAGGGTGGCGTTGAGGTACAGGGTGGGCCCGTCGCGGCAGGTCGGGTCGAGGAAGGGCCTCTGCTCCTGGCCGGTGCCGTCCGTGTTGGCCAGGAAGCGGGAGGTGTCGGTGACGCGGACCTCGAGGGGCGCGTGCACGTACAGGCCCTCGCCGGAGAAGGGGATGCCGTGCTCGCAGTAGTCGCGGTCGCCGGGCTGCAGGTGGTTCAGCCAGCACGACAGGCGGTGCAGGGCCTCGGGCCCCTTGTGCAGGGGGATGGCCCACTCGTTGACGTACTGGCTGTAGAGGCAGTTCATGAGCAGGGCCTTGCGCTGGGGCTGGACGGCCGAGGTGGTGGTGCCGTCGGCGAAGCCGTACTGCATGCCAAAGACGAAGCGCTCGACGGCGGGCAGGATGGAGGGGACGTACTGCGCCAGCCACAGCAGGTTGTGGTAGACGTAGTAGCCGAGGGCGCCGTCGTACCACGAGGCGGGCTGGTCGTAGTGGGCCTCGTCCGTGATGTTGGCGGCCCAGACGACGGAGCGGCGCGTGTGCGGGAACCACCAGACGCGGACAAAATGGCCGCGGTCCCAGAGGGTGGTGTCCCAGTCGCGCAGGAGGACGGCGTCCGAGTCGATGGTCTGGTGCCACCGGAGCGAGTAGGCGGGGACCGTCTGGAACCTGATCTCGACGATGATGCCGAGGGCGCCGAGCGAGAGGAGGGCGGCGCGGAAGAGGTCGTTGTCGCGGTGGCGGGAGCAGGTGCGCAGGCGGCCGTCGGCGGTGACGATGGCGAGCTCGACGACGGACTGGGAGATGAGGGCGTGGCTCAGGGAGGAGCCGTGGGTGCCGGTGGAGATGACGCCGGCGGCGGACTGCTCGTTGATGGAGCCCAGGTTGGGCATGGCGAGGCCCATGCGGTCCAGCTCCTCGCCGAGCTGCCAGAGGCGGATGCCGGCCTGGAAGTGGACGACGCCCGTCTTCTCGTCGCGGCCGAGGACGGCGCGCAAGTCGTCGAGGTTGACGAGCCACGACGAGGTGCAGGTGATGTCGGAGGGGGAGTGGCCGGCGCCCGTGGTGGTGATGCGGCGCCGGCAGAGGCGGGCGAGGTTGACCGCCTTCTGGACCTCGGCCACGGAGCGCGGGCGGATATAGAGCTCGGGCGCACAGGTGAAGGTGCGCGCCCAGGTGCTGTGGGCGTGGCGCGTCGTGGCGCGGAAGGGGATGTCGTCAGACGAGGACTTCTGGATGGCGTCAAGGACGCGCTGGTCCAGGCCTGCCAGGTGCAGGTCCGTAGCTGAAGCCATGGTGCGTGTGAGAGTGAGACAGAAGGTGTTGTTCGGGCCTGGCTGGGTTTGTCCGGTCTGTCTCTGGTCCGAGATCTCTGGTCCGAGATCTCTGGTCACTACTCGCTCACTCTTTTTCTCTCTCTCGACGACGACGAGGAAGAAGAAGAAGAAGAAGGAAGCCCAACCCCTCTTCAACAGAGACGAAGGGGCACAGGTGATGCTGGAAACCCTTTTGTACTATGGTCTTCCTGCATGCATGGCCCTAGGGAAACCTTCCGATGCAGCCTGTCTCGGGACGAGGGAAGGGGGAGGGAGGGGGGGGGGGGATGAGTTTGTTTCGAAGCGTGCCCAAGATCCACTTGTTTTTGTCGCGAGTCAGATTCACATGCGCTCTGCCCTGCGTTCAGTTCGTATCAGATGAGAGGAGAGGGAGGTCCAGACCGCCTGATTTGTGTATCCAGAAGACGGGTCTCTGGTTCGATCCTTGTTTTGGGAGAGTGGTGCCGTTGTGTTTCTCTGCCCAGGTCTTGTGTGGAACCCTTGTTTGAAAGATGATTAAAAAAAGAAGAGGACAAGCATTGAGGAGAGCGCTATTCAGCAGAGTGCAGAGAGTATTGGAGAGAGTCTCATTTGGAAGTGATGGCATGCCCACTTGGAGGAAAGACGGAAGAGGGAGAGGAAACCTGAAAGGTCTGCGAAGTTTATTGTTTGTCTGGTGAGCTCAATATCTTGGGCAGGAAGGAAAGAGGCACCCCCCCCCCCTCTCGTCTTCAAAGGCAGTTGCCGTTGGCGTAAGAGTCATCGATGATTGCTCCATCCTCCATTGCATGCCTCAACAGGTTAGCGCGATCTCTCCATTATCTTTCGGTACCTGTAGAGGGCCATGAGGCTAAGGGTCCAGGGGTTTCGTTCTGAAAAAGCCCCTAGAAAAGACCCCATGGACCCCTCTTCCCCCCCCCCCCTGTGAAAAGAACCCCGCCAAGATAAGTATTGTCACTCATCTGGTACGAGACCAGGGAAACGTCAAACATTGTAAAACGTCAGCTTCCTGTTGTCCTTTTTTATTCTTTTTTTCCTTCTTTCTTTTTTCTTTCTTTTCTCCAAGGATTTCCTCTTCATATTACACTGTTACGACAACAAGTATTTTTTGGTGCGATACTAAAGCACTTAAGATTTTATTAAGAAGTAATCCTCTTCAGGCATTACTTGATCGAGTCTATATGCGCAGAGTCCTCCCTTCCTAGTATTGCATCAGGGTAGCCTCGACCTCCCCTTGGAGTGCTTTCTTCATGTAACCCTCCAAAGTCTGATAGTTGAAGTCGGGGTACAGTTCCTTGCCGTCAAGGTATCCCAGATACTTTGCATATTCGGGAGTGTTGTCGCCCCGGATGGACCAGGAGAGGAAGTATTGGGACATTCCCAACGCAAAGAAGTTCTTGATCGACTGGTCTTGAGCGTATGACTTTTGAGCCTCTTGGATGTTCTTGAGCGCCTCGGCCTCAGAAATCTGTTGTTCTCATCACCATCATCATTATCATCATCATCATCAATCATTAGTACCGGGTACAACCAAGGCAGATTGGTGGTTCATATAGTGACGTACGTAGACACGCTTCAGCTTCTCCCCGCTCACACGCTCGAGACCGTCGTAGATCTCATTCCTTGTCACCACCTGGTTGTACACCAACACCTTCTTGTTCAAGGTACGCGGGTCTGCGATGACGAGCGCCACGTAACGGCCAATGTCGACCAGGTCAGTGACAGCAGTCGGTACGTTGCCGTCCAGGCCAAGCGGCCAGGTCGCCTTCATGGCTGGTGGCACGCAGTAGTCAAGGCGGCCTGACGGCACAGGGAGCAGGCTGGCCTGGTACCACGTGCCCACGTCCAGGAATGTGTAACCAAGGTGCAGCTTGAGAATATGGTTGTTCACTGTCTCTTTCTGCTCATATATATACAAGTATAATCAGCACACGAAAAAAAAAAAAAGGAAAAAGGAAAAAGGAAAAAAGGTCATATTATCATCCACAGATTAAAAGCACACACAGACACACCTCATCGCGGGCTGTTAGGATACCGGCCGGCGGCACGACAGGCCCGAACCCGGAGGGCACAAATCTCTCGACGCTAGCGCGTTTCGAGGCATTGGCAAGCAGCATTTCCTGGTCTTGAAAGACAGGCGTGATGCAGGAGATGACCACCTGGATGCCCTGGAGGGCAGCAACCAAGGTCTCTTCCGGGTCGGTCAGGGAGATGGAGATGATCTTGGCACCGCGCCTGCCAAGCTCCATGTTCTCGGGTTTGTTCACCGAGGCCGGCCGGGTGAAACAATAGACTTCCTGCAGATAAGTGTATAAGTAAAGGTACGTAAGTAGGTCAGGCCCTAATCATTGCCCAGAGGAATTCACTGAACCTTTGCTGCTTACAAACCTGTGGGTGGGCGAGTTCAACAGCCCATCCATGATTGATCTGCCGGTATGACCAGTGGCGCCAACAACGACTACCTTGATGACGGACATTGTGATTGGATCTGTGTGGTTCTTTGATCAAAGACGTAAAACGGGAGATTTAATAGTGCTGTAGGTTGAAAGAGGAGCAGAGCTCAGAGGTTTCTTTCGCGAGCCCCCACGAGGCCCGTTTTCGATCGACCTGCATGACGCTCGGAACATTATTGATGGGCGATTGTAACCCCGCAGTCGAGGAACTTCAACCCGCCTGACAAGACTTGCAAGCATGGAAGCAGTCCTTGCGCCCAGTTCATTTGTCAGCGTGTGCGTGCTGATGTCTACCAGATTTATATCAAGCCTTGAAGTCTAGACCTGTTACTTGCTTAGTACTTATAAGTGGCTTGGTAAGTAGTACTGATGATCTACTGAGCCTATAACCCTAACCCTGTTTACGTACTTTAGAGAGTATCAGACACTGTTTTCTGACCCCTCCTCAGGTAGTCCTTGTTGCCCATAAGCTATTCTAAATACTTCTTCTATATACTCAAAATATCAATATACTACTACAAAGAGCTGTTTTCCATGTTTGCTACTTACTTCACGTTCATTCCAAACTGACAATGGCCATTCTCTCAAGTGTACTCAGGTAGCTTTGGTACAAACTCAAAACAGCACAGAACCAATTCCAGACGTCATCTTATCTCCTCCTCGGTCCAACACACACCACCACCACCACCTTCCGCCACTTCCTCCTCCTTCCTCCTCATCCACCCTCAACAACCATCCCACGACCAAAACCCTCACGTAACAACCATGCCCACCCAATCCTTCACGACGAGCAACCCCCCCGTCCCCCGCAACCAGCCCGCCACCGTCACCTCCGAAACCCGCCCGACCCCGACCCACGGCCCAGGCGGCTCCTTCTCCATCATCTCCTCCTGCTCCATCGCCGCCCCTCCCGACGTCGTCGCCTCCGTCCTCCTCGACCACGCCGCTTGGCCCGCCTGGAACACCTGGGTCCCGAGCTGCACCGTCGACTCGTCGCCCGCTGCCCCTTCCCCGGCCGAGGAGGCTTCCTTTCCCCGCGGCGGGGAGGACGTGGGGGCTGGCAGTCATGGCGGGGATAGGTATATCAGGCGCGGCGCGAGGATCACCCTCGACGTTCACCTAGACCTGGACAGGCCGTCGAGCAACACCAGGCAGTCGATGGAGGTCACGGCCGTGGAGCCATACGACGGCGGCGGCGACGGGGGGTGGAGGATCGCGTGGAAGAGCGTGTCGATGCCGGGCTTCTTGCTGCGTGCGGAGCGCGTCCAGGAGATGGTCAGCGACGGGAAGGGCGGCACCGAGTATACCTGCTGGGAGACCATGTACGGGCCCCTGGCGGGCGTGGTGCGGTGGACGACGGGGGGCTTGCTGGGGAAGGGCTTCGAGAAGTGGGGGGAGGACCTGAAGAGAAGGGCCGAGGAGGTCGCTGCTGCGGCGTCGGGGTAGGATGGGCGAGAGTGACGAGGGAGGAGGGGAGAAAAGGAAAAGAAAGAAAAGAAAAAAAGGGAAGGGGAAGAAAAAGGAGCAAATTGTAACGGCATCATATCAGCTGGCTTATGTGATGCTACGAGACAAGACTTGTCCCTTCAGGAGGTGATGTATTCTTCGAAGGATGCCATATGTTATTGTACAAAATCATCATGAGCCACAACTCGACGATTGTGTTTATACACCATCAGTATTTATCCATAATATCCATCTCTCTCTCTATTTTAAATATATATATATAAAGAAAGAAAAAGAAAAAGAAAATTAGGCGTGCGTCAAGTCCACGATAGGCGCCCCGTCAAAATACACCGTCAAAGACGCCTCCGCCCCCAGACTCCTCACCAGGGCCTTGAGCTCCTGATGCGCCGCACACTCTTCGTCGTAGAACTTCATATCCTCCATTGTCCTGAACTTGCTGTGCGCTACGAGCGTGTACCCCTTGTTGCGAGGGTCCTCCGGGTTCGAGAGACCTGCGCAGAGGTACGCGATGTATGGCTTGCCGTCCTGCTCGGGTGGGGGTTTTCCCCCCTTTTTTGTCAGAGGGCATATGTGTCTGTCTGAATGAGAAAAAAAAAAAATAGATAAGTAAGCCAACCACCTACCTTCTTTTGCTCCTTGGCCGGCTTGTCGTAGGCGGCGAGGAGCTGGGCCTGGTTGTTGGCGCCCTGGAGCTTGAACATTGTGACGCGGTGGAGGAGCCTGGATGACATTTCTTCGGTGTGCTTGTCTGTCCGTAGATATGAGGGCGGTGTGTGTGTGTGTGTGATCTGATCTATATCTGATGTAGAAAACGAAACTGGTATTGTATTCTTGCTCGAAGAGGGTTGAGTGAGGAAGTTTGTCCCGCGAATCATTTATTGATACACACGCATACTCTTGATGTGGAGACGCATCCGGCGATGTCGGCTTGATCATTGCCGAAGGTTCACTCCCGAAGGTTCACTCCAATACAAAAGCTTCGTCTCTACATTCCGCCAAAGAGAAGAAGAAAGGACAAAAAGGGAAAAGAGAACTACTTCTTACTTACTTCACTTACATGCTCTAGACGGAGAATCATTTACATATTACAATCCAACACCATTAGCTTGCCCATGGCGGGGTTTGGCTGCACGTTGGTCTAGCACTCTGAACTTGACTTGATGGCACATCAGTCTGGGTGGGTAATTCTTTATCCAGCACGAGAACAACAATGGTTTCTTGGGGCCGGGTTCCTTACTCTTCCACTACAACAGCTTTACAGGATAAGAAGTATATATATATATATATGAGTACTTTAGTAACCATCACGTATAAGCGCATATCTCATAAACATCTCACACCATGTGTGTGTGTGTGTGTGTGTGTGTGTGCGCGCGCGCGCATTGTTTATACCCATACACAAGCCATCTACACCTCCACAGTCACATCGACAACGTTTCCCCATCCCACCCATTACCAGGATCCTCACCAAAACATCACCATGTATCTCATTACGAGGACCCAAACAACAGTAGTGCCCTATAGTGGCCCGCCGGCACATCGACTTCATCGCCACCCCACACGAAGCGCCAGAAGTTGACCGCGTCCGTTGAGGTCTCAGGCAGGCCAGGGATGTCATAGTACTACAGGGGATATGATATATCAGCATAAAGGGCCCTTTGTTCGGTTTTCTTTCTTTCTTTCTTTTTTTCTCTTTCTTTGGAGGAGCGAGTGCAAACTTACGAAATCTGTGTCTCCGGTGCCGAGGAAATTGTAGGCCATACCCTCCTATAGTATCGTCCCCCAGTCAGTCAAAAATAGGTCTTCTCAAGACGAAGAAGAAAAGGGGGATGAGGGGCTAGAAACTCACAACAGTGTAGAACGTGACGTCTATCCCAATCACCCCCGTGTGCTCCCAGCATGTCAGCGCGTAGTCGCTGGCCCCGTAGAGGTCATCCGTATTGGCCGGCGAGGAGCTGTTGTAAAACGAGCAGATGCCGTTGCTGGTCTCGACATAATAGGTGTCGATGACGGTACTAGTCGCGGCGGGTCGTGTTAACTTCACTGGCTTGTATGTATGTATGTGTGTGTATATGTGTGTGTGTGTGTGTGTGTGTGTGTGTGTGTGTGTGTTTTCGGGTCACTTACTACGTCGCGCAGTCATCCAGCGTCAGCTGTCCCGCCGCGTTGAGACACCCCACAATGTCTGCAGGCGTCGACGTGCTAAAGTCCGTCGTCGCGCTCACATTGCCGCCGCTGCCCACCACAACCTGCATCGTGCCTGAGCCGGTGATATCGCCGCTCGTGCTGGCGCGGGGGAGCTTGACGGTGTTGGGCTTTGCCGCCGAGGCGGCGAAGGGGGTGGCCAGGAGGCCCAAGGCGAAGGCGAACGAGGACACCATGGTGACTTGTTGTTGTGTGCGACAGGTTGACTTGATGACCTCGTGTTGTGATTTTGGTGAGGAGGATGTTGGTGATGGGGTTGTGTCTGGATGATGATGATGATGATGATGATATTTAAGCGGGCTTCCCCGAGCATTTATATTCCTCATGCCCATCCGACAAGGGTCTCACCAGGGGGAGACCAGCTCGGCCTTCACGTCTAGAGGATACCCACTTTGGCACCTATGAGGTTGTCACGGTCCCAGGCATCCATGAGATAGTCCCGGTTGAGGCTCGAATCCAAACACTCGGGAGGGACGACGGCATGGATATGATCCCTCCGTGTGCTAAGGATCGTGTCCAGACCCTTCCATGTCACCGGCCCTGTCACTTATCGTCCTCGTTGTGCTGACTGTGAGCCCATGCTGGCTAGGTTAAGGCACAGCGGAATCCGTCTATTTTTTTTTAGGCGACATGCCGCAACTGAACGAAGCAACAAGACTTTCAAAATCGCAAATCCAGGCAGCGGCCTGTCGGCGGTCCTTCTTGCTGACCTTTCCATGACCACAGGACAGGGTACGTAGTGGTATTATGGTAGCATTGGGTAGGAACCTGGAAGTTAATATGCGATCCGTCATATAGTCCAGTCCAAAAGGCCAAAGTGATGTTACCCTCCTCCTCCTCGAAGGATCTATCCTCCCCCCCCACATTCCGAGCGTCGATTGGACGGACAATGTCTGCTTGCCTGGATTTCATGCCTGCCTATATAAGTCAGCCAGAACCTGGAGGCTGTCTGTCGTCTTTCAGCGCGCCCGGTTCCCCACCTGGGGATTCGGCCGAATTTCAAAGGACCGGGGGCAAAGAAATTGTTCATTACTTCGCATGTGAAGCCGCCCCCCAAGGGTCCTAAGACCCGGCATCATGGAAGAGATTGTCGGCCTGCAGCGGTGATCCGGCAGTGTCATGCATATTTCTTTGCATACTATGTCCACATCGGTCGATCGAAAAGTCTGGACATCATACGATCGTCGGTGGGACCCTCTAAACAAGAACTTGGTGGTAATTAGTAGCTATAGACTTACAGACTAACCTTATTCTTTTTTTCTTCTTCTTTGGTTGAGGGCGGTGGGGCGCTGAGTGAGGTTTTAGATAGACTTGAGCAGGTTTGTAATCGGATCTTGAGACTTATTCGGGGGAGAAAGGGTGGGCTCGAGTAGATGAAGCGGTCAAGTGGTGAGTGAGCGCAGCGAAGGCTCATGGACAGGAGCTCCTCGAGTGTTCGCGGCGAGGTCGGCTCTCGCCTACAACTTGGTGATTAGTTGTGAAGCTCATGACGAGGCCTCATCCTCCTTCCGGCTCCCGGCAGTGTCCCGTCGTATGACACTGAATTGCTTCGCGAAGCGGTCAATCCACATCCAAGAATTTGGCGCGGGGTGAGAAGGATGAAGAGAACTCCGCTCAGCATGATCCTTTTGGTTCATAGCAAAAGTCGCCAACAGGCCTTTGCTGCCTTCAACGATCTGGCTCTGGAAAACAGGAGTTGTAGCCGTCAACGATGTCCATCCATACAGCTTTGAAGTTGCTTCCCGGTGTTGAGGAGGTGGTTCTTGGGTGACATTACGGACGCAGCCCCATCAGAACAACAAATCTCTCCCATTCCGAACATTGCAGTGAGGATGTCCATCTTCCATCGTGCATGGGCAAGAGGATGCTATTCCGCACTTAGCGGCATGTCGTGTGTATCCACAACCATGAGTACCCACCTCCGTCGGCCCTACGTACACCGCCCACGATGAGAAGCAGCTGCGAGTCATAATGAAGATTGTTCCAGGTGGCAAACAAGCATCCGTGGTGTAATGGTAACATTCCAGCCTTCCATACCAAGAGATGTAAAGCTTGAGCCTCGGGTTCGATTCCCGACGGATGCAAGGATGCTGTTCTTTTGCTCCCTCCCCATAGGTAAAAGGATGGGGCCTGGCATCGTTTCTTTTTCTTCTTCTGTCCTTCTCTCCCTAATATTCGTGTCCAGATGGATACATCAGCAACGAACCACGGTCGATATTGTGTTGTGTTAATGCTCTGTGTCAAGCACGAACCCCCGGAGACGGCGTTGATCGACAGTCGGTGTATGGCGCGGGATCTCGCCCCCCTCTTTCAAAGTTGGAAGCAGCTGTACAATCACAAGGCTAAGGACTAAAACGCAGTGAGAGAAAAGTTCGCCTTGTATTATGTTTTGCACAATGGGACATACCATTCCAGCTGGAGGTGGTGAATGGAGGGCCGGCTCAGTGAACAGAGAGATAGGTCGAAATCCTCGGAGCAAAGCCCAGCCAGCGAGCCAGCCAGCCATCTAGCTAGAGACCATTGCAAGACTTGAGACTAGTCTGCAACAGAGGTCCATTCTTGATATACGCCTGCCGCAGACCACGCGCGATCTGGCTTCCCTCCAGCCTGTAGAGGATGACCAAGGCGCAATGCACTTCGATCCGGCACGAGGTGCTCGCTATCGTCATGACAGCAGCAGCAGCAGCAGCAGCTCGTCGACTCCAAGTGCCTTTGATACCATCGTATCGGCTGGGGTGTCATCTCAGGCGAAGAGCAGCCTCCTGGCACGGAAACGGAGCGTCGACGTAGAAGGAGAAAAAAAAAAAAGACCGTGTGATCTCAGACTCAATATAAATCTTCACTGCTGCGCCATGTGGAAACACAAGAGACCACAGGTTCACCATCAAACAGTCGCCTCGCCAGCTGCCAGGAAGGGTCTCTGTTGCAACCTCATCGCCAGAATCTTCCTGTACGACAGAAATACGAGAGGCTCAAAATGACGATGGCATCTGGGCATTGACGTAACAACATTGAAACCTTGTAAGAACCCTTGAAAATACTGATGCTGAGGAATGGTGGGGATCGGGGGAACACCCCTAACCCTCAGTGCCCCGCCTCTGAACACTGTCCTCCACACAGCCTGTTAGCTCCCGTGCACGGGCCGTTGGAAAGCGCTAAAGAGACAGCTGACAGCGACTGCCAGACGGCTTGAAACCTGCATGGATTGCCCCTCTTTCAGGGCTGCTGGGCTGGCGACTTCACATGTTGTTGCATGGAAGTTGATTTGGAACCGTCTGTCAAGGCACTGCACTGCTGGTTCTATTTTTGCAAGGAAAACTTTATTCCTTGTTGATGCAGTGGGGTTAGAAAGGCCACTATACGATGCAGAGTGCATTTTAGTTCTGAAGATCACATGGGTTGAAGAAGGAAGGTACGAAGGGGTCCAAGTCCTGTGGCATGATATGGGGGAAGGAGCCAGGGTGAGAAGGGTGGGGTTTGGTGGCTGGTGTTGTCCTTGCCCAACCACCGTCATCTCAACCATGGGCAGCCCAGCCTCCCACTATCTTTTTTTTCCCCTCCCACCCACTTGCCATGTGGTGCTGGCCACCACTGCCACCACTGGCGTCATCACCTAGGAAGGATGGAGAGGGAGAGGGAAAGAAGGAAAGAGAAAAGGAAAGGAAAAAACAGACCAGGGTTGGGAGGGGGACAGGCTACCTGTTGGTTGGTTAGTTTGGCTCCCGGTAGCTGCAGATGAGCTGTCTCTCCAACCAAGCCTCGCTGAGTCCCTCGCTAAAGATGCAGCGTCCCTACTTGCATCGGTCTTCATAGAGCCAATTGGCCAGAGACCCGGTCCCCTCTTCACCAGGGTGGGTTCACTTGCTGGCCTTGTTTGCATGCTATTTTGTTCCGTCATGATGGTGGTGCTGGTGTTGGTCCCGGTCTAGGATGAACTTTCACCATTCCAACTCTGAACTTATGGACCTGCCCTGTGAGTGCTTCCCTCCTTCACCCTCTTTTCTTGCCGCCTCCAAGGTTTTATTTTTCTAGTGAACCTTGACTTACCTGTTTCTGTCTTGGTCCTGCAGCCCAATCTTCAAGAACAACAACACCATCAACAACAACAAGAAGACGAGTCTCTTTTGGGAGCACTATAGCAGCAGCAACAGCAGCAGCTCCTCCTCTACGCCAGCAGCAGCAGCAGCAACAACAACAGCAGCAACAGCACGACAACCCTTCTGCACACAACAAGCCTGGCTACCATGGCTTACTAGAGGGCATCGCAGAGCATGATACAGTGGGCAACGAGTCCACCTCTCCTCAACCTTCTTCCATCGTTCGTTTGGCCCCCAGCCTCTCCTCCTACTCCTCCTCTCGATCTTCCGACAACATCTACGGCCCGGAGCGGCACCACGGCCGTACTTTGCTACCCTACGCTCTCCCCTCTGCCATGGCCATCTCGCCTGGTGAAGGCCCACGGTCTCCCCAGCAGCCACAGTATACACAGCAACAGCTGCAGGCCATCGCAATGGCACAGGATCGCCCGGCAAACCCTCCGGTCCCCATGATGGGAAGACCCCTCGAGGAGTTCCGGGACCCGCTGGCGCTGGAGGCCGCCCGCGTGACACCTGGCATCGACGACACCCCATACATACAATATGCGATAGAGCAGCTGACGCGAGAGCGCGAGGGCGAGTCGTCAAACCCCTCGACTATGACCTCCGATGGCCAGCCGTTCGTGCCAGGCTCGGGCCGGGGCTATTACGCCCCCAGCAACGGGCCCATGTCACCACGATCTGCTGCTGCTGCCGCCGCCGCCGCCGCCTCCCGCCACAACGACCTCCCCAGGCAGAGCATGGACCAGAGTGCCCCTCTCCTGTCAGAATCCGGCCAGCGGCCGTCCTCAAACAGGTCGTCCATGTCGACTCTGGTCAAGGGTACAGAGAAGGGCGCAAAGTTCGCACCGAGGCAGCCGGCTGCAGACGCCTGGGAACCCGTCGACCCCGAGTTCTTCAGCGATGGGCGAGAGAAGATCAACCCACGGCTCGTCTTCAGACCGGCGATATTACGAAAGCCATCGATGGTCATGCTGTTGATAGCATGCATCTTGATGCTCGCCGCCGTCATCTTCAGCGCCGTCTTCTCCCAGCGGCACACAGGACTCTGGGATTATGCCGGCACCATCTACAGCGGGCAATACTTCCTCTTTCGAGTGCTCCCGGCCATCATAGGGGCTTTTGTCCTGTTCTGGGCGCAGAATATCGTCACGACCATGCTCCGGGTCCGACCCTTTGCGAGGCTCGCCGCAGCGCAGAGGGCCGCGAGACAGGATGCCATCTTCGACGACCTCTACCCAACATCCTTCCTGCGGCCACAGCTGGTGGGCACGTGGCACATCTGGGTGCCCAACCTGATCACGTGGCTGATGAACTTCACCCTGCCCCTGCTGAGCTGCCTGTACACGGTCATCTATGTGGACGGCCACTGGAGGTGGGCGGCGGTCCAGGGCGTCGCCTGGACGCTGGTGGCGCTCTACGCCCTGCTCGCTGCCGCCGTCGTCATTGAGCTGTCCTGCTGGCTCGTCCGCAAGACCGGCCTGATGTGGGATCCGAGATCCATCGCTGACGTCGCCACCATCGTCGCCAACAGCAACACCCTCGACGACTACAGGGGCACCGAGATCATTGCCACGAGGGAGCAGATGAGGCGGGTGTTGTACAAGAGAAGGGCGGACATGCTCACCTACTGGCGCTGGGCGGAGCGCGAGAGGTCGGACGAGCTCTGGTATACCCTCGGGCAGCAGGACGACTGGGACAGCCCGCTCTCGGAACCTGACATGCTGGACGAGAAGGGCCGGCCACGGAGTCACGACAGCCGAGCACAGCCGAAACACGTCGAAGACATCAACCCGTGGGGCGACATTGAGCTCGAGGGACACGCGATGCACCCCCGAGTGCGGTACCGCCACCTGCCCTTCTGCCTCAAGGACTGCCCGTTGATCATCTTCATCATTGCCGGCTTCTTCCTGCTCGTGGCCCTGTTCGTCGTGAGCTTTCTGCCGCAGACCCGCCTCACCGACAAGGGCTTCCTGCCTCTCCTGTCTGCCGCGCCCATCCCAGGCGCCTTCTCCGCCGCCGACTTCCTCTACAGCTTCCTCCCCGCGCTCCTCGGCATGGTCCTCTTCGTCGCCTTCCAGGACCTCGACCTGCACCTGCGCATCCTCCAGCCGTGGGCCGAGCTCAGCTTCCCGCCCGCCGGCGGCGCCCAGCCCGAGGCCTCCATCCTCGCCGACTACGCAGCCTGTTACCCACTCCAGGCCACGTTCCGCGCCCTGCGCAACCACCACTGGCGCGTCGCGCTCATCTCGTTCCTCTCGACCCTCTTCGTGTTCATCCCCGTCTTCGCGGGCGGCATGTTCCTCGCGCTCACTCCGGCGGACAACATTGTCCGCGTCTACCCACAGATCCCGCTCTTCGCCATTACCCTCGCCCTGGTGGCCGCCTACTGGCTCGCGCTGGTCTCGCTCTTCCCGAAGCGCCAGGGCCTGCGCCTCCCGCATGCCGTGACGTGCCTCGCGGAGATCATCAGCTTCGTGGCGAACGAGGACTGCGTGCACGAGGACGCCTTCTCGAGCATGATCCGCAACAAGACCTCGCTGGTAGGCAAGCTGGGCGTGGACAGGCGCGACGAGGACAAGCCCCGCTGGACGCTGCACATGGGTGGCAACGGCGCGCTGGACGAGAGGCTGGGCGTGAGGAGGGTCAGGAGGTTCACCGAGAGGGTGAGCGCGGCGAGGGATCCCGCGGCCGCGAGACTGATGGGCTCACCTGAGCTGGGGTCTGGCGGCGGCGGCGGTGGTCCTATGGGGTCGAGCCTAGGTGCGAGGGCGATGGGCGAGAGCCGGAGGGAGGCAAGGATGAGTGCGAGGGACGGCGTGAGAGTCAGCCCACAGTATGTCTTTCCCGCCAGGGAGGTCTGAGGAGGGGCCAGAGAGGCTAGCGAAGCGCGAAGCGAACTCCCCTGTTCTTTTTTTTCTTCTTTCTTTCTCTTTCTTTTTTTCCCTTGATGACCCCTAACTCACGGGGGATCAAGATTTTGCATTGCAAGGCGTTTGGCGGTTGCGATTTATTTCCTTTCCTCTTCATTTTCTCGCGCTGAACAGAAAGCGGGCGAACGACGATTACGATTTTAATGCATGAAACGACCAGATTTGCGGGTATTATTTGGGGAGGCTTGATTTGTATTGGCTTTTGCTTCTTTTTTGCTTCCTTTCTTCTTTCTTCTTTCGTCTTTTCAGGAGAGGCATCTAGACTCGGACAAAAAAGCAAGAACGCAAGAATGGTTTACTCTTGAGAAGCTGGATGATAAGTGAAGGGGGCGACAGCGACATAGAGAGAGGATGACGAACAAAGTTGACAGACAACACACAATGAACAGACCGACGGAACTAATACATCATCACAAACCTGTGTTCTCGTGGCTAACTTCTCTCTCCCCCCCCCCCCCCCTTCTTTTTCTTTGGCCCGTACCGTATGTGTCGTGCAATGAAGTGAAACCCAACATCTGAGACAGTGCGGGGGCATAGGAACAGAACAGACGTAAGATGGGCGGCGTCTTTTCTCTCGAGGTTCTTGGATGTGAACGCTGGGCAGGAGAACGTACAAGGCCTGTCATATTTGCTGTCAGACGCCAGGCAGGTCTACTTATTCTCAGTCTTTTGCTGTCCACTGCCCTTTCTCTCTCTCTCTCTCTTTTTGTTCTTCCCCTTCCTTTCTCTCTTTCTAAAACCTGTCAAAGGTTTGTATCTGTATATATATGTATGTTATGTGCCTGTGTATCCACGTGTGTGTATGTCTTCGCCACGGTCCTCCATGCTATCCATCCCTACATTTTAAATGCATCAAAAGGTGTGTCAAGCTCCCTACCTCAGTAAAACCCCACCCGCCCCTCGTGCCCGCTCCCCCTCCCCTAAGCCGTGCCGAGGGCGTGATAGCAGGATGTGTCTAGGCTTGTTTTTTTCCTCCGCGGCAGGCTTTTTTGTCGGCCCTTTTTTGCTTCTTTTCTTTTTCTTTTTTTTCTTTCTTTCTTCTCGCCCTGTCTGAGTAGCTTGTTTTGACTGGTTGGTTTGTTTCGTACGGCAAACTCTTTCATGTACTATGGTACTTAGTTACTGAACGTGATGTGAGGAGATGATAAGAGCTTCTGTGGCAGGCTGCAGGATCTGGCTGTCTGCATCCGGCCAACAAACACCCACCGGCTGCTTACCCGAAGATGACTTTTGTTTATCTCTCTGTCACACGAAGCAGAGAAAGCCCCGCGCATACGTACTTATGTTTTGTTGACATTCCAGTCGGCGGGGATCAACCAATGCAGCTCGATTTTGGCGTTTACCACCACCCTTCTTCCCTCCCCCCCCCCCCCAATAACAACAACAGCCGAGAAGAAGAAGAAGAGGGAAGACATACAACAGTCATGCATTGATAAATGTTGTAAAAGTACTGCTGTGTAATCAATCTTCAGGGACCACAAGGCTCTGCAAAGGAAAAGGGAGAAGAAGAAAAAGAAACTACCAGCGGGCATACATGGTTCACCATCAGGCCCGCAGAGACAGCAGCATCCAGCCGCTCCCCCCCTCCCCATCCCACCAACGCAACCTGCGCTCCCTAACAACCAACCCGACCCGTTAGTTTTTTGGTCAACCTTATTCAGGAAGCTCGAGGGTTCTTCCCTCTCTGCCGTCGGCTTCACATCCGTCCATAGTAATTATTGCCTGCCCGGTGTTGCTCCCCCCCTGTAAACCCCCCTCCCTTCAAAGAATGTGCGTCTGTCATGCATGGCGCGCGACACACATCCCCTCCCCCCCCCTTCCCCCTTCCAACGTCATGTAATCCGATTCGTTTGCGTAATGGGATCAAGTATGCAGGGCTGCTTCAACCACCAGAGTCGAGAGGGTTCCTGTGGTGAAACTCGTATGTACACAGGCTGGAATTCTTTCTCTCCTTCCTCCTCCTCCTCCTCCTCCTCCTCCTTGGATGTGAGTGGGGTGACTATGTTATTGTCTGGCTGACTGGTGAAATATGTGGTGGTGTCTGCTGTTTTGGACGTTTGTTTTTGGTTGGCAGAGAAGTAGGCTGCTGCAAACTGCGGCTGAGATGTTGTGGCCCAAACCTGCACACAGAACCCACACCTACAATTTCTGCCGCTATCTTTGATCTCCGGTGCGTACTTTACGCATCCAGATATTATCACTCAACATGGGACGTTTCATGGTAGATTAGCCGACGGCAAGGGACGGCTGTTGTAGAGTTTCACAGCGACCTGTCACTTGAAGAAGGAAGAAGTGCTTATATTATTAGCATGTTCAATGTCAAGTCAAGTCATGCCAGCACATCAGAATTTTCATATTTTGCGCATAAAATCGCGGGGCAAGATCTGCAGTGCAGTTCTCTTCCTTCTTTTGTGTTTTGAAGGTTGATTCTTGGGGCCGTTAGCAATATGCATGTCTCAGCGCTCGGTTCCAAAGTTTGTACTTAAAAGGCCGCCATGGGAACTGAGGGGGTTTTCTCCTGGGAGGGTTTACCCCCCCTCCAGCGGTGCTACTCTCTCAAACCTCAAAGGGATGCGTGCCGTCGACTATCCTTTTTTCTCTCTTGCTTTCTTCTCTCTTCTTCTCTCCCTCAACTAGATCGAGATCGAACTTCAAGGGTTGATCTTGTGAGGTCTTGTCTCGTGACCCCGCAAAGAAACCAAGACAAACGCGCTGATCTGGAATTCCATTTCAGTACTGGCGTGTCTGTGTGTGTGTGTGTGTGTGTGCTTAACTCTTTTTTAGAGAAAAGTCCTGGGGTCTTTTGATGCTCGGCTATACTGTATCTGTTCAACTTTCCGTGTTGCTTCTTCTCCTGCTGGCCTTTTCCCACCCCCTCCTTCGTACATGAACCACCAAAAAAAATATAAAAAAATTGATAGATCGTATAATCAGTGAACAACAGCCGCGACAGTACTCCCACGGATAAGTTCTATACACCCTCTTTATACACACACACACACACACACACACGTCCCTCTGTGGGTCCAGGCTGGCTCGACTTGACTGACCATGGCTTACATCTGTCACATGTATGATCCCGCCACAGGGTGTGAGGGAGTGTGTGTCTACTTAGTTCGTTGCACACGGCTCATGCAGCCTGGCTGGCGACATCCGGAGCCTCCTTGCAGCCCTTCCCGCAACCCCTCCCCGCGGGACGAACGAACATGTACACGAGCCTGCCCAAAGAAGACCGCATGACTCTCTCTCTCTCTCTCTCTTTCTTTTTTCCCTCTGTGTTGCAGTGTAGCTGTATTTTGTTGTGTGTAGTAAACTATGTACTGTAGTGACGAATCGGTGGGGTGGAGCCATGGACACGGTTTGTACATTCCCCTCCTCTCATCCAAGCGGAAAACACACATATGTCGAGGCCCAGGGCCACTTCCACATTCCTGGCTTCTCTTCATTCCTCCCTCGTGTTGTTTTTTTCCCCACCAAAAGGGCCAAGCCGCGATCCAACTGTAGGCATAGAGATCTTCCTCTTTTCTGAGTGCTCTGTGGCGAACGTCCTCCCTCCTCCTCCTCCTCCTCCCCGCTATTCTCTCTTTCTCTCTTCGCCTCTCTCTTGTATTTCTCTCCAATCTCTGTTTCTCTCTCACTATCTTGTCCTCGTCTGCCCTCCATTCAGATAGATATTTACCCCCCACCACTACCATCACCATTTTTCTCTTCCTCCCTGAAGTCCCCAAACTTTCGTCATATGGTTTGGGCCTTTGTAATTTCCCTATACCCTGTGTGGCTCAAGATCTCAGACTATCAATCAATTTTGGACACCAAAAAAAGACAATAGTCACAATACCTCATCTCCCGACCAAAAAAAAGAAAGAGAGAAAAAAGAAACACAAACCAAACATAGCATTGTTTGTTCCTGGTGGGACTCTGATTATCTTCAATCATCATCATCATCATCATCACCACCACCATCGCCACCATGGAGAGGCCCAGTAAGCTGGCTGATCTCAAACTCGTCAACAAGTACTACCCGGCGCAGGGCACTGTCGCCAACTACTCGTATCCAAACAGTCTCAAAATCGAGGGACGCTCCTCGGTGGGCTCGCAGGCCTCGGTGCCGGACATGGTGGCTGACGACCGGGACTCCATCATCTCTACGGATGCTGCTGATGGGGTGGACAATCGGGACTCGTACCACTCGTCTGGTGCCGAGCTGTGGGACTCGTTTTGGGAGGATCCCTTCTGGGAGGCCAACGCGGAGGAGGCAAGCCGTGAGGTGGATGGGATCCCGAGGATTATCAACGATAATGGGAGTTATCCAGCGTTGATTCCTTCGCCGGATCACAGCGCCACGCAGGAGCAGGGATATTTCACCAGCCAGGTCGACAGCAGCGAGGAGCAGGGGGTACCTGGCATCAGCAGCAGCGGGCCAGAGTCAGGGAGAGGAGGTGGTGATGCTGCTGCCGCCGGCAGGGAGTCGAGGAATAGTAAATGTCCCTCGATCATCGCCATCGAACGCGAGACTGTGGCTGCTGCTTCTGCTTCTCCTTCTGCTTCCGCTGCCTCCTCCAGACCAGTGACGCCCAAGGCCAGCTATTCTCTCTTTCCACGGCCGATGCCAAGACCACCAGTGGTTGAGCTCACCCCAAAGAAACCCATCCTGCCACCAAGAGCCACCACGACAGTATGGGAGCCCCCAGCACATCTCGTGTCTCCGGGCTCACTATTCTCTCCTCCCACTTCTTCTGGCAGCAGCAGGACATCAACAAGGCGCAAAACCCACAAGCCACTCTCAGATATCGCCATCCTCCCCTTCCGGTCCTCCTGGATACACTCCGCCCCGACCACGCCCGTCATCATCGGCCCATCTCCACTGGCTGTGGATGCTCCGACGAGAAGAGATTCCTCCCAGTCCTGCCCTCAGAGCCAGCGATTTCCAGTGAGGCCATCCAGGACCCGCTCCGACACAATGACGTCCACCTCATCCACAGCATCAGCGCCGCACCCAAGGACCCTCAGCCTCTTGCAACACGATGTGTCAAGTACTCCTCCACCTCCTCCTCCTCCTCCACCACCACCTCCACCTCCTCTTCCTTTCCCACCCCCACCACGCTCACCAGGGCGCGTAGCAGCAGCAGCAGCAGCAGCAGCAGCAACACCAGCAACAAAAACAGCAGACCGGCGCTCCCAGCCCCAAGCACCCAGGATTGCACCCCAGAACCGGCTTCAAAGATGCATGACAGACATCGAACAGCTACCGCGCCTCCCGTGTCCTCCTCCTCGGCCTCCTCCCCCTCCTCCCCAGAACCACCCATCGGCCTGGGACATAACCACGCCACCACCTTCATCCTCAACATCCTCCTCGTCCTCATCCTCAACACGTGGCCGGAGATCCACATCCACGGCCATTACCTCTTCCTCTTTTTCCTCCTCCCCACCGTCCCCTCTCCCGCCCATCTTCCCCGTCTCCGTCTTCGAGGTGGACTCAGACTCCGAGACAGAGGGCGAGGGGAGTTTTGCGCGCAGGCTCGCGCGCAGCTTCGCGTCCAGCAAGCGCACAAGGAGTGCGAGCGCGGCGCCGAGGTCGCGGAAGGGGCAGGAGGTTGCCAAGGGTCAACTGCAGCGGGCGCGGGCGGGGACGATGGTGGTGACGCCGGCACAGGCGCCGAGGGGGAGCGGTGAGAGTGTAGAGGGGGCGGAGAGGCCTGTACTTAGGAAGCAGAAGAGCGAGGTGTTTGGGAAGATGCTTTGGGGGCGGAGGTAATTGGCTTTGCTCGAGGACTCCTGGACTTTGTGGGGGATGTTGATATGGTTGATTGACTTGAGAGTGATGTCTGTGTCTATATAATGATCTTGGATGGGACGAATTCAGGTGTGACTTGTGCAGATCTTGCAAAGATGATTCAACAAATGTTTGCTAATTCTTCTACAATGTATTACGAGTACGATACTACAAAACAGGTGAAAGCTTTTACAGAGCAAAATCATATGCAGAGAAGTAAGAACAAAGCAAGAGCAGGCCTATTTAATCTTTGATTTCAATTTTCGATATGGCCTACGCATACGTAGGTATTTACGTGTGTTATTTTTCGTCAGACGAGCAGCATTCGCACAGCCCAAGAATCTCAACGAACTCTACTTTTGTCCCCCCCCCCACCAAAATCTTCTCTTTTTTTTCTTAACCCCTTTTCCCTCCTTTCAAGATGCCCGCCTCCAGCTCTCCCTTCGGCTCTCCCCCTGACTCTTCCTCCAGTTCTTCCGTTGTCATAATCGACGAGAATGGCGACCTGATTCTCGTCGTGGATGAGGAGCTGAAGGAGGACTGGGAGGAATCCGGCGCCTTCAGAGTCGACTCCCGGGCACTGATGCGTGCCTCCAGGGTCTTCAAGGCCATGGTGTATCTTGACTTCTCAACATCCATTTCTCTTGATATGAAACAACACTAACATTCCGTACCAGTTTGACACATTGGCTGTTTCTTCGAAAGCTTAAATCATGATAGCACAGGGACCAGGTATTTGTTGAGTCGAGTCTAGATGATGATAGCGACCTCAATACCAATTATCTGTTCTGTGGCATGGATGCAAACCATTTTTCGACTTTCCTGTGAGAGAAGGAGAAGAGAAATATTAAGTAACGCTCATTTCTGGCCATCCCCACGAGACATTTTTTGTTGTTTTATCCTCCATATTACTCGCACAGCTCATGCCAGAAGATTCTCAAAGCCGTTGTTTTTCGTGCACCATACTCGCATACTCGTGCCAGACATTCTCAAAGCCCATCCTCTTGGCCAACCTCTCCTCGGTGATGACATAGGGAGAAGGAAACCAACTGCTGACATCCCTCCCGGCCATCATGCCGACCAGAGCCTCGCCAGTCAACCAGCACTTGTCCATACCGTACCCCTGGAACCCAGCCGCGATCCACTCCTCCCCAGGTTCACGGCCTGTCGCGTTGCTGGGGAGCTTGCCCACCAAGGGCAGCCCATCAGGCGTCATGCCCATCACGCCCGACCAGATGGCCCTCAAGGTCGGCTTCTCAACCCCGTCGCCGCTCACAGCCGCAAACATGCGCGGCAGCAGAGCCGGCAGGTCCTTCCTGGAGGCCTCACTCACAAAGGTATCGTCGCTGCAGAGACACTCCTCGATGGTCTGGTACTCGGTGCCAACAAACATGTCTTTGGTCTTGGCGTTCTGCTGCAGGTAGTACAGGCCAAAGTGAAACGAGCCCGTCTGTGGGTCGAGGCGGGTGGGCTGCATCAGGCTCCAGGAACGTTCGCCTCCTTGGGAAGGGAAGTGTGCTGGGACGGCCTGGGTTGTCATGTGACCGCGGAAGGGGTAGATTTTGCCGCGCAGGGACGGGAGGAGGTGGGAGGTGAAGCCGTTGGTGCAGTAGATCACGCGCTTGGCCTTGATGGTGCCGCGTGGGGTGGTCACAATGTACTTGTGCGTCGTTGTGGCAGGGTCCTCGGACACGGATGTCACGGGGGTGTGTGTCTCGATGGTGAGACGGTCAGGGTGTGCCTTTAAAAGGCGGGTGAAGATCTCGGTGCAGAGTCTGTACGGCCACAGGGCGCCTGCTTTCTGGATATAGCCGCCGACGACGTCGATGAGACCCCATTCTTCGTTGAGCTCTTTGGCATCGGCGAGGCGGTTGTGGTTCTGATGCTCAGGGACTTCCTTGGCCATCATCTTGATCGAGTTCACGTGGTGCTCCCAGAGCTTGTCGTCCGTGACGGCGCACAGTTTCTGGACGGTGCGGATCTCGCTCTTCTCCTGGATGTCGGCGTCCATCTTGCTAAGAATCTCTTGGACCCTATCTACGTTCATGAGACTGAACCGGGCCATTTCTCTGGCTGCCTCGATGCCGTGGTGCTCGACCCAGTCTGAGAACTTGTGGCCGGCTGCTGAGACGAGGTGGCCCTATAACAACATCATCAACAACACAACATTTAGATACTGTCAGATATTAAGAGGAAAGGAAGGAAGGAAAGGCAGGAAGGAAAGACGAAGAAACGACGAGGACAAGATTTCCAAGACGTTGTGGGTGTCAACTTACTCCATTGCGACCAGTTGCCCCCGAGGTGAGGGTTCTGGCCTCGAGAACGGTGACATGGATGGGGCCAAAGGATTCGTCTTCCAGAAGAGCCTTGCTGACACTGCATCCTGTGATGCCAGAGCCGATGACCACGATGTCGGTCTCGGTGCGCAGTTTGGAGGACTGGATGGCCGAGACGTCTGGGTGAGGGGGCAGCTGCCAGAAGGCCTGGGTGGGGTTAGGCCGTGGGAGCCCTGGGTCTGCAGTTACGAGGGACTCGATCTTGGCCTTGAAGGCGTCTGGAGTACGTGCTATGTGATCAGCATGCGTGATGACAAGGCATCGAATGATATATGACTTTTCAAAGTGCACAGGGCTGCGGCAGACAAACCATTGTTCGATGCGGATCCCATCTTTGTCCAACTTTGTCCTCAAACAGTAATTAGCAGTAGTGATTTGAGTGTTGGATATTGACGATGGTGTGTCGAGTTTCACAGACGGTTCGCGTCAAGAGTCAAAGAATAGTCCAACTTTCAAAGTTGAGGGGGCTCGTCTCACTAATTCGCCTTCATCTTTTGAACCGGAACCAAGTCAGTCACTTGTGAATTATGATCAATAACGAATGATCAGCCCAATGAGGTTAATAACTACCAGGTACGGTTATACTTGCCGGGCTCGTACAAGCTTCATGCCGTGTAGATAGTTGCCCAAAGTTGCCCGTAGATAAGAACGGAGTTACGACAAAGTATTTTACAGGGACGATTTTTTTTCTTCTCTTTTTTATTCTACTATACTTTGTTGCTAAATGCATCCTCCATTGCGTCTAATAACAAAGTTCATGAATTTTAACCTCGGTTCTACGGAGCAGCATAAAGATATGCCAGGCTGGATAAAAGGTACATCCGCTTACTTACTTTACTTGCATGGTTGATTCCAGCAACATGAACCTTGAATAATACCATTAACGATACTGCTTCAATGGCTAAGCTAAAGGACATGTGAGCCGCCCGCCGTTTATAACTTCCAGATTTGTCCAAGGCACGGGACCAGGTATGAAACCTGGATCAGAGATGCGAAGATCCTGTATGGAACTTCTTTTTTTACTTTTTATTTTTCTATTTTACCATGTCCTTGTCCCCTTGCAACCTAAGCAGTCTTTTTTAAACTCTCACGTGGCTGTTCTCTATCATTTCACCGTCGCCAAGATGGGGTATTTCCCCGGTCTTAGCGGCCCTGCTTCTCGAGTCGCTCTCCGCTTTGCTTTTGCCCGTTCCTATCTTATCTACGATGGAGACGAAGCGAGTCGGTTGAAGGCAACGAGGTTATCCTCCCTTCGCCCCCGGGATCCGGGGGAGGAGAGGTGGAGACCTTTTTCTTTGTACGAGACGTTCGTGAGGTTCGGGCAAACAGAGGACGATAAGCACAAGGGCGACCTAGGCCTTGCTAATGGACACGTCGAGAGAGCCTATGTTTCGTTAAATCACCGCCCTTCCTCCTTATGTCTGAGGAAGGAAGAACAGCAGGAGGGAAGTCACGTCTCTTGCATGTTGTTTAGAGAGCTCATAATTGTTTTATACTGTCAAGACTGAGCCGAACTCGGGTGGGTGTTTCTTATGATCGACACCGCATCTTAGCTCTTCTCAACAAGACGTGTCGACATTCTTCATTACTTATTATTACCATAATAGTTTTCAGAGCCACACGACCACCCGACAGTGAGCTTTACTCCCTTCACCGCCACCAATCATGGCAACCATCGAAGAAATAGCGGCCGAAGAGCCCATGGATCCCGGAAGGCTCGAGGCCAAGCAGGTCGCCAACTCGGATGATATGGAGTTGATAATGATGGGCAAGAGCCCCAAGATGAAGAGAGTCTACAACTTCTGGACATGTGCGTGGAATAATCCCCCTACTTGGCTGCCGTGAACTCCGAGATGGTCACCGAGATCTCAACCATGGCTGACAAAGAACATAATCACAACTATTAGTATGTGCGTATCAAGTCATGATGTGCGCCACTTGGGCATGCGTTGTGGTTCTATACGGCACCATCTTCGATATTGGAGGCCCAGTAGGCCTTTTGTACGGATCGTGAGTTTACTTCCTACTACCAATCCCTTCTGGCTGGTTGTTCTGACAATCCAGCGACAAAGAATCGCCGTAGCTATAGGTCAAACCCTCCTCATGGCCTCCCTGGCAGAGTACTGTGGCATCTGGCCCACCGCTGGTGGACAGCAGTTCTACGTGCAGGTCCTGGCCAGCCCCAAGTGGCGGCCCCTGCTCTCGTACCTCGTCGGCTGGGCATTGATGACGGCTGAGATGTCGGTCAGCTCCTCGTGTGCGATCCAAAACGCCAATATTATCGGCTCCTTTATCCAGACCGTGCACCCCGATTTTGAGTGGACTGTAAGCAGCAGCAGCAGCAGCAGTAGCAGCAAACTGGAACCCCCCCCCCCTTTCACTTTTCCGATTAGCACACTCGACGCACAAGTTGACAAAGGGTAATTTTACTGTATAGGCCTGGATGAATTTCCTCCTCTACCTCGCCTTTATCATCGTCCCGCTATTCATGAACCTCCACGCCTCTCTCCTGCCCTTCTACAGCTCCTTTGGCGCGTTCCTTACCGTCGGCGGCTTCTTCGCCTGGGCCATCACCGTCCTGGTGAAGGCGCCCAAATCCAGCGCCGAGTTTGTCTTTACTACATTCCTGAACAATACTGGGTACACGAGCAGCGGTTGGGTCTTCATCATGGCCTTTTATAACTCGATTTATGGGCTGTATGGAACGGATGCCATGATGCACCTCGTGGAGGAGATGCGAAATGCCGCAGAGGATGCGCCTGTGAGTCCCCATCCCTTCGCTTGCCCTCTCTACTCTATCATATCCATATTTCTCTTTTTTCGATAGCTCACAGTAGCTGACTCTTGTGTGTGATGACACAGCGAGCGATGGTCTGGTCTATGATCTTTGCTGGTATCACCACTATTGTTACCGATCTGATCCTCCTCTTCACATGCGGCAACTATACGTCCTATGCCGAAGAGCTGTAAGTTGAGATGATCTCCTCTCTACGTCCTGGTGCGACTTGAATGCCTCTGACAAAATCATTTGTAGTGCCCCGTATGTCTCGTGGTTCGCAGAGACCTCCGGTAGCTTATACGGCGGCGGTCTCTTTATCTCCATTCTGTTTGTTATCGGCAATGTGAGTCTCCCCCCACCCCCCCCCTCTCACCCACCACATCACATAGTCTGTTGGGGTCTGATCTCTGACATGGCGACTACTTGATAGCTGCTCATCTGCGTCGGCGTGCTGGCTTCCTGCTCCCGCCTTGGATGGAGAATGGCTGAGGACAAGGCGTTCCCTTACTCTGACTGGCTGGCCAAGCTTCACCCCAAGTACGGTGTTCCCTGGAACATGATGTTGGTGGTGTTTGTTGTCGAGATCGTGGTTGGTAAGTCAAGATCATCACCGGCCGTCTCGTACTCCCCAAGTGTTCACGCAGCTGACATCCTCTCCCTCCACACCAGGCCTCATCTCTTTGGGTAGCGACCTTGCATTTTATGCCATCGTCAGCGGATCAGGCGTATTCTTCCAGACGGCTTACATTGCTCCGATCATTGCGGTAAGATTGAAAAATTCGCCTTGTTCTTGGAGGTTTGGCCCAAGACGCTGACTGGCTCTACTTCAGGTTCTGGTCCGAGGGCGCGACATCCTCCCTGAGCGGAAACACTTTGATCTCGGCCGATGGGGTATCCTGATCAACTACATATCAGTTGCATGGGCCTTGTTGGTCATTGTGATGTACCTGTTAGTATTACCCAGACTTTGTTTCCTCTTCATTCTTCCCGCCCCCCCGCCCCCCCTTCCCCCAAAGGAGGGTTTTCCTTCTCTTTTTCTCTTTTTCAATCTCAAAACAAAAGTCTTTCTTACTGACACGTGAGACTCTCTCTACAATTAGCTGCCCACTGTATCTTCCCGTCACTGGCGAGAACATCGGCAACATGAACTGGGCATGTGCCATTGTCGGCGCTGAGGTTCTCTTTTCAGGCTTGTACTGGGTCTACGCGGCCCGGCATAAGTACTTGAAGGAGTCGGATGTGCTGACAGCACAGATATCGAACCAGGTCCAGCTGGAGGGTCAAGCCGTCGACGTTAAGAGCCCTCAAGACACTAAGACTGCGTAGAGGAGAATATTGTGGACAGATGAACTGTTTATTAATGCCCGAATAGCAGAATTGATGAGTAAGATTATGTGTTGTAATTACTACCCACGCAGCAAGTGGCACAGTGCGGCTGTCTGTGTGAGACCCTCGCCTATAGGCTTTTAGGTAGACTTGGATCATTTCCAGATTGCACTGGGGAATAGCCATCCTTTCGGTGTTCGCATAGGGTTACCTGTGATGGTCAATCTACTCGCCTCATGGGGAGAAGGGTGCTGATATCATGATGACACGCATGAGAAATTAAATCCTGCTATCACTTATGCTCCTAAACTCCCCGGGGTACAGAGATGCAGAGCCTTTCATGAAAGCCTCAAAGTAGCACAATTTGCTTTTTATTCCGAAGGAGAAAAAGTAAATCCATGTTACAATTAATCTAGATGTCGCTTCTGCAGCTAGCTGATTTGCATCGGGTCTGTTCGCAGCTAGAGAGCCATGGACCTTCATACCCAATCTAGACGAAACGTGAGAGAGATTTCTGTGCTCTTGATTTGTGCTTATCTTTTGCGGTACTGACGATACTGACGTATACGAGATTCCTACCATGCTAAGCCCTAGTGAAGGCCTGAAAGACTTCAGTGATGCCTACCGCGGTCATCAACGTGCTGAGGTTATACAAGTCGTCCCTTCCCCCCCCCCCCCCCTCTTCTGCTTCCCCTTCTAAAGTGTAATAGTCACTGGAGTATTCGGTACGGGGCGTTCACCATCATCCAGACTGGATATAAATATCTGTGCTCGTCGGTTGATGTAGGCTCGTCAAACTGCTCGTCGTTCCTCAGAGGGGGTGATAATCTGTTTGCGCCGAACGGACTGAGGTGTGTTGATGGTTCTCACCATCATAGCTGCCTGTGGGAAATAAATCTCAGTTCAAGGTCGAAGTACAAGTGGATACAATAGTGAGGAGAGGATGAAGAATGCTATACGTGATGATTGCCAACGATCGCGTCGATTCAACACCGCGAGATGGAAAACGTCTCCTTTCAACTCTCTTCATCTACAGCAGAACACACTTCGACCCGCTGGTCTTCTTCTTGGTAGCCCTGTTGACATCGTCCCTCCAGCTCTGCACCTTGCACGTGTTGCGAGCATCAGTGGTCGAGTAGCTGCTGCCCACGATGATGGGGTCTCGTGTAGGCATCATGCTGACGCCGCCTTGTGGTTGCGACTTGGACGTGCCCGAGTCTTTGTTCTGTTTGTTGGAGGGCATGGTGGGGAGAGAGATGAATAGCTGTAAGGGGGGAGAGGAGGGCAAAGCCGAAAATATTTGGGTCAAGTAGATAGGCCAGGGCGATAGACCACCAGAGCTTTAATTATTTTGTCACACCTCGCTTTCGTCTCGCCTGGTCGTTTTCGAGATCAAGGTCAAGGCTTCCTGAGTCACAAGCGACTGTCTTTTGAGCAGGTGGCTATTTTGAAAAGTTTCACAGAAGACATCGAGGAAAGTTTCACTGCTAGATGTATTCAATAATGAAAGTGACTTAGGGACCAACGCATTTAAATTCGCAGCCGCAGATGTGTTTGCTCGAATCGAATACTGTTACACACGCTACAAGAGATATTGTCACCCACCATAATTGCTCAGCATGACTGGCAAGAAACAGTATTGCAAATATTGCGTAGGGCGTTTGACTGTTCGAGGAGATTTGCCACAAAGAAGGAACACAGAGAACTGCCGAAGAACAGTCACTCAATCATAGTGACGCAAGGGGAAGAAGAAAAAGGAGAAAGTAATCATGCCCGATCGAGAATGGTAAAATTCCCATCTGAGCTCATCCCTTTGCCTATTCCCTGCTCTTCTCTTTGCTTTCTTTCTCCTTCCCTGCCATCTTACTGGGGCTTGAGAGACAGTGACTTCTCTCGAAATTTGTTCCCATCCTCACCCGACTGATTGACACCTGCCTTTCCATTCATATATGACTGATTTCACTCCTTAGTGAGCTATATACTAGATTTGCTCTATGTCATGTGCTTCATCAGTGACTTGATCATGTCTGCTAGGGATGATGAATACTTTTGATTATAAAAGTTTAGAATAGGGAACACACTTCAACCTGGGCTCACTTCTATTCAGGTGAGCTTCACCTGAGCACCACATCATTCTCAGCCCACAGCTTTCACCTCGAAGTGCCAAGGGTTAATATATCAGTCAATCCAGGTGAGATTGACACAGAGCCCTTTTCCTCCACACCTCATACTGCCTGCGAAAGCTGTGAGAAGTAAGATAGTGAGGGCTCGAGCAGACAAAAGGTTAGGTGGCCACAGCCTTGCGTCTTTTTACTGGATACTGGAGGCTGACTTTGATGATTGCCTTCTCTTGGGATTGTCTTCAAACTCTCATACACATCAGAGTATAGATATCTACTGTACATTCCTGGCCGGCTTTGGGGCCCGAAACCACGAGGATATGTATATACAGTATACATCATACTCTGGACTCTCTCATCTACAACAGAAACAAGACCAAGAACTATTTGCTTCGGGGGCCGTGATGCGATTGGCCAAAGTGCACCATTGACATGCTCAACAAGTTCTCATTGAGGGAGTAATTAAGAGCCCATGAGCACAGAGGTGTTCGGTCAAACACTACATGCCCTCTCCTTGGAATAACAAGGCGCTGAATCAAGAGGACTCGAATACATTCTCCTCTTCCCCCTGAAAGTTTGCTGGAGGGTGGACGCCGATCACTCCAGCATAAGGGGCTGGCTGCCTCACGGATGTCGTGCTCAGATCATTTCGCCGCAACAAGGACGACTCGAGGCCTCCTGACTTTCTCTCTCTCTCTCTCTTCTTTCCTCTCGTCCCATCAGGAGAGGAAGGATGAAGAGAAATGAAGCCCTCGCTTGCCCTTGTCCGTCCTGCCCTCGAAAGCGGTGACAAGTGGCTTCAGCTCAAAAGTTTCTAGTCGGCACGGCCGGCGCATCTGCCGCGGTGCAGATTCCTGGGCCCCTCCCTACTACCTTGGCCCGCAGCTCCTACTACGTTATTACTCTTGAGCCGGCGAGAAAAGGGATCGAGCCAGAAATGTAGAGGGCTTGCTTGTTGCTTAGCCAGTCCATCAAAGATCGTCTGGAAGGCTGGTTAAGAAAGAGAAAGGAACGAAAAGAAAAAAAAGCAGCGAGGCAAGTGAGCGGTAATAGCTGGTGAACAAATTACATCCGCCGTGGCCGCAGCTGCGGCGCAGGCTCAGAGCACACACTGCCTTGCAGTACCTGGGAAAGAAAGAGGTGCACACGGCGCATGTTCTGGTGACCGGACCGTGCGACGACAAGGGCCCTGCGGTAAGCGAAGAAGGAAAAAACCTTTGGGGGGAGGGGGCCTACCGCGGTATGCAGGGCCCCCAGATTACGTGCGAGAGGGGACACTTCTTGGCTTTACCCACCGGCCTCGAACCTTAGCTGTTGTGCCTATGCTTGGTTGCTCATCGTTATGAGAGGGGGCAGCGTCATCGTACATAAACGAAAGCACCGCCAATTTCACCCACCACAGCGGTTACCCCTTCTCCCCCCCTCCCCCCCTTGCCTTGACTGACTGCACGGTCTGCACACCAACTCGACAAGAGAATGGACGGATTAGACCGGGCGGGCATGAGTTCATTTTGGACTGGTGGTCATTTGGATGGTTGGAGCTTGGGGGGGGGCGGGCTCGATAGGCTGGAGAGAGTACTGGGAGCAATAGTGAAATGAGACACTGTCAAGATGAAACACGGGAGCGCGGTATAATAAAAATCATGTCGGCTCATATTGGGTCCGGATTGGGAAAAAGAAAATATGGGGCACGCCGGCCACAAAGTTTCTGTGGTGAAATGGGCCAGATAAGTACATAGCAAATAAATGAATCCTCGCACAGACTGCCTCTTAAAAAGTTAGATTAGATAGATTAGCGATAAGAGGAGGTGGAGCGAGGTGTTGCGATGGTGGAAGAGAGCGAGATGGCGTGTGAGTGATAAAAGAGGAGATACAAACGAGGCGAGATCCTCTGCCCCAGGGAATAAGTATGTGGAGTTGCAGCCGTAATTTTGGGGGCGGCGAGCCCTCCTGCGGTCCCTGCTTTTAAATAAGCCATGCCACTGGGACAAAGCACAGAAGAACCATAGTAGTATACGTGAAGGCGGTTAGACTTTTGGGCCCCACCGCCTCGGTTATGATGGCGCGTGGAGGTGGTAATTTCAGGACATGTCTGAGTCTGACCCGGGGGTTTGGAAGAGACCTCCTTGCGTTTCTACCACGGTGAGTAATTACTTGGGAATGGTCTGAGTGGTCCGAGTTCAGCCCTGAGTGGACGCTAGAACACAACAAAGCATCTGAAGTTGTGCCTTGACCTCGTGCGTGCGTGTTCATTTTCTGTAGCCCCTTGTTGTAATAATGCAGTGTTCTAAGCCACGATTGGTACATACATACATACTTACAGATTATGTACGGTGTTCATGGACCTTGTGGCCAGGAAAGTTCCTTGCGTCTGGTTTTGAAGGCGCCGCAGGATTGTCAATCAATAAGTGGTGTGGGGCCAGGCTATGCCATGCCATGCCATGCCTTGCCATACATGGCCAAGATCAAGGGCAAGATGAAGATAGGATAAAGGATGAACAGCACAATACATAAAATAAACGGCGACAGGTTCCGTCGTGTGGTGGCTGAGGCTCAGCTGCCGTGCAACCTGCTGTCAGCATTGACTTGAGTAAAAGTAAGTATGCACAGCACCGTACTACCATACTACCGCCCGCGCGCACGTGGGTCGAATGGGCCGCCCCCAGGGGCGGAATAAGATAAGAAAAATTAATAAAACTCCCCCGCCCCCCCTTTGAAGGCTCGTAACTCTTGCTTTGTCAGAGAGGAATATTTTGCCATCGAAGGAGCGTCGTTGTGGTGGTCTCGTAGCTGTGCGCCTTGGTCAGAAAATTCACTCACTCAGGGGTATCCAATGAGAAGGGACAGGGGCACATTGTTTTTGGTGCTGTGATGATTCCAACAAAGTGTCAAGTCTAGTTCCGAGTGGGAATATGGGCCTTGATGGCTCGAAACAGTAAAGACCTCGTGGCTATGGAGTCGTTTGGACAGGTGAGGTGCCCCCCCCCCCGCCCCCCCGTCTGGCCTGCAAGCCACATCTGGAGTTCGTACCGTATACTATGGTAGTAATCAAGATCTTGGTGGGAGGGGCAGGGTACCTGGGAAGATGGCGTGGTGTGGTGTCGCAACGTCGCCGTGTCGCAGATCTTCTGCCACCCACACTTGAAGGATGATGCGACGAGGGAAGATTTGAAGATTTGATGACTGGACTTTTACCCACAGATTTCCTCGTCCTCTCGCCCACTCACTCACTTACTCACTCACTTTACTTGGGATAGACTACTCATAAGCATTTGGCCTCATTAGTCTGTGACTTGTGGATAGTATTGTACTAAGGGGTCTCCTTGCTCGATGAGCCTCGACCAGGCTCAGCCCTGCCGCGCTCCGACCCGTTTTCCAGGCGAGGAAGCCTTCGAGTTCGACGAACAAGAAGCCAACTGGAGGTGGGAGGACGCCTCTCGCCGCCACAAGCTCGCTATCGCTGCCGAGGCTTCACCGCAATACGAGGGGGGGGGGCTGCTGGCCAGATGTGGCCGTGGTTTCCTTGGGCCCCTGCGGAGGAGGAGATGGTGTCCTTCTTCGAAAACATTCGGTCCGCCTCGAACCGGGCCATGGAGAGAGAGGGCAGACTAGCAGTGATTTCGCATGGCACCTATCATCTGACCATAGCATAAGAAAATTTGGCAGAAGAAAAAATAAAAAGAGAGAAAAAAGCGACCGGGGTTCGGGTGGGGTCAAGTCGGACCTCCTTTACCGGATCGACCTTGTTAGGCCGAACTCCCGCGAAAGGAATTCCCCTCTCTCTCCCCTCTTTCTCAATCACCCGCAGCCAGGCGAGGATGCAATGCTTGCATATGCAGGTGCCCACCAAAAGCCAGGCACAACATTCTCACTGCATGATGGTGCAGTGGTGCTGGAGGTGAAGGTGGAGGAGGCCCGGATCAACCTCGCTGCCCTCATCGTCATCATGGTTTTCCCTGTCCCGCCCCCTCCCCTCCCCCCCAAGCCATCCACCCCTTGCCTCTCTACCCACCCCACCCCTTGATTGTCTCTGGCAAGCCTGGTCGATGAGATTGGTGCCAGATCCCAGGAGTGACGAGAGACACTGTCAGTCCCTCTCATTTCCACAAATCCTGCTCTTTTTCCCGCGTGCTGCTTGGGCTTAGTTGCTGCTTTGCTGGATCCTGGATAACCGACGGGATCGTAATGGTTCACCCAAGTTTTCTCTCTACCATGTATTACTGACTGACATGACATTCATCTTTCTCTCTTTCCCTCTCTGTATCGGACGACTGCTAGCCGACACCAGCCGACCCCTCCCTCCCCCAAAGGGGAAAGAAAGGAAAAGAAAAAAAACCGCCCTCCCCCTAGTTATGCCCGTGGAGAGTCACATCGACGGCGGACTCGAGGGCTCGGCGACGACTTTGCTTGAGAGGGGACGAGGAGGGGTCTGGACTGTGTTGTGTTGCTGTGTGGTACTCGTTCACCTTCCGTCTTCCTTTTTTCTCCCCCCCTTCTTCTTGACTGACAAATGGGGGAGTTGACGGACCTGGTTTGGACGACACCCTATCACCCCACGTACTTATCATGCAGTCAATGATGGCGCAAGGAGTAACTTGTGAAGAAGATCTGCTGCAGTAAAGTAAGTAGGACATCCTAGTATTTGAGGCTCGAGACCTGATCTTCGACAGGGAATCAAGCATCTTTCAGACAAACTTGGATGGGTTGGGTACGACCCCATTGGACGAATACCATGTACCCATCGTAGTACTATGGTACCACTACAGGTAAGGGAACCACGAAGTTTTTTATTTATGTAGTGGACCGAAAACAAAGCGTAAGTTAGTGAGTGAGAGAGAGAGAGTGGGAAGGAGAGAGGATATTCGTGGGCTGGGAGACGGAACTTGCACGCCGTCATGGCCGGCCGATGGCACATGATACCATAACATGACAGCGGGGGCTGTCACTCGCTCTTGCTCTACTTACTCTGACTACGTAAGTACTGCAGCGTTAAAACGGTAGGTACGATGGTACCTCACTACTCACCCCAAAAAGACGCCCACCAGTATCAAGCCGGCCCCCTCCACCCCCCTCCCCAGTGCCTTCCCCCCCCAAGCAACACCCCTGTCCGGTCCTGCATTGGTGTGTGAGATGCAGCCAAAAAGACGCTTGCACGGCACCTCCTGGCTCGTCCCGCTCCTCTGAAACCGCTGCAGAACCTCAACCACACCATCGTGTCGTGTCGTATCCTTCTCGTCCTATTCCTGGCCTGGCCCCTTCTCCCTCCATCCCCCCCCCTTTCTCCTCCTCTCCCTCCAGAATCCTCTTTCCACCACTCCTGGCCAATCCTACTACCAGATTACCATAGTATCATTAGCATTTACCATGCCAAATATTAGAATTGGAAGCCACTGGTCACCGTGCGTCTGTGATTTTTTGGGGATTTTTTTTTAACCCCCCCCCACCAGAATCCAACCCTACCTCCTCTACTACCCTGCACAACCTCCTTGTGACCTTGTCTGTCTGTCTCCAGGTGATCATCAACCGTCTTCTCCTCTTTTCCTCCCCCCCCCCCTTCCTTTCTTCCCTTCGGGAACATCTTCTTCTCTACTTCACAGTGCTTGGGCTCACTGCTTCCAATTAGATCCTCGATCCGCCAAGTCCCGCCCCCTCAGGCGCTCAGGTCGCCATCCATCCAAGACGTTCTCGTCGACGAGAAGCTGGGATTTATCTTTTTTTTCTTTCTTCTTCCTCTTCTTCTCCTTCTTTTTTTTCGATTTTTCCCCCTTCTTTTCTTTCTGAACCTCGACGAGTCACCCAGGAGATCCTTCCTGCTGCGGTGATTGTCAACTTGGAATATTCGCCCGTGTCTCCACACCCGGTGTCTGGTCTTGGTCTTCCCGCGAAGGTCTGTTACACCCTCTCTGCGAGTTGACCCTGACCTGACTACACCGCGTGGTTGAGCCAGCCAGCCGAAACAGCTGATGTACGTGATCCCCCCCAGTGGCCGGTATTCTCCTTGATGGACCTGCCGAGTCTCGACTGTGCCTGTGTCTGTATCTATGTCTCTCTCCCTGCTCGTAATCGGCCCATGCCCACCCTACCCTGTCCTGTCCTTTCCTGCCCTGCCCTGCGTCGTGGTCGTGGTCGTGGTCGCTCTCCATGCGACCCTCCCGTCCCGTCTCTCTTTCTCTCTCTTTTCCCCCCCTTCTCTCCTCTTGACCTTGGTCGCTGTACAGGCTACTTGCACGCACGGCTGTTTTGTTTGGACCCTCTCCTGTCTCAACCCTCGACGTGTTGATCGTGTCCTTCCTGTTCTCACTTGGTCACCTGGTCGTCGTCGCCGTCGCCGTCGCCGTCGTCGCCTTCCCTCTCTTTCTTTCTAAGCGCACTATTCTTTTTCCATCTGGAGAATCTGTGATTCTACCTTGTAACTACACCGCGCTGGAATTCTGCGACACTCGCTACCTTCTACTCGAACACGTCCCGCTGACATTAGCAAATCTGATCAGAGACACACACACACGGGTCGGTTCGTCCCAGGCTGCTTGCGACCCGTCCCGCTTGAGTCTCTGCGAAACTCTTGTGTCTTGGGAGTGCTTTTTTCTTCCCCTTCTTATTACTTCTGCTTGTCTCACACGAGACCATCAGCTTGTCTTCCCACCGCCGGAAAAACCGGACTTGTCGACGGCTCACGCCAGCCAATCTCGCAAGATTGATTCCCTGGACATTTTAGGAACTTGATCGTCCAACCTGCCGGTCCAGTCATCTTCAAGTACTGCGCTTGTACGACCTTCTCGAGGGGATACAACACCCACGCGGCGGCGTTTTGTTCTCGTCGCTCGTCACACTGCGCGCTCGCCTGCCAATTGGCGTTTCCATGCTCTTCCCTTCCAGCCGAGGCCGACAACTCCTGCATATGCGAACGAGGACAGCATCGGACAAAAAGCTCGAAGAGATAAGGGAGTCGACGGGTAGCAGGGTGGTTGTCGAGACCGTTTTCGTTTCGGGTTTTTTCTTTCTAGGAGGTGACAACTCATGAGTCGACCTCAATATGGGAGCAATATGGACCGGCCGTCTGCATCGGATATCATCAGGAGGGCGAGGGAACGGGCCGAGGCAGGCCAGCCTCGAGAGGACTACGAGACGTTTCTCCGACGTCAAGCAGCAATGAACAATGCCAACAACAGCAGCGGCTCTCCCAGGACGCCAGACATACCACCGAGGAGTCGGCCTCCCCAAGGCTCACCAGACAACGGGGCGCCCAGACAGCAGAGATTACAAGCACCACCGGGCCTGCAAGACAAAGACGGCCAGATCGCGCTGTCGATCTCGAGGCCTGCGCCCGTTCCACAGTGGCCTCTTGCTGGCCCCCTGGCGACTCCCTCGAACTCGTCCAACGCGGAGCCCTATAGACCGCCAGCCGGCAGCTCACCACCGCAGAGACCACCTCGCCCCTCCCACGTACCGTCGATCCTAGATGCCTCCAGGATCCAGGACCCGACGCCCTCCTTCCAATACCAGCCTCAGCTCGACAGAGACTCGGGCAACGCCACGTCTTCCGTGCCCGAGACCCCCTCCAGCTTCTCGCGACCTTCGACCCTGTCGTCAGTAGGCTCCATACCCGACTTCCCATTACCAATACAGGCGCCTCCGCCCTCGCTGGGCCCGCCGCCACCGCGGAGAAGCGTGAACCTGGGTCCACCGCCCTCGGCCAGGCGTGGCGCCTCGTCCTTCTACTCGCACCTGTCCTACGTATCACCCATCCCTGAGGAGAGCCCTCGGAGGTCACATACGTCCTATGCGTCGAGTGCGGCAATGCCTGAGAGCTGGGGCACGCCTTCCCCCATGAGCAGCCCCCAGAACCCCGAAGCATTCTTTGACAACGTCATCATCGAGGAGAGGAGCCCGAGCCCGTCAGAAGGAATGTCAATGCAGTCCATGCCAGAAGACGACGGGGACGAGAGCAGGCTTGTCAGGAGCGCAAGCGTCGGGCGGAGGGGCCGAGCTGCGCTCGTGACGACAACACCGATCTCGCGAAATTTGGAGGCAGAGGACGTCTCCCCCCGATCTGCCGCCACCCCGGTACAGGCGAGCCCCTTCTCCGACGGCACGGGCTTCCTCGAGCCGTCCTCAGGATCGTCGACGACTGTCGCGTCGAACATGTCAGCTAGTTCCCGTCCCGTCGGCGCGGCGCTCACGGCCGATGCCATACTCAACGCCTACGATGCAGCATCTGCCACGGATCCGAGAGCGTCCAGGCGCATGTCCGAATCTCCTAATACCCAACAAGCACAACGAGGCTTTAGCCGCCTGTCGGCGATAAGACGGCCGCCGCGGCTGAACATCGATGCGGTCCGAGAGGCCGAGCAGAGGGGCAGCCTCACCAGCCTTCCAGACCTGATCAGGCGGGCCACGAGGCTGGCCGCGAGCCTGGACCGCGGCAAGAGGCCTGCGAGTCGTTTCGACATGGACGATTTCCCACCGGAGCTGTACGCTGCCAACAGGCCGCCAAACGTCAGCCACGGTTCCGGTAAGTGACTTCCGCCCCGGAGAGAGCCTCTAATGTAAGTGGGGACGATCGGCTGACATGATATACGCCAGAAGAATACTACGACGATAAACACCGGTCAGGCCTCTCCGACATGCTGGCGGCGTTCCCACCACCGGCCCAGGCGCAAAGCCGTGCAGGTATCCGGCAGAGTATACGTGATTCGGTCATGTCATGGCCTCTGCCTCCTCTGGACCGCCGCTTCAACAACGCGAACCCCGGCGCGCCATCAGGGGCCACGCCTGAGTCTCAGAGGAAGGGCCGTCGCTGCTGCGGCCTTCCCATGTGGGGCTTCATCCTGCTCACCATAGCCCTCATCATCCTCGTCGCAGCCGCCATCATCATCCCGATCGAATTCTTCGTCATCCGCAAGAACAACACCAGCACCAGCACCACGTCGGCCGCAGAGCAGCAGTGTCAGAACCAGCTCACCTGCCAGAATGGAGGCACTAACATCGTCACGAACGGCATCTGCTCCTGCATATGCTCCAACGGCTTCACGGGCTTCGACTGCTCAACCTCCGACACCGACGGCTGCACCACCATTACCGTATCCGGTGATGCTAATATCAATAATGTCACAGTGGGAGACGCCATCCCGCGCCTGCTGACGCAGGCCTCCTCTAATTTCACCATCGACCTCTCCGAGACCACCATCCTCTCCAAGCTCAACGCTGGCAACCTCAGCTGCTCTTCCCAGAACGCCCTGGTCACCTTTGACGGCCAGGACACGCGCGCCGGCGCGGCCACCGACGTCGTGACGGCCGATGACAACGATACTACGACCTCCAATCAGGTGATCGCCGCCGAAGTTGAGGACGAGGATCACTCGAACGCCGCCACCGTCACAGTCATGGCGGGGCAGTCGAGCACTACCACCCTCACCTTGGGGGGCGCCACGACCTCGATCCCGCCCACCACGACGATCACAATCACCAAGACCCTGACGACCAGCTGGACGGGCTCCTCCTCGACGTCTTCATCATCGATGACCTCAACGACCTCGACCTCGACCTCGAGCGCGGCGACTGCGACTGCGTCCTCGACCTTCACCGTGACGCAGGAGGCCCTCGACTTCGCGAGGGTGGGCGTGCTGTTCATCCTGCAGGAGGACCAGCTGAGCCACGCGTCGACGGCCCAGACCGCCCTCGAGTCCTTCTTCGAGTCCTCATCCCAGACCATCACCGCGGCCAGCAACATCTCGCTCGCCAACGGGAACACGATCGACCTCGTGAACTTTCACATCGACGTGGGCACGGGCCTGGTCGGCAGCCTCGTCACCACCAGAAAGCGCGAATTGGATGAGGCGGTCTCAATACATCTGTGGAGCTGAAGTTGACCAGGACGCTTGGGGGAAAATCTAAACAAAAGGGGAAGAGGGGGGGGGGGGGGAGGTAAAGGAGGGTCCAATATCGAGCCGGAGAAATAAGACAATATGATGAGACATGAAGACGCTGGGTTTTTTGTGGTTTTTTTTTTTGTTTTCTTGGAAGCAGGGATACCCGTGATCTCCCACTAAAAAGAACAAGAACTTGGGCGTCAAGGAACATAAAGGGGCGACAGCATGCTTACGTTGCCCACATTCACAGCACGAGTGAGCGGTTGCTTTTTTTTTTCCCCTTCTTTTTTTTCGTTTCCCTTTCCACTACGTGGAATTAATTCTCACCGGTGGAGAACAAGACATGTTGATGTATATCCACCACGCCCGCAAGAAAAGCCAGCACTTTTTGGGAAGCCTGCTTCCTTTTTTGTCTTTTCTTCCCCCCCCCCCCCTTCTTTTTCTTTCTTTTCCGTTGAACCCCGTTGCGCGCTGGCAAGACCTTCATGCGCTGGCAGTTTCTCCCTTTTTATACCATAACCCATGTGCTTCGTAGCTCGACTTGTATATATATATATACCACGGATCAACACCCCTGTGCAACTACTATTGTTCTTTTTTTTTCTTCTCCAAAATCTCTGCAAGTCCTCTCTGCTCTGTACACTATTTCTCGTTGTATTGAATTTGTGCTATATTTTTTTCTTCCTTTTGTTCTCTTGTCACCTTGCTAGTTTCTTGAGCCTTGGGAAAGGCTGATAGGAGGGGCAAGGCGAGGAGGAGGATGAGAAGGGAAACCCAGTCTCGTTGACATTGAGATGCCTGTAAGCAGGCGATGGTGGATGAGGGAAGGCATTATCGGCCAGAGGAGGTCGGGAATGGCTGAGAAAGGACTCAAGTGAAAGAAAGGGAACCTTGGAAGGGGGAGAGGAGGTGAGGGAGGAAGGGAGAAAGAAATGTATTGATTATAGGTAGCTTTTCAAAGATGAATGGGTCTCTCGTCTGTTGATGGGGGCCGCTGAACACTGGAGGTTCTTCCGATCATCTTCCTCTGCGCGAGTGATTGGTGCCCATGGTAACTAGCTGTTCAGCCGAAAATACTCAGCACTTGCCGCCTGATTAATTATCTGCCTTGAGAACAGCCCAAACATGTCATTCTGCTTGCGCACAGGGGGTGGGAGGTGCTGTCGTGACTGACGGACGACCCGCGCAAGAGGTCCCGAGGTCTAGACCGTCCAGCCACCGACAGGGACAACACTCGCTGCTTCAGTTTGAGGTCATCGCATGTTAGAGTTTCGTTGACATGTGATTGTGACTTCATGGCAAGATTTGAAGCCTGCGTTATCGATAGAGGGAGAGGGGGGGGGGGGGGCCTGACTCCAAGTCTATTTCAGGGACACTTACAATCCATGACGTTGTCCCCGTGTGATGAAGGCAAGATGCAGATCATCAATTTGTGCCACGGATAAATTATTCGTAGTAGTAGTAGAGCGCCACTAATCTTCCAGGGCAGAAGCTATGGAGATAAATCCTAGCAGGCCGGAGACCAGTCTGTTGGCAGGGTTTCGGGCATGTCTTTGTCTCCATGTCCAAGGAAGTGCATCTGAGGTCACGGCGGCATCGTGACTTCTACTGGCAGCATCGGACATGGATTACTTTGAAGACCGCCGTTGGTCTTCTGGGAGAGGGAAGCTTGACGAGAGCTTGGCCACATGCGAGCCACATGTCTCGTCTTGCCTTGGGATAGGTATTATAGCCAGTGTGCCCTTCGTATTTTTACCAGGATTCAATGTAAACATTGCTGATTGCAAATCAGCAAACATTTTCGTTTGGATTCTATTTCGATCCGGCGTCTCGCCGAGTTTCCCTTCCTTTTTTGTCTTCTTCTCTCCTCCAAAGGGGGAGGGGGGAGAAAAGAAGGAAAAAACCCACCCTCAACTTGCCCCGATCCAAGAATTTCTGCACGCACCACCACACCAATGATTACGATCTGGCTTCACCTCTATGGCTCCTACCATTCTCTTGGTTGTTTCCCCCTGCACCTTGTCGACATCCACTTGGTGTCCCTCTGTCAGCAGATCCTGGGATCGATTACGAGAACGATCTCGGGACACTCGAGACGACGGCGATCCTCGTACGGGGGCCCAATATCGCTCGCAGGTTTCAACGGCCTACCATCATTGATCATGTCTTGCATGAGGGGAAAATATTTGCGAGTATGGACACGTGAAATGAGGGTGATCCTTCGCTTGAGCGACGACCATCAAACGCCAATGACTTTATTACGAACTGAACCCACCACACGAGATGATCAGATTTTTGCGTGTGGTTGGAGGGAGTTGGAGGAGGAGAGGCAACTTTTATCATACTTCGAGTGCTTTGGAGGTGAGTCCCCATATTCCACGCAGTGTATCGTTGTGAAGTAGGGCCAAGTTATTAGGTCACAGAAGCGAGGCTGTCTGCATAGGCCGGCGCCCTTTGAACATTACAGCTTCTTAGAACAACATCGACCCAAGACGGTCGGTATCTTTGAAGTCGCTTGAACTTTAGAGCATATCAGATGATTCTGAACCCAAACTTTGGAACAAATTTATTGGCCAAGGTTACCTAACCTCAGTCAACTAACATTCGAGGCGTTTTTGGAGTGTTTTGATGAAGTTGACTTCTCTACACACACACACACACACACACACAAACAAGATATTGAATGAGGGCCAGATGCGTTAACTTGCTGAGGCTCTAGACCTTCTCAAAAGTTACGCGATGCATTCAGAACATCTCCGCCAGCCTTTCCCTCCAATATCATCACCGTTCAGACGACCTGGATAAAGAAGAAGAAATTCGGCAGTTCCGTGAGGTCAAAATTGCACAGGGAAACATTTGACGATTCCCTAGATATTCTAATTACTTGTCACAATTACACTTTTACCGCCGCATTCTAACTTGGTGAAAGACCATTATAAAAGTTTGCGTGAGATCGGATTTTATTTAGTCTGGGTGAGCCTCTCTATTTTTGGTGGAAGCCGCCGTGAAAGAAAAACGGACAATATAAAAACGCCGTGCCCACAGTCCCAGTAGTAGAAACGCCTAGAAGAACACCATGAGAAGAAGCTCACCCTTCTGTCCTGGAAGATACCTCCGTAACTTGAGACCTCGATCCTCTTCATCCTCATCGACTCTACACATGATGATACCTCATCTTTTGCACCTGTAATTATCACAGATCGAGACCACCCTGAGGCGGTCCACTGCTACGACCTTGTCCCCAGAGAGACACAATGGCCTTTGACATCAGGACGACAGTGGAAGAAGAAGAAAAAAACCTTTCCTCATCACTTTTTGGCCTCCCTACACCTGGCTGGGAAAGGGACGAGGCGGCGCCGGGAGCGTGCCACCAGCGTTCGCATCCACGCGCATCCTGGCGGCAGACACGTCCTCGAGCTCCGTGTCGCTTGTTCCGCGACTGCTGCTGGCCTGCTTATGGCCAGGAGCATGACCAGGCACGCGGTTGTTCGCCACGGCCTGATCGATCTCGTCGAGCTGGGTCGGCTGCATCTCCCAGGTGCACAGGCTGGCGACGAGGCCGGCCACGGCCACCCAGAACATGACCCAGACCATGGTCTGGAACGAGGCGGAGAAGACGTCCTTCACCATCTCTGCGGCCTCGCCGCCGGCGTCGATCAGGGCCAGGGGGGAGCGGTGCAGGGCGGCGACCTGGGCGGGCGTCAGGCCCCTGATGTCCTCGAGCTTGTTGTTGAAGATGACATTGCAGATGACGAGGCCGACGGCGCCGCCCAGCACGCGGACCTGGGCCATGACGCCCTGCGCCACAGCGTGGTCCCGCCCGGCGGCCTGGATCTTGGTCAGGATGGTGGCCGAGGAGAAGGTCAGGCCTACGCCGAGCCCGAAGATGGCTTGGTAGCCAAATTGTGGCGCCACGGGGGACGTGGGGGCGTCAAAGGTCGTGAGCAGGCCCAGGCCGATGACCTGGAAACAGGAAGCCGCCACAAGAGTCCGCGAGGTGTTGTTCTTCTTCTTGGAGAATGCGCCGCCGAGGATGGAGCCCACAGCTGTTGCGCCCAGCATCGGCAGGAGATGTACGCCTGCCAGCATGCTCGAGTCCTCGTTGACGACCTGAAAGCGCTCGGGAAGGGTGATGATGATGGCCAGGTATGAGTAGCCCGAGAGGAACATGGACCTGAGAAAGGGAGGGGAGCATGAGAAATTAGTTTTAGATTCTTATAGAAGATGGGGGAGGAGAAAAGGGGGGGGGGGGGGGCGACTGGAGAACCAAAGAGAAAAGGAAAAAGGGAACTACTAATACTCACAGTACAGCCGCCATATAAATCCTATGATACACCAGACGCACTGGGAACACGGGCTCGACTCGAATAGGCAACTGACGAAGAATGAGCTGCCACGCCCAGAACAGCGCCCAACAGACAATCGAGACGATGAAGGTTGTGAGGAACTCGACACTCGTCCATTTGAAGATCATAGTCCCGGCCTGCTGCAGACTGTAGACCATCAGAACGCAGGCGGAGAGAATAAAGATGTTGCCGATGAAGTCGATTCGCCATAACTCTCTCCAGGGGTGTTGGGCCTTGCCGAAATCTTGGGGCCAGAGTACGACGAGGCCGAACATGCAACACAAACCTGCAGGAATACTTTTGTTTGGGGAAGGTACTTGGTCAGTCTTGAATAACAAGAGTCGTGCTTTGATGTATTTATGTTTCAGTCTTTGGGAAGGGGGGCCGGGGGCGGACGATAACATACTTCATATAGAAGATCCAGCGCCAGTTGACAGAAGAAATGGCACCACCGAGTAGAGGTCCAAGGACAAAAGATATGGCGAGGGTCATCCCGATGACGATTCCCATCAAGGCATTCTTTCCATGAGGCGCGATCTCGGCGAGGGCGATCTGGGACAGGCTGTAGAGACCTGAGCCGCCAACTCCCTGTAGAGCTCGAAAGACGATCCTATTGTTTCAAAAGACCAATTCGTCAGCAAACAGGGGATATAATCAACAAACAATATCATTGCCCAAGAACAACAGCAGGAAGAGAACGTACAGCTGTGACATGGTAGTTGAGAATCCGCAACCGAGAGAGAAGACAGAGAAGATCCACCAGGAGAGTAGAAAGATGGGAAGACGGCCAAAGTGGTCGGCGAGCTTGGCGAAGCCAATTGCGCAACCTGTGTTGAATCTTGTCAGCCTGCCGCTTTGAATCGTCCTGTGCCAGTTAAGAGAGAGAGATAGAGGCTGGTCTTACCTAGATAGGAGAGCAGGTATGCCAACACGACCCAGTACATGTTGGGAAAGTCCTCCAGGTCCAACGCGATCTTGACGAGGGCCGTAGAGACAATCGTGGTATCCATCACGGAGAACAACAATCCGCCGAGCATGCTGATAGTATGTCGCCTGTCAGCCGCGTCAAAAGTTCCATGGATGATTGACACGGGGGAGGGGGGTTACGTACAAGATGATGATGACTGCCAGTCGAGCACCACTCAGGAGAGGCGGAGGAGCAGGGAGGGGAGTGCCCGCATCAAAGCCATTGTTGAGAGGAGCCTCCATTGTGTATTGATCTCTCTGGTTCATGGAGCCAACAAGCAGGTCGCTGTTGGATGGAGGGAGACAGAAATCAGAGTTGGACTGTTGGCGATGTACAGTCGGAGGAGGTGATTTGTTGTTGTAATAGTAGGAGGAAGTTTGTGTCGGAAAAAGAGGTCGAGGCTGGTTTGTCGTCTCTATATCGAAGCTGGCCCCCAATTGTTGCTGTGAGGGCGACAGGGGCCCCCGAGTGAATGTGCCTTCATCGACTGCTGTCGGTGATGATGAAGGCATGGATGTTGTGAATTGGGTTGCTGTGAGGTAGGGTTCTCTTGTCCATCCATTATTCTCCCTGGCTGGGTGAAGGCCATGGAGGTGCCCCAAGGGGCTCCTCCTCTCCCCTAGTGAGCACATTCACCACCACAATTTGGTTTGCTCTTCAAGGCTGATGGTACCCCCAACCTGATCATCAGGGTGAATAAAAGGACACAACTTGGTTGTCTGTCCTGCACAATACCACAGGTGAAGGAGCACTTATCCTTCAAGATATGTTGCAGGAGAAGATTTCTGAATGTCTTTCGACCAAGGGGCTAGATGATAGAAATGGCCCAGGTTCCTCTTTTATTATTCCCACACCATAGTAATCCAACCTCTCCACCCTTCTCCCACGGTCCAGACCCTCGGAAACGTCAGTCAGAGAGGTCGCCTAATTTCTGCAGGGGGGATAAAAGAAAGAAGGAAAAGAAAACCCAAAAGAGCCAAAGACATCCAGCCCGCGAGAGATTCGAGGCTCAAGGCTGGCTAGATGCAAGAAGAGATTTTCCTATTGTCTTTGACTCGAGGCGATTTTCAGATCTCGTCAGACCTTGAGGGCAGCACAGGAGGCACAAAAAACAAGAGAGAGAGAGAGATAGAGAGAGAGATAGAGAGAGAGATAGAGAGAGGGGGGATCGGATAGGAAGGCTGCAGCTTTCCAGGCCCCAGATCTGGGGGAGGTCTAACGCCCTTCTTCAATCCCGTACCTCGGGTGGGTGAAATGTTCTCTGACAGTATCACAAGACGGGAGTTCAGCCTATGATGGGTACGGTGTTACGTGATACACGCACTCTTCCCCACCCTGCAGCTAGTCGAGTCGCAGAGAGACGATGAAGCATGCTCATGAGTAGCTTCTCAACGGCTTCGCAGGGGCGCCCAGCCAAGTTCGAGAAGCTAAAGAATGCCACTTCGCTTGCTTTACCGATCCCCCCCACCATCCGTTCTTTGTTCATATATAGTTGGGGTTCTTTTTCACATGTAAACCTCACTGTTCTATACGCCATCTCCGTTGTTTGGTGTTGGGGAAGAGCCCAAAGTCGTTAGCACTCTGATAACTCCATGGCTCCCTCGGTTGGTGGTGTACACCACCATGCGTTCGGCCCTACAACATCCACACATGTGCAGAAGAACAAGACCGCACGACAGGTGGCAAGACGGAAAGGAGAGACAAGACACAACTAGATACAACACTTGGGAGAAGGAGTGCTACGAAGCGAAACGAGGCGACTTCGTCAGTATCCTAGTTTTGAGAGAGAAAGAAAGAAAGAAAAAAAGTAGGGAGGATCGAAGGGGCATTTCGCCCGAGACAGGTTCAGGTAGAAACATACATGATCTGAGCTCCTACCTATCCCAACCACTTCCGAACCAGAGAGGCGAAGACCACAAGACTCGAAAGAGAGAGAGAGAGAGAGAGAGAGAGAAGTTTGCGGGCTTAATGTGGGACTTAAGGCCGTACTTCCCGCTTTCCCCTGCTCTACTTATACCCATCCACGTCATACCAAGTAATAACGACAAACATTGGGACTGGTATGCCATGCAGGGGGGACGGTGGTGCCATTTTCTCTCAAAGGTCTAGCTAATTTGGCTCGCTAAGGGGCCACCATTGCAACCACCCTGTTCGTTGTGCGACCTCGCTGCCAGACAATTATCGGTCACACAGGCTAGACAGTGGGCTTGGGCGTGCAGATGAGCCTTTGTCACACAGGAACCTACGGATCTGTTGATCTGTGATACGACATGCTCGGTGGCGGGTATGCAGGAGGCAATGCCCCGTCCCGTGCCGGGCATCTAGGAACGATACAATATTGCCGTCATATGTGTTCATACAGTTCGAGCCTGGCACGGCTCCTGGAAGCATCGAAAGGAAAAAAGCACAGTCACGGCCCTGGCAACAGAGACGGAGAGAGAGAAAGAGAATGAATATTATTCGTCAGCTCGAAATTCTCCTCATTCGCCAGGAAATGATCGTGTCTCGGCATGTGTGAAACCGAGCCTCAGACCCCGTTCCCATTCGAGTCAATGACCGAGGTCGAGGGCCAGTAGGCAACCTCATCCGCGCGGCTGTGCTTGACCTCGAGTGACCACAAGGACACGGTGTACCCGAGATCTCACGGGTCATATGATTGATCAGCCATACGGCAGGGCCAAGGAATGGTCGGCTGGTGTCTCTCAATTCGAGACGGTTACTGTGGCTCGGTGGGAAGGCTGTCTCGGTTGGACAATGAGCTTCCTCCATAGATGAATCGTCATCAATGGAGGCAAGTCCTGATTTGCCTACCGAGACGCGGTCACACATACTCTCGATTCCCGGCTCGAGTGTATCATTGGGCTTCAAGCATAGCCCTTGTCATGCTGTTAAATGTTGCTCTTCGCCCGGCGATACGTCGGTCCGTGGACTGTGGCTGAACGTTACATTTGGGGGCCAGGCAGAACAATCACAAGATTGTCTACACCAGCCACTGCAGTAGGGATAAAGAGTCGAGGCCTGGCTATCGAGAATTGCTGCAATTGGCCCTGACAATAAGCGTAATATCATAGGCTCATAACTATTCTTGCAGACGTGCATCGTCTTCCGACCTGGAAGATTCCTTTCCGTGAACACGACCCACAACTTTGGCCCTTACAGAAGCTTCAATAGACTAACACACGAGAGAGGAGCACCGAAATACTCAACAGTAAGTTTTTTAATCATAGATAGCGACTCTGGAATGGTCTGAATGCAGTACTCACACCAATGGCTTAGAGAGTCTGACGGGTCTGAAACTGGAACTCGACTTCTGGGAAGGATGTGACCTTGTCCAGAAGGATGTACTCAAACGTACGACGCCCCTTTGCGACATTATCGCCAACGAATGTCAATCTTTTTATTTTTATTTGATAGTATCATTGTCTCGATGTTTCCCTGCCAGGCATACTTGTCCCAGCACGGTCCTACGAAAGAGACTCGGCAACACTTTTAGATTAAAATTTCAACGTGCAGCGCCTGCGTGGAATGTAATTAGCTATCTTGATTGTTACTCTTCATTTTCTTTTCTCCTTTTTTCGCACTCCTCTTTTGTGTGTTTCACCAGCGAGTTGCTGTCCAATTTTACCCATCTCAACTGGTCCATCTCGGAAAAACGTTACATCCGAGGGCCTCGAGCACACCAAACGATATCAGTACTTTCGTGATTTCTTCCTTTCACAAAATCCTCCAGGACGTCTTCCATCCTTCCTCGGATTGTCACGACGCGTTTGACACTGATACAGTAACACAACAGACCCGTTGCTTTGACGAGATGATTCCTTTTGTCACTCCAACGTTTGTCACTCTTCTGCAAATGTTCTCTTTCTCCTTCCATGCTGGAGTGTCCGGCACGCCATGCCTCCATTGCTCTTATCATTCTATGTTATTGTTTACTCTTGTGTTGCTAGAGACTAGAGGCTGACGGGAAGGCACATAATCTTTGCACCTCGATGCGTCCGACATCTGTCAACAGCCGACTGCACTGAGCTGGGTACACCAGACCGCCGGGATCTGTGACCAAGCCATGGGAGGGGGGGGGGAAAAATCGAGATATCCCTCCTGGGAGGACCTTGCCCCAAGTCCTCACCAATCTCAGGTATGCCCATCCCATTTTGCCACACCAGATCCGTCTGACGGACTCACCGCTAGACTGCCTTCTTTTGACTTCCTTGCAAAACCTTGTTGTCATCTGCAAGGTCCCGTCTTAGCCTAGCTGGCGATATATCGTCGGACAACCTCTTGAGGTCCACATCAAGCCGGCTGAGGGCGTCCAACGTTTCCTCGGATGTCATCCTGAATAGAACCCTGATTCTACAGTACCCGAGAGCCAGAGCAGACTCTCGACTTTCCTCTCGCTCGATTGGGGATACCAAGTGGGTTCGAGGTTGTTTCCGATGGATTTCATAGGACTTCTGTTTGCCGGAGATCCGAAGACATTGACAAAGCTCCAACCTTGGCCGGCTCATCTCGTCGTCATGTATAAATGCCCAGCGGCTTTCAATTCCTGACTGATCGTGATCCAAGCCGCCCAGAGGCCAGCCCTGAACCGGACGCAGTTACCAAACTTTTTCCTCCGCGTTTCTTTTCCCATGGGCACTTCCCCCACGCGCTAGCTTTGGCAAGAAAACGAAGATCGACCCTCTTCAACGAGGGTCACGGACCTTTTGACGCCTGTCAGCTGATGTCTAGTGTCCGCCGGCGCGGTCCAGACGTCAAGGAGCCGCTGCCATTGGGAGATGCTCGGTGGAGCGTGAGCTCATGGGGCCGCACCGGCTAACAGATCTCAAAAGGAAGGGCTGCCTCATTCCGGATTCGCCGCAGACGGGGCCGTTAATAGCGGCTGCCATGGACAACCATTCTTTCTCCACAGCACAGAAGACAAGAGCAAGCCAAATCTGCCTGTCTCTTTCTCTCTCTCTGTGTGTGTGTGTGTATGTGGACAAGGAAAATATCAAGCTGAGTTATGGGTCTCATTCTCGCCCCCCAGCCCCCCCCCCCAGGTAGGTTTGGTTGGCTTAAACTTCATCGATCTGTGTCTTTGTCCCCCTGACGTTTGTGCACTGCACCTTTCCTCCTATTCGTTCTCTTGTGTGCTGATGGTACTGTATGGTTATTGTTCAGCTTCTGATGCAGGGTTTTGGCAGTCCAAGCCCATTCCTTGGTGCTCTTTTTTCAGCCGCAATTTCTTTCTTTCTTGTCGGGTACTGCAAGAGAAAGCAATCCTTCTCATGCATGCACATGGCTACCTGCATATAGGAAACCAAGTTTTTATCACCTCGGAAATTCCTGCAACTCTTCATGTCAAATATCACTCCAATGGAAGACTCTAAGGGAGCAGAGAGTTCTGTTGTCGAGCAAGTGGCCTTCCTATCGTCTTTCTTGCTTTTTGGCGCTGGTCAATAACTGCCGTAATTACCATACTTTGTCGATCTGCCTGGGCCCGTCTCGGCTTAGAGTCTGCTTATCCCTAGGTCGTCATCATCATCATCGTCATCTTTTGGACTCTGGCCGAGGGATCTCTCTGCAGAAGGGAACTAAATTGTGAATTCTGGCCAGTGGGGGAGGATCGTGGGTTTAGATCCCGTGAGTCCCCGCTACCACCACGATCCAGTCTTTCGCGGTCTGGGCCCCATCGCCTCTTCGCCTACCTAGCCTGAACGTTGGGCTCATCTTCAGAGGACAAGGCCAGCGGGTTGACACGGGTATATGACATCGCCCCAAGTCATATTAACTGGTGCTGCGGCCGGGTCGTTTACCAACAGCTTGACCTGTACACACCAACTCTGAGGAGAACCTCTGTAGGAAATCTTTCGTGAGGCCTGAATCCGAGGCCACCTCGACCCTCTCTCTCTCTCTTGCGAGCCTTCAAACGCTGCTGCAGTGCTGTGAGTGGGGTGAACATCTACAGAACTGGTGGGGGGGGAAAGCTTGGATTTCCACTAATATCTCACCCACCGAGGCCAAGCCAAAAGCTTGTCGCCTGTTGATTTCTGTTGATCTGGAGATTCACAGGGCTTCAAGTCCCATATCAACCTCGCACACTTGACTGGAAATTCACGTGCTCAGTACAATCCAGTGAATCCCCCCACAGCAGCTTCACCAAAGAATTTGTCGTCAAGTACTTATAAAACCACGTCGCCCAGCACTGGACCTTGGTGTACTATTTAAAGCTTCCAACCAACCTCTTGCAAACGACTCCAGCCTGCACCTAGCTTCCATCCGTTTCGCCTATCTATGCTGGATCTCTGGATCGCAGAGCGCACACACACCTTCTCCCATATTTCGTCCCTCCATTTCCATCTTACATCTAAGCCATCGATCCCATCGATCTCCTTCAGTCCCCTCTGTCGTTGTTGGAGGATTGAAATACACTCACCAAGCCCACGATGGATCATGATCCAGATCCAGACAAGGTCATGCCCATCGCCGTGGTGGGCATGGCCTGTCGCTTCCCTGGCGATGGTGAGGATGTCGAGTCCCTCTTCGAGATGCTGCAGAAGGGCGACAGCGCCTGGTCGGAATTCCCAGCCGACCGCGTCAACATCGATGGCTTCTACCACCCCAGCGGAAGTAGGCAGGGCTCCATCGGCTTCAAAGGCGCCCATTTCCTCAAGGGTAACATCAAGGCATTCGACGCGTCCTTTTTCAACATCTCACAGACAGAGGCACAGGCCATCGACCCGCAGCAGCGCCTCTTGCTGGAGGTCACGTACCAGGCTCTCGAGAATGGTAAGCCACCCTCCCCCCCCCATTCTTGACGCAGCACAACGATTGCTAACCTTTAATTACACATAGCTGGATACTCCAAAGAGTCCCTTGATCTTTCAGAGACGTCAGTCAACGTCGGCACATTCGTCAAAGGTATACAATAGGTCCTGCCCCGTCGCGACTACATCGATTCTCCAAAGTACAAAAGCACAGTGATGGCTAATCACCCCTTCTCTCTCTACCCTTTTCAGACTACGAACAAGTTGTTCTCCGTGACTCGGACTGGGCACCCCAGTACGCAGCCACAGGTACAGGCAACGCCATCCTCGCAAATCGCATCTCGTATCAATTTAACCTCCGTGGGCCCAGCCAGACTGTCGACACGGGCTGCAGTGCCAGCCTCGTGGGCGTACACAATGGCTGCCAGGACCTGCGGACGGGACGGGCCGATCTTGCCATCGCCGCGGGCGTTGGTATGATCCTTACCCCTGCCACCATGATGCCCATGACAGCACTGAACTTCCTCGGCAAGGATGGCAAGTGCTATACCTTCACAAACAAGGCAGAAGGCTACGGGCGCGGCGAGGGGGTTGGCGTGGTGGTCCTGAAGCGGCTCGACGACGCGCTGAGGGACAATGATACCATTCGAGCGGTGATCCGAGGGTCCAGAGTCAACCAGGACGGCAGGACACCTGGCATCACCATGCCCAGCGCCGCTGCACAGCTGTCCAACATCAAGGCCGTCTACAAGGAGGCGGGCCTCGCTGTCGACCAGACTGCATTCGTCGAGTGCCACGGTACAGGCACGCCAGCAGGCGATCCCAAGGAGACCTTTGCCGTGTCCAAGGCGTTCTGCAGCAGTCGCGACGCCGACGACCCCATCTACGTCGGCTCCCTCAAGCCCAACGTTGGTCACCTGGAGGGCGCAGCAGGTGTCGCTGGGCTGATCAAGGCCGTCATGGCCGTGGAGAGAGGCAAGATTCCCAAGAATCTCTACTTCGATCCCTCCATCGGCAACCCGGACATCCACTTTGAAGAGTGGAAGGTGAAGGTAAGCATGAAGTGACGTTGGGAATGCTACGCTTATGTAATCCAGAATGAGGCTGACCTTTTCTCCCTTCTCCCTCTTGTCTCTCTCTCTCTCTCTCTTACTTTAGGTTCCCACACAACTCACATCCTGGCCCAAGGATGGTCTTCGACGAGCAAGTGTCAACTGCTTTGGCTTCGGCGGAACGAACGCCCACATCATCCTCGACGATGCCGGCACGTATCTCTCCCAGCGAGCCTTGCCTGGCAACCACCGATCTGTGCCCACGACTGAAGGCGGCGGCCCCGTGAACAACAACAGCAAGAAACAAAAGACCTTTGCCAGCACGCAGCTATTCCTCGTCTCTTCCCACGAGAAGAATGGCATCGCCAAGATCGCTCAAGGCCACGCGCCCTTCATCGCCAGTCATGCTGAAGATGCCAGCATCCTGGCCGACTACGCCTATACCTTGTCCCGTCGGTCCACGCTCGAGTACAGGATCTTTCTGGTCGCCCAGTCGTCACAGCAACTGGCGGCGCGGCTCAGCGACCCAGGAGCCTACAAGATCCAACGCTTCACTGCCGACGATACCGGCAATCCCAAGCTTGCCATGGTCTTCTGCGGCCAGGGCGCCCAGTGGCACGCCATGGGTCGAGAGCTGATGGAGTTCGAGCCCTTCTGCAACAGTCTTGTTGGCGCCTCCAAGTATCTGTCCAAGATCGTTGGTAGCGACTTCGATCTTCTGAGAGAGCTCCAGCACGACGACCCCGCCCTCAGCCGCATCCACGAGCCCAAGTTCGCCCAGCCTGCCACGACGGCGGTGCAGGTCGCCCTGGTCGACCTGCTGAGGGCTTCCAAGATCTGTCCTGAAGCTGTGGTCGGCCACTCCTCCGGGGAGATTGCAGCTGCGTACGCTGCTGGCTACCTCGCGAGGGAGGATGCGTGGCTCATCGCCTTTCGCCGCGGGCAGTATGCCAACTCTATTGCACACCAGCACACCGCCATCAAGGGTAAAATGATCGCCGTCGGTCTCTCAGCTGCTGAGGCCAGGAAGTATGTCAACGCGGTCGCCCCCGGGTCTGTCGTGATCGCCTGCGAAAACAGCCCTGTATCCGTGACCCTGTCTGGAGATGAAGAGCAGATTCTACACATTGCTGGTCTGCTGGCTACCGATCACGTGTGGTATACAGTGCTGGCTGTCACGACCGCTTACCACTCTCATCACATGCGGCTTGTCGAAGAAGAGTACAAGCAATCGCTCCAGGGTATCGCTCCGCTGGCCAACGACCAAGGCCCCAAGATGTTCTCGTCCGTAACGGGAGAGATTGTGGACGGCGCCCTGCTTGATGCGAGTTACTGGTCTGCCAACCTGGTCTCGCCTGTGCTCTACAACCAGGCCTTCTCCGCCATGTACATGGCCGTGAAGCCCAAGTTCGTCATCGAGGTCAGCCCCTCTGTGACGCTGAACCGACCGGTCCGAGAGATTGTCAGCGCTATCGACCCCAAGAGGAGCAAAGGGTTCTGCTGCATTCCTCTGCTCAGGTATAATCACCAAGCCTCAGTCACAATGCTGGAGGCCCTGGGGGAGATCTGGTCGCGAGGTGTTCCTGCAGAGCTCTCCTGGGTGTGGAGGAGCAAGGAGGGCTTCCTGCCGCAGCTTCTTGTCGATCTGCCTCCCTACCCTTTCAACCACTCCAAGTCCTACTGGTTTGAGTCCCACCTGGGTACCGCCCTTCGCTTCCGCAAGCATGGCCGCGAGGACCTGATCGGCGCGCCTATTGCCGAAGCAACGCCACAGGACCCCCGATGGCGCGGCTTCTTCAGACTGGAAGAGAACCCCTGGCTGACAGACCACCAAGTCCAAAAGACCATCATCTATCCGGCCTCTGGTCTTCTCGCGATGGCTCTGGAAGCTGCGAGACAGTGTAGCGACCCATCACTCGCAGTGGATGCGTACCAGATCTCTAATTTCAACATCATCAAGCCGGTTATCATACCAGCAGGACCGCACGGCCTGGAGCACACGCTCAACACCAAGATGATAAAGGTTCCCTCGCCTGACGCGACGCACTGCTCGACTGTCTACTCCTTCTCGATAATGACGAGGACAGAGCATGGACACTGGCAGGAGAATGCAGACGGCCTCTTCACCATCTTCTACAGCGGTAAGGCTACTGATGTGCCAGGTCGGGCGACCTCTCAGGGGGAGGATCACCACGGCACCTACCAGCAGCTGAGCTCCGAGTGCACCCGGACCATCAACCCTCGGCAACTCTACGAGCGTCTAGACGGGATTGGCCTAAACTATGGCCCCATGTTCCAGAACATCGTTGCCCTTTCCAAGAGTCAGGGGGCCTGCACCAGTATTGTCCGCATACCGGATACAAAGTCCAAGATGCCTGCGCAGTTCGAGTATGACCACCTGATCCATCCCGCGACCCTCGACACCATGTTTCAAACCGTCTTTGCCATTGGAGACACTACCACCATGGTGCCCTCCTATATCCGCCAGATCACCTTCTCCCCAGGCATGCTCCGCGGTGCCGGTGCCAAGTTCTATGGTTACGCCACTGCCCAGCTCAAGGGGTACAGAGAGGCGCAGGCTGACATTGTCATGTCTGATGCGACATTCAGCAAGCCCATGGTTGTTGTCAAGGGGATGGAGTTCGTCAAGATCTCCTCTGACGCCTCGAGCTTTCTACCGAGCAACCGAAACCTCTGCAGCGAGATAGTCTGGCATGATCTGGGGCCTGTGCCCTCGTACACGAACGGCGCGACTATCGCCAACGAGGGAAAACCGGGCATCCTTTTGCTTCCAGACGGCGATATCTCGGCGGGACTGGCCCTTGTGCTCCGTGATCTTGCGATGCCGGGTCTTGAGTCTGTTCGTCTGTCGCAGCTGTCCGAGCAGCACATGCACCAGCTCTGTATCTCTCTCGTCGAGGTTGACCAAGCCCTGTTGTTCGACATGCAGCCTCAGACGTTTGCCCTGCTCAAAAAGTTTCTGATGGCTACGAGCGGCCTGCTCTGGGTCACGACGGGTGCGCAAAATGCGGTCGAAAATCCCGCCAAGGCGCCTTTCCACGGTCTGGCCAGAACCATCCGCTCGGAGGACTCGTCGAGGCGCATTGTCACCCTGGATCTCGGCACCATTCAGAGCAAGGGCGAAGCTTCCCAGTCGGCGTCTGCAATCACGTCGGTATTCAACTCTTCCTTTGTCACGCCGGATCTGGACGGCATCCCTGAAGTGGAATACTCTCTGCGTGATGGCAGGCTTTTCGGCGCTCGCTTGCGTCCTCTGGAAGCACTGAACAACATCATCGAGAAGGGTGATGATGAGGCGATCCAGATCCAAAAGTTGTCTCTGGAGAAGATCGAGGACCCTGTCGAAGTCAAAGTGGGCCACGTCACTGACATCAAGAGCACATATTTTGTGGCTGACGAGTCGGTTCAACGACCTCTGGGCGCCAACGAAGTCCGCATCGCGGTCGAGAGCACCCACTTGTTCCCGATTGATCTTGAAACCATCATGGGCAAGAGTAGCGAGAGTGTTCTGGGCGCTGACGTTGTCGGCACGGTGACAGAGACGGGAAACAGCGTCACTGGCCTCCCCATCGGCAGTCTTGTGGTGGCTCTGGCGCGAAGCACCATCAAAACCTCCATCATCCTGAACCAACACTTCGTCCATAAGCTTCAAGACCGGTCATCGATCTGGGGAATGAGCCCGACTGCTCTGGTCACTGCCTACTATGGACTCAACACGGTCGGATGCATCTCCTCGGGAGACGTGGTCTTTGTCGATCGTGCTTGCGGCCCATACGGCGACGCAGTCCTTCGCCTGTCCAAGGCTCTTGGAGCAACCATCTTCGTTGGCATCCTCAAGGCGGAGGACAAAGACTTTATCCACACCAATTACGGCGTACCCATGGACTGCATCATTGATACGACCAATGATCGCTTCCCTGACGAAATCATGCGTCTGACAGGAGGTACTGGCGTGGAGTTGTTTTTCTCACCGTCCCCTGACCACCTCGAGCTGAGCTCGCAATGCGTCGCCGCGAACGGCCACCTCTTTCTCATCGTCAACACCAATGCGACCATGTCGAGCACAGCTGTCATCCCTCAACACGCCAACATCTCCTTCCACAAGTTCGATCTCTTTGCTCTGATTGAGAAGCGCCCAGGGGTGTTTGCCAAGGCATGGTCAGAGGTGCTCGAACTACAACTCTCAGGCCAGCTCGGAAAGTGTCCTGACAGCCTCGTGCTCGAGGAGCGCGTGGAGCACCTAGACAACCTCTGGGACAACATGTCTACCACGCCTGGCCGACACCTAAATACTGTAACGTTTACAGACAATTCTGTGGTTCGTTTAGGCACAAGCTCTCTCAAGCCAGCGTCTTTGGATCCCAACGCGACTTACCTCCTAGCCGGCGGTCTGGGAGGGCTGGGCAAGGCAGCGGCCGAGATGATGGTCTGGCGTGGTGCTCGCCACTTGCTCTTCCTCTCACGATCTGGTGCCGTGGCCCCCAAGGACGTCGATTTCCTACAGTCACTGTCGCAACGCGGTGTTCTCGCCAAAGCCCTCGCTGTGGATATCTGCCACGAGGAGGCCCTCAGACAGGCCCTCGCCAGCGCCGACATGCCGCCCATCAAGGGTGCTATGCAATGCGCTGCGGTCATCGCCGACGCCGTGTGGGAGACAATGACGTACGACGAGTGGTCTGCCGCGACACGTCCCAAGATCGTGGGCTCATGGAATCTGCACCAGGTCCTGCCGCAGGATATGGACTTTTGCATCTTCCTGTCGTCGGCCTCTGGCGTCATCGGCAACCGCGGCCAGGCGAATTACGCAGCTGGCAATTGCTACCAGGACGCGCTGGCCTGGCACCGTGCCGCCAAGGGGATGCACTCGGTCTCGATTGACCTTGGCCCCGTCGCGGGCGCGGGTATGCTCGAGGAGGACGACTCTACCTGCGCCAAGCTCAAGGCCAGCGGCTTCTTCATGGTCCTGCTGGAAGACTACCTCTTCCTTGTCGAGCGTGCCATGTGTGGCGGTGGCGGCGGCCCCCTCTCGCTGCCGCCGCAGGTTGTCACGGGCGTCGGCACAGGGGGTCTCATCCTCCAGAACGAGGTCTCGGACCCGTACTGGGCCGAGACGAAGCTGTTCGAACTCCTGAACCGGATAGACCAGCCCCAGGCGCCCTCCGACAACAGCAGCCGCGGCACGTCGCCGACCACCACCAACGGGTCCTTCTCGTCGCAGTCGTCCCAGAACAGCGGCCGCACCCTGGCCCTGGCCCTCCAGCACGCCGACGGCCTGGACGACGCCATCGAGGTGGTGCTGCGCGGCTGCATCAGCTACCTGTCGGCGTCCCTTAGTATGTCCCCGGCCGACATGGACGCCGACAAGAGCCTGACGGCGTACGGAGTGGACTCCCTCGTGACCTCCAGCTTCCGGAGCTGGATCTTCAAGAACCTGGGCATCAAGATCACCGACATGGAGGTCATCGGGGCCGCGAGCATCATGGAGCTCGCCAGGAGCATCGCGGAGAAGGGGGGATGGGGCGTTTGAGAGAGTGTGTGAGAGAAGCGAGAAGAATACGCATGAGGGCGAAAATGTTCAAGTAGTGTTGTGTTAGAGAATTATGGGAGTTGTTTTTGTTATACCCGCTGGCAAGACTACGTACGGTGTTCTGCTGTTTTTTTTGTTTTTGCTTTTTCGGGATTTGTTGTTTTACTTTTCCTTTTCCTTTTCCTTCAACAAGTGTGGTATGACAAACATGTTGAGAAACCTGGCTGTAACATTTCACGGTTTTGCCCACACAAGCACAGGTCTCTTTCTTCTTCTAAAAGGCAAGACGAGGGTTTCTTGTTTCTTGGACAATTTCTTGGAGTTCAACCAAAGAATGTAAAACCTTTGCTGGCGACGAATGTTTAGTTTAGCTATGCATATAACATTGTCAAACCTTTCACACTCAATCATGATGCCTATATTAATGTTTTGCGCCGTCTTGCTATGTTGACATACTACAGCATTAAGTTGAGGACAATGTGAGGATCGTGGTTGTGAACATTGGCAGATTGATTCGAGGTCACTTTGATATTGCAACCTTTTTATTGAGGGTATAACGAGAAACATTCGAGATTGAAACAATGAGGTTGGGTTGTTGTTGGGAAGTCATTTGGATACGGATGTGATTGCTTTGGTGTTTCTGTAGCTTGTCTGATTCAAGAGAAAAGGGTAGAGAAGAGAAGGGGGGAGGGGGGGGAGGATGACTGTCAGTATGGATACTATCTAACAAGTTCCTGTGGTGTTTTATAATTATATAGTCACCAATATCCAATACAATAAGTAGGACCTAGACTTCCTCCAATTCTTCCTGCACCTACTCACGACACATATGAACAGCCCAAATCACCACTCAAAAGATAGCCAACAGTTTCCAACCCACACTACACCCCTTGGCAGCCCCCAGAGACCCAAAGGCACCCACAAACAAACACCCCGTCAAGACAATCACCCCCCAGTATGAGCCACCATCACTCGTCAAGATATTCCCTGCAATGGGTACACCAATCAGGCAGGCAAAGCTGACAATGGTATAGCAGGTGGCATAGTACCGCCCATACTGCTGGGTCGTGCACAGGCGGCCCACACACACAGGCGTGGTGCTCACAAAGGCGCCGTAGGCGAAGCCGAACAGGACGGCGAAGAGGACGAGGCCGGCGGTGTAGGAGCCCGCGGAAAGCCAGACCCCAAAGCAGGCGATGATGGAGAGGAGCGTCATGAGAAGGTCGATATTGAAGGGGCCGATGATGTCGCTCCAGTAGCCCGGAAGGGTGCGCCCCAGGGCGGAGGCGGCATTGAGGACCGGGACGGTTTGGAAGGAGAGGGAGCTGCTGTAGCCGGCGGCGCGGGCATAACTCGAGATGTAGGTCAAGGGGATGAACAGGGCGAACTCCATCAAGAAGACGCCGATGGTGGTGAGCAGAAAGGCCCGGTCCCTGAAGATGCGGAAGTCTGGGTGTGGGCTTGCGTTCTGGGCCGGGGGCAGGCGGCGCCGGATGAGGAGGCTGGCGAGGGCGCAGAGGAAGAGACACAGGAAGCCGACGATGCGGATCGACCAGCCCCAGCCCAGGCGCGGGAAGAGGGACTCGAGCATGAGCGGGAAGATGACGCCGCCGATGGAGCCGCCCATCGCAGCGAAGCCTGTTGCGAAACCCCGCCGGCGCATAAAGTAGTGGCCTGGTGCGGCGAAGGAGGGGATGAAGATGAGGGAGCAGCCCAGGCCTGTAAGGAGACCAAAGGATAGGATAAAGTGCCAGAGTTCTTCAAGAGAGATGACGAGTCGCGTTAGCATTCCCGTTCAGTATAGCCAAGCACGTTGAGAATCTTGTCAATGTACATCACGTCTGATCTGAAAGAAGAAGAAGAAGAAAACAGACCGGTTGATATACTGAACAGCATCATGCCTGTGACGATGCACAAGGTACCAGCCAGGACAATCCACTTTGGCCCGTACTTGTCGAAGATAGGACCAATGTATAGCCCGAAGAAGAAGACGACAAATGTGTGGACAGAGAATATCCAGCCAACGGTGCCGTCACTGTAGTGCGCGAGCTGGTGTGTGGTCAGGTACGTCTGGAAGGTGGCCAGCGTGTTGAGCAAACCCAGAGAAGCGATGAGGGCAAGCCAGCAGCCAAACACGACGAGCCATGCCTGCAGGCCGCCTTCCGGGTAGGTCTCCTGTTCTGTGCCGGACGACGTCGAGTGCCTGCGCAGGTCTGGCTCGGGGTTGCTTGGAACCACAAGCAGATCAGGCGCGGTGGGTGGGCTGGCTGCCATGTCCGGAGCCTGGTTGCTCTTCTTCTTCTCCTTCTCATCCTCCATCTCGTCGGATCTGGAGAGAGAGTCATGGTTGTTCTCCTCCACCATCTCTTCGTGCCGCGACCTAAGCTCCGCCGCACCCGAGTTGTTCGCTGGCTCGTATGGAGCCTTCACGACCACCGAGCTCCCCCATAGTGAACCGCTTCCGCCGCCACCACTGCCGCCACTGTTATATGTCCAGCTGTTCTCAAGGATGTTTTGAATTGTATGAGTCTCGGTGGCCATGATAACTTTTTGGACGAGAATGGGAGAGCAGCACGTGCTCGAACGAATTGTCAAGTCGACAGTGTACTCGGTGGACTTGTTGAAATCACACCGTCGTCATTCCTTGAGTTGGGTTGGATGGATTCATCGTCTCCCACCAGACAATCCTTTGCCGGTCTGGTTCCGTATTCGGATGGATGGGTCCGCGCCCCCTGTTCAGTCGATGCGGAGACCCGTTGGAAGCCGACAATCTATGGGTCCTGTTGGAATAGGAGATCTTTGGAATCACGATTATGTTATTCCCAGGTTGAAGGAGGGCGAGGCGGCAGAGCAGACGAAGAAGAATGCTACACTCCAACATGCCCCTCCATGCCCAATCACGAATTTGCACATGTCACCCGTCACCCCACCATTGGTCAGAAGGAGTCGTCCAGCGGGAGAATGTTGCTCCTTCAGGTCAAATTTGTGATCATTGCCGGTATACCTTGCACATAATTGTGGAAGACTTGGCCACGGTGTCGCGCCACTACACCCGAGTCCACCGTTCCTCGAATCCATGCCGTCACCATCTTGCACATTAGGTCATCTGTCCTTCAACATGTCGGTGTTGCCTCTTGGTGGTGGCCGCGGCAAAGACTCCGTCTCTTATTGGTTAGAATCACTGGGGTTGAACAGCCAGGAAATTGCCGTCATAGCACGAGGAGGCCACCGAAGGCAGCCGAGACACTATGTCTGCAGAGGCTAGAGCATCTAAAAAGCTGGCAGTCCACCGAGATGAGAGCCTGAACTGTTGGCTGCCGATGCCTTCGTCATAGAGAATGTGAACTAGACATGATCTCGTTAGTTGCCAACGGCATTCCGTAGGTAGGTTATGGATTGATGTTTCTTACGATTTCCACATGATATGGTAATAGCCTCATTGGCATGTCTGAGAGATAGGCAGGCAGGTACTCACAGACCGTGGAAAACGTCCGTGGCTCAGCAATACCTCGTGCGACATCTCCACGGCTTTAGGCGAATTTGATGATTGAGTTGCCCAGACTTCTTTCAGTCTTCGTCATCCTCAACTTCCTCCATGGTGACAAGCCTAGATGCAAGTGCCGAGCCATCTTCGATTTCGGTCGACGGGCCATCCGTTGTCCTGGCAGCTGCAGATTTCAGGTAGCCCTCTTGCTCCAACCTGTCCGCCTCCTCGGGCTCCATCAGACCACCCTTGCCCTGACTCTTATCCAGCTTCTGCCTCACAACGGTCGGAACGAAGGCAGCAGCCTCTTTCCTTAGATCCCTCACCATGGGCTTGGCTTCGTACACCGTCTTGGCCTCGACCACCGGTGCTGGTGGTTTCTTCGTAGAGCGCTCGTTGTCACCACCCTCCCCACCGATACCCCTGTCACGCCCAAGCGGCTCAGTGTTGGCATTCGCATTCCTCTTTGCCCTCCTCTTAGCCCACCACTTATCCATGAACTCCTTCGGGATGGGCGGTGGCGTGTCCCTCGGCATGGGGATGGCCTTGACGTCCTCTGGCACATCGCTGTCACTGCCCGAGTCGGCATCATCAAAGTCCCGTCTCCGTTTTCCCAGCACTCCTCTGTCATTATCGCCGTCGCGTGGTGGCCCGCCGCGCCTGAACTGAGGTGCTGCGTCGCCGAGTGCCTCGCGAGCTTTCTGCACTGCCTTGAGCTCCTTCTCCAGACCTTCTAGGAGCTGCTCCTCGTGTCGTGTAAGTTTGCCACCGCCAGTGGCGATCGCCTTCAGGTCATCAACTTGTTTCTGTATGCGCTCCGGGTTGCGCTTTGCAAGGCGCTCGTTGCGCTTGGCTGCGACATCAGCCTTTCCTAACAGAAACCATGTTAGTCGCTGGGAGAAAAGGGAGAAAAAGGGGAAGAGTGGAAAGTACCGCACCTTTCTTGATAGCCTTGGCCTTGTCGGCCTTCCGCTGAGCCTGCACAGGGTTGTAATTCTTCTCCTTGGCCATCTTGTCTGTCTGGTCGTACAATGTCGAGGTTGAGAGCGTCACCTTGTTGATCTTCCCTTCTACTGCGCTTATCAGAAATCTTATCTTAACGCCGACGAACTGCACGTGACTTATGCTACTAACCCAAATCGGCTCGCCGCCCACTGCCAGCGGGGGCAAACCTCAGCAAACCCACCAAGAATTCCTCCAACGACTCATCACCGTCCGACAACCTTCAATCGACAAACCATCGACTTCCCCCCCCCCCTCCCCCAAAACAACCAGACACCGATCATCAACATCGACAGTCACTCAATAAAAATCAAAAAATGGGAAAGGTTCACGGATCTCTGTAAGGTTGACCTGCGCCAGAGGCTGGCTGCTGCAGCGAGTAACAAGAGGGCGAAAAATTTCTGACAAATTCTTCGACAAACAGGGCCCGTGCCGGCAAGGTCAAGTCTCAGACCCCCAAGGTTGAGAAGCAAGGTGCGTAATGTCGAAATTCTTCTTTTTTTTTCTTCCCCTGCGATGAATACACAAACACTAACGAAAATCTTGATACAGAGAAGAAGAAGCTGCCGTACGTGTGATGAAACCCCCGACACGCGACCCTCGATCAATGAAGTCCCCTTTTCCTCCCCTCGAAAGTCGATCCAAATATGCGACAAGAAGAAGAGACGACGCCTTGAATAGTGCTGACAACAGAGCAGTAAGGGCCGTGCCATGAAGAGGCTCAAGTACACCCGCCGTTTCGTGAACGTCCAGCTCACCGGTGGCAAGAGAAAGGTCAGTACCGAGGAAACCGCAAGCGATGCAGATGGATGGCCCTGCCGTCCTCTGCCCTGCGTCTTGTGTCCATAAAGGAGAAAGCAACTCCGGCTGACACAGCGCGACAGATGAACCCCAACCCTACCTCGTAAGCGCACACCGGGTGCCTCGGCGGGATGAACTGGTGACGGACAGAAATCGGAACAATATGGACTGGAGGACTACTCTACGGATTGGGCCGGCGGTCTCCGGAAATTAGAATGAACGAGTCTTTTGAAAAGGAGATTCTTACTTACGACGAGATCGGCTACGGGCATCATGGAATATGCATCTGTGTTTCTACTGCTTTTCGGCGTAGGGGTCCTTCGCAACCGGGCGCCCGAGGACGCCTGATTCAGTCTTCACGAACGTCTAGAGAATCCAATCGACTGTCTGGTCACAAACGCAATCATTCTCCTTGGGTCCATACCGTGATGGAGCCTACGTGACGGGGTGACTGGAAAAGGTGGGCTGGGGGTTGAACCTTGTTGACAACTCGAGGTGAATTTCCCGATGGAATGAATATATGTGTGCCATCAACTTTGTCTCAGCGGTTCCGGCTATTCGTGCTTGGATTCAAAGACCACTGTTCATCATCGCCTAACCTCGAAAACCCCGATATTCCACAATGCCTTGTACCGCCAAAGACTGGAGATACTCAATCTCTCACCTCTACGCCAATTCCCGCCGTGTCAGCCTCCCTAGATAGATCTTTGTCACCAACTGTCCCAGCGCCATCGGATGAGCCGTTACATATCACCGTCTTGTTAGCGATCTCCACTAGCCGGTAGTAGTAGCAGCCAGTGCCGGAACGATGAATCTGGATAACCCAAGTTATTATGTCGAACGGACTCGAGTCCTTTGCGTCCATGTTCATCCGCACGTAACTCCTGACTTTTCAGGAGAATTGTCAAGCCATCTACGCCCACCTCGCCGTAAGGCGTTTGCACATACATCACCTGAACGAGTTTCTCATCAAGTCGGCGGTGGGAAAGAATTCAACCACAGTATTCATGGGAAGAGGTTTGTGTAGGTTTTGAATAAATAAATAAAAATTTGTTTGACGGAGACTCGTCGTCAAAACCACAAATACCTAATTGCTGCCCTGCACAGAGCTCAACGTCGAGCATCTACCCAAGTCTTGAGATGGATATTTCCCCGACTCCTTGCTTGCACCGGAAACATATTCAACAGCTCTAATCGCGTCGTCACACATAATGTTCACAAAAAGACGTCTGGACTTTGTTCCGTTTTCGTTTATGCCTATGGAAAGGTTACGGCAGCCAGAATTCTCCAATTGGCTCTCTTCACCAATCAAAAACCACTTGGCAACCTCCAAAAACTGACAGCGGGTGCAAAAGGCTGCAGAGCTGTAGTTTGCTCCAGCGAATACAGCAGGATTTGTCCCGACGACAAAAATCCGGAGAGAGAGAGAGAGAGAGAGAGAGAGAGAGAGAGAAAGATATGTGTGATGGGTCGAAATACTACTACGTACCGCTGCCAATTGGTCGCTAGGGACATCCCTGATGAGGGGAAAGGGCCTGGCAGGCTGGGAGCTTGGAATGCAAAGTTTAGGGCATCTCTGGCGCGTTTCGGCACGCTGTTGCTGCACCAACAGGGCCCAGCGATAGTGGGTGTTTTCAGCGGGGTTGCTGACGCTGCGGCGGCGGGCTTTCATGCCACTACAGCAGTGGATCCAAAAGTGGGCTGTCTCCCTCTGCAACTCATTCCCATTCCTTGCCGTTGCATTGTCAGAATCGCATCCCGCCAAGGATAAACCCCACCGCTTGTTTTGGCCCTCTCACATGTGAGGAGGGTGCGCGTTTGTCCGTGTTGTCGAACCTCAAAAGTCCGCTCAAGTTGGGCTGGCGCCTTCCCTACCGCTGCCCAATCATCGACGCGTTTACTGGCCTTGCAAGATCCCAATCTCTCTTGTCTTGTGTGTTTGTTTGAGCATTTGTCATTTCGACCCGTCTTTTCCTCCCCCTCTGCTGGCTGGCATCGCAGCCACACGACAACACATCCCCCCCCCCCTTCGTCATTATTTCCTTGATTACCCCGCCGAGTCGAGCATCAGCCACGCTCGATTAATTTGGGACTGCAGACAAACGTCACTGCACCGTTCCAAGATAAGAGCACGCCTGCAAGATGGCCAGCTTCATGTCGAACGTGTTCGCGGCCGGCGGCAAGGACAATGGCAACAAGATCGACCTGGGCCGCCCCGAGACCCCCGTCAGGAACACATTTATTGAGCCCGCCAGCACGCCTGTGGGCAGCCCCAGCAAGAGGTCCTTCCCACCTGGTGCCCATGAGCTTCCCCAGGCCCACGAGAACCACCCAAAGCTGGGCGCCAACGTCTTTGACACCCCCATCAGGCTGGGCCGCCCGCAGTCCGTCGTCCAGTGCCTCTCGCCTGGCAAGGGAAACAGCTTCCAGCCGCCTGATGCTGACGTCGCAAACACCACTCTGCTGGTTGACGATGGTCTAACACACAAGAGCGGCAGCCCCTCCCCGCCACTGAAACACCAGGGCCAGGAAAACACTCCACCCACCACATCCAAGGCCGTTCCTACACTCTCAGCCCTGCCGAGCCATGCTGCACTGTCCAGGCAGGATATATATCAAAGCTCCCGGGGGGCTCCTCCAGCCAAGAAGTTCGACACTTCTCGCGGCCTCACGGCCGAGGAGCGTGAGATCCTGCAAAAACCGAATGTGAGACGCATGGTCAATGTGACCCAACTGTGTAAGTCAAAAGTCAATTCAGCCGCCACCCGCATATTCAACCATGACGCACTACAAGAAAACAGCACAACTAACACCACACACGCACTCAGACTTCCTCGACTACTACTTCGACCTCCTCACATACGTCGGCAACCGCCAGAACCGGCTCAATGCCTTCCAGGCTGAGTTCCCCGCCCCTCCCGAAAGCGACGAGGCGTCTTACAAGCAGGTGTGGAACAAGTACACTGGCCGCGAGCGGGCTAACCTTCGCAAGCGGAGGGTACGACTTCGCCAGGGCGACTTCCAGATCCTCACACAGGTCGGACAGGGAGGCTACGGTCAGGTGTTCTTGGCCCAGAAGAAGGATACGAAGGAGGTCTGCGCTCTGAAGGTCATGAGCAAGGCATTGCTGTTCAAACTGGACGAGGTCCGCCACGTCCTCACCGAGCGAGACATCCTGACCACTGCCAAGAGCCAGTGGCTCGTTCGCCTCCTGTACTCGTTCCAGGATGACAAGAATATCTACCTTGCTATGGTCAGTATAGCCCTGCTTCTTTAGGGGCAAAGGGAGAGAGAGGGGGGTGGGGGGATTGTGTCCCTCTGATATGAGCTCGGCTGACAAGCGGATAGGAATACGTACCTGGAGGTGACTTCCGTACGCTCTTGAACAACACGGGTGTCCTCTCGAACCGACATGCTCGGTTCTACATTGCGGAGATGTTCTGCTCCGTAGACGCCCTCCACCAGCTCGGCTACATCCACCGCGATCTGAAGCCTGAGAACTTCCTCGTTGACTCGTCTGGCCACGTCAAGTTGACCGATTTTGGCCTGGCCGCAGGTTTCCTGGCACCCGCCAAGATCGAGTCGATGCGGGTCCGCTTGGAGAAGGCCTCCGAGACCTCGGTGCCCTTTGGCAAGCCGATGGACCAGCGAACCGTGGCAGAGCGCCGAGACGGGTACAGATCGATGCGAGACAAGGATGCGAACTATGCCAAGTCCATCGTCGGTTCGCCCGACTACATGGCGCCAGAGGTGCTCCGCGGTGAGGAATACGACTACACGGTCGACTACTGGAGCCTCGGATGTATGCTGTTCGAGGCCCTGACTGGGTTCCCTCCGTTTGCCGGAGCCACACCGGACGAGACGTGGCGCAATCTGAAGCACTGGAGGGAGGTGCTGAAGAGGCCGGTATGGGAAGACCCCAACTACTTCCTTTCTAACAGAACCTGGACCTTCATCACGACCTGCATCAACTCGCGCTCGAAGCGCTTCTCCAACATCAAGGACATCTGTGCGCATCAGTACTTTGCCGAGGTGGACTGGGACGCACTGCGCGAGACCAAGGCGCCCTTCGTTCCTGAGCTGGACTCCGAGACGGACGCGGGCTACTTTGACGACTTCACCAACGAGGCCGACATGGCCAAGTACAAGGAGGTCCACGAGAAGCAGACGGCGCTGGAGAAGATGGCCGAGCGCGACGACGACATGGGCAAGTCGCTGTTCGTCGGCTTCACCTTCCGTCACAGGAAGGCAGACGAGGATACCGGCAGCCCGCGGAGGAAACCCATCACCTCGGATGGACTGTTCGGCACGATGCTGTAGGGTCAGCAATTGGACGCTGGGCAGCAGCAGCCCTCCTATGTCCAGGATAGGATTGCTGGGCGAGTGCTGCGGACACCTGTGAGACTCTCGCCTGTAAAGTCCTCCTCGCCGGTGAGGACCTACGTCGGGCAGGCGGCCGGCCGTGCAAGCCCAACAAGGGCGGGTCGCGACCATGATATATTTTGACGGACGAGCTTGAGGCCTCATGTAGTGGACCATTGAGGCGGTATTCTGTCCCGGGAGAAGGGGACGGGCGGGGGAGGACACGAACACGACTTTGTCTTTTATTCGTTGGTATTGATATTGGTTGGTTCATCAGAGCGCTGTTACAACAAACAAACTGCACATCGGATCGTCACAGGAGTTGGGGGGTGGGGGAGAATCGGTAGCATGCAACCTGGCGCCGTGTCGTGCAGGTGAGGATGGCAGGGAGAAAACACATGGCAGGCAATATTGGTTGTCAGGGTGTTGGATTAGGAGTGCATGGTAGAGGGTCTGGAATGGGATGCCGAAACATCCCCGGAGAGGTAGGTTGTTATGTTTCGCCTGCCGTCCTTTTTTTTTCTTTTTTTTCTTTCTCTTCTTTCTCGTACTGTCCAAGCAAATGCTTTTCGAAGGTAAGAATCCAGTCGATCAAAAACTTAAAACAATGGATTTCGAATATTCCAACTCTTGTCTCTTTCTCATTATATACCACAAGCTCCATAGCAAGTGTGCCCTTTCTTCTGTTTTTTTTGTGCACAGGTTCCAGGATTAGATACAGGGTCTCGACGACGACGAGGACGACGACGGAGCCGAGTGTGCTCTGCATAAAAGAAAGAAGGACTTGGGTAAGTAATGCGCAGAAAACATTACTGAGCCCTCATCAACTCACCAATGCCAGCTGTCGATCTAATCTAATCACTCACTACAGATCAAAATCCCGACCCGCTTCCGACAAGTTATGAATAACCTTGACTCAACCAACAACCCTCCTTGGACTACATCAACCCTATTCAAACCCGCTTGCTTCCTCTCGAGAGGGAGGGACCATTACAGTAGGTCTGATGATACTTTTTATCTTTCAATCAAAAAAATCCATGACCCAAGAGAAAACGTCTGGCACAAAGGCTAGCTAGCGTGTCGGACATTCCCCAAGGCCTTGTCCTCCCCGATCGGACGCGGCGGGTGCCTCGGTATGGAGGGGGCTGGGAGTGGTTTCGGTCCCGTCGGTGGGTTTGCGAGAGGTCTCTAGTGACCTTGTGCGACTACATTTTCCAGGTCTGGCAAATCAGGGAAAAGGGTCCTTTGGGGTTGGTATCCAGCATGTCGTCGTTGAGGTTGAAAAAGGGGGGGGAGGGGGTTGAATCTCTTACGGTGATGGTGAACCTCTGGCCGCTGGGAGGAGTCGTCATCGTCTGTCTCTGTAAGGGAGTACAGCGGTGCGAGTCTTCTAAGCATCAGCCTCCTTGCACGTTCTGGTCAGCTTCAGAGTGTGTGAGGTTGTGCTTTTTCTTCTTCCTTGGGGGAATCATGGGGTTCACATGTACCACTTTGACTTACGCAGGGCCGCGCGGGCATGGCGTCAACGCAACGGTCTGTTTCTCATCCTACATCTTCCTCGTCCGCCCCCAAGTCCGGTCCGTACGACATCCCCCGGACTTAGCGTCAAGTGATCGAGCCGGTGATGGTGGTTGATGGGGTCTATGTTCTGTAGCTTCCCCTGCCCTCGTTGGATACTGGGCCAAGAGGGGCTTGAGGAGGAGGAGGAGTAGAAAGAGATCTGACAAATGCGTTTGTGTCAGCGCTCTTGTTTATGAGCAAGAGTTTGCGTGTGGTATACCAAGTCAAGGGAAAGATGCACTTCGCCCTCCTCTTTTGAAAGCTGGGCACTCTGGCGCCTTACTTCAGACTGTCAAAAAGTGTTAAAACTCGACCATTTCGCCATTCCTCGACGTTATCTAGTCCTCAAAAAGAAACCAAATGACACGACATCATCACACCATATCCGCCAGCATGAAGACCCTCACAGTCACAGCACTCGCCAGCGTCGCCGCCGCACAATGGTACGAAGGAGCACCAATCTGCGCAGTAAGTTTACACTATTAGACACGCCACCCTCTTTTTTTTTTTCTTTCTCATTCATCCCACATACAGACAACTAACCCCCCTTCGACCAGCAACCCTGCCTCTCCTCCCTCTACTCAACTGCTTGGTCATCCCAGTCTACACCCTCCTCCGCCTGGCCCGCACCCACAACCTTCTGCGCCGCCTCCCTCTCCTCCTCCGCTGCCTCCTGCCTCTCATCCGCCTGTTCCGCGACGCCCACCGCTATCTCGAGCTATAGCAGCATGGCCTCGTCGCTGTGCGCGGCGTGGTCGAGCTGCTCAACGGCCGCCGCCACTTCCAGCACCACCAATACGGATGAGTCCTCCTCGTCCTCCACCACCACAACACCGGCACAAGCCAAGCTCGCTCGAGATGGTGGTGGGGCAGGTGGTTGGGGCAGCTGGGGATCCGCAGTCTCACGCTGTGGCTGGGATGGAAGCCCGTGGGTGGGCGGCAGCGGCAGCGGCAGCAACAGCGGCGATGGATGGGGCGGGTGGGGGGACTGGGGTGCTGGCTGGACGTGGAGCACGCACACAGCGACGGTCACCACGACGGCCACGGCGGCTGATGGGAGCGTGACGGTGAGCACAGGGGTGGCTGCTGTCGCCGAGGCTGTGAGCGGGAGTGCCACTAGCACGACCACGCTCTTGGGGAGCCAGACGGCGAGTGCGAGCTCGTCTGCTGCTGCTGCTGCTGCGGCGGCGGCGGCGGCGGCTGCTGTGATGCGAGTGCCAGATTGGGGGGTGTTGGGTGGCGGTGTAGTGCTGGCTGGGCTAAGAGGGTTCTTTTGGGATCTTTTGCTCTAGAACACTACTTTGGAGGATTTGAGAAGGAAGGGTTTCGGTGATCTTGTGAGGGATTAAGAGAGGTTGAAATGGATTTCTTGAAGGAAGAGGGCGGCAACAACATTAGACAGAATACTAGACAGCTGTCCTTCTCTTTCTATAATCGCTGGGCTTCAAAGGATACCGTGGAATAACTGTTCATAGACAGACGTTTGCTTGCAATGATTTATTATGACCATCTTCAGGTGGTAGCAGTCCTTCTCGCGTGTGAATCTAGCAGCGCAGTAGAAGGAAATATCCATAAATGAGTGTCGAAGGGAGAAGTATCCTCATGGCTATGTGCTTGGTCACGATGCTATGTGGAATCCAGGCTTAGTCAACACTTTCGTGTTGCTTGAAAAGCAAGACATCACTTTGAGGGCGGAAACGTATTCTTGTTCGTGACTATAGAACGTCAAAAAAGAGTCACGATATGGTTGCAACAACACCAACAGCAATGCAGGCAAAAACCTCTGTCGAGGAATTTATCTCCTCGACGGCCGAAAGCGCCTCAGGAGTATTTTAATATACGGTCTTGAATTCGTCTGCGATCAGTGTATTTACTTCGAGTAATCCGGTTTGCATTTGAGATTGGTGGCTCACTGACCGTAGAGCTGAACTTTGGATCTATTTAGAAAAGACCTTTTTCGATTCATACGACTAGGAAGTTGGGCGGGCTGGTGCTGTATTACACACGCACAAGTTGTCAATGTTACCCGAGTAGCCACATATTTGTGGTTGAAGATGACCATGCTTGAGTGAATTGCATATAAATTGCTTCTTCGTTTGAACCGCCGGAATGTCTTGCATAATGAGGAGGGAGACATCCAGGTTGAATCCATAATTACTTCATTTCTCCACCACTTTCCAAGAACACATTGCTCGCACATGTTAGACTTCCATTGTTCTCCCTTGGACAGCCTGGTCACCCTCTTTCGGATAAGCATTCCGAAGAGTTCTCGTCTATGTACTACATACTTAAGTCTAGATCGAACCCTTCAATATCATTTTACTTTTCCCTCCCACTCCTACTGTCACTTCCACCCGGCGGCGGAAACGCGACAGACAACTTCCGCCTATGCCAGGCCCGCTCGCCCAGCCCATGCTTCGGCGCGATGCTCTCGGGCGACTGGGGCCACAACGACAGCGTCACCGGCCTCCCGCCGTCCATCATGACCTTGGGCGTCCTCGGCGTAAGGGGACTAGACTCTGCGTCCCGCCACTCGGCCCCCGTCGCGGTAGCAGCGGCGCCAACAGCACGCGGGGACGACATCGGTGACGAGGTGGAATCGTCCAGGACCACGCCGTCCAGCCTGACCAGGTCGACCCTTTTGACGTCACGTATGGAGAAATCGTCGCTGTCCGAGAAGAGTGTCCCAATGGGGCCATTAGCCGACGCCACATCTACCTTCGGGACCTTCGTCCTCTTCTGTTTCGGAGCCGATGTCATTGTTATCGTCGCCGCCGCCCTCCGCCGGGTCCACCGCCTCCCGCCCGCGAATATCAAGACCATCAACAGGGCAAATCCAGCGATGCTCCCTGCCACGATGCCCACAGACACTCCTCGCTCCGGCTTGCTGCCGACGTCACCGGTACCCACACCGCCACTCTCGCTTGGGAGAGGAGCGTTGTCAATTTTCGGGGCCACTGCTGTGGTGTTGTCCGAGGCAAGCTTGTAGATCGACATGAAGGCCCTGCCGCCACAGGCCTCGGTGTTGTTGCCCACACAGGGGATAGTGCAGTTACTGGTCGGGGCTCTGGGGGCTGTCGTGTTGAGGGTTGCACCGCAGTAGCATGCTCTAGGAAACGAAGTGCGAAGACCCCGTCAGTATCAACAGCCCTGCTACTCAAAAGTATCGCGCGAGAACTCATCCGTAGGGCAGAGGGAGAGGCAAGCACGTGGAAGATCAACATACTCGCCCCCCGAGACGCCAACATAAGGTAAAGAAGACGATCCATGGAAACCACCACTACCACGACCACCTTCTCCCCCTCCCCCTCCAGCAGCCGAGTCGCACATCTTGAGACATAGTGAGAGTGACATGTTGGTAGCCAGCGGTGCCATGTAGCCCGGTCCCAGCATCTGCCCGATTGGCTCGTATTTGCCTTGTCCGAAGCATCCTTCGAACAAGTACATCCTACCTGCCTTGCTCGTCACGCGAGATGCGGGAACAACGCGGGAGGCCGTGGTGGTATCAGCAGCCGCAGCAGCTTGAACCTCGGTGAGGGTGATGGTGCGGGTCGATGAGGTAGTGATCGTTAAGGCGGTGGTGGCCGTGTTCTCGAGTGAGGTCGTCGTCGTCATCGAGGGGAGGTCAGAAGAGTGCGTGGCCTGCGTGCTGTCGAGAAGAAGGAAGAGAAGGAGGACGGGAAAAATGAGAAGCCGTGAGGCTGTTGCCAGAGCGACAGGATAGGGCTGTCTTAATCTTAACCCCATCGTGCCTTCCTCGTTGAGTAATATCCTCACGTGACGTCTTTTTTCTTCTTCTAGAAATTAAGTATTTTCCTCCCCTTCTCTCTCTCTTTAATCGTCCTTTGGAGCTTCTGGCCGTGGCATCTATACCCTCATGGTCCACTCCCTTGCATCCTAAAGAGAAAACGGCAACAACATGTTCGCAGATTCTCCAAGGGACAAAGAAAGTCCTCGGCCGCCCATCCCCTCATCCTTTTCTTCCCGCCTCACAAGCACCGCCCATTGTCCTTGTGCGGCAGATCGAAGCCTCGATCCCCAATGATCCCTCACTCGAGGCATTGTCCTTGTGTATGTGTCCTCAATACACCCGCTACAGGCCGTCCTTTTGCCTGACCAAAATGGCGCTCATTGCAGACATTGTGAAGGAGGAGGAGGAGGAAGTGGTGGTGGTGGTGGTACACTGCGCCCACGACCAAGTATCCGACAGAAGAGACGGGGAAAAGAATAGACACGAAAGAGAAGGAGAAAGACGAGAACGAAAGAGAATAGTGCGGTACAATCCGTTAATTTTATTTTTCACTCAGATATATCTTTGTCCCAGTCGCAATAAAAAGCATGATTCGTCATCCATGTCGGTGATAACGACATCTCTTAGAACATGCGCTCGCGATAGATAACAACAGCACAGCGACGGCAGCACACAATCCATGGACTTCCATTTCAGCCGCACTCTAAAACCAGCACGCAGAAGAGAAAGAAAAGAAAGGGAGGGGGGGGAAAGAGAAACAGAAAGAGAGAGATAGCCCAGGGCTTTGCAACAGCCGGTTTTGTCAACAACATTGATCGTCTAAGGATTTTTTGTTACTTGAGTCCTCCACCCAGCCCAGCCAAATAGAGACAGCCAACCTTATATAACGGTCTCTCTCGTACATGTCTCATCTGACAACTGTCCAGGATGGTAACACAAAAGATCCTCTTGGCCGGCTACGAGGGACAGGGGGAACAGAGATAAGAGACGAGAGAGAGAGAGAGAGACTGTCTTGGTACCTGCTTACAGCTCAACTCCTGGCGTGCGGGTTGGCAAGCCTGGAGGAGGTGGTTACAAGCTATCGTGCCGCTGGGCAAGAATCTGGACAAAGAGCGGGTTGGTAGGACAAGGCCCCAACGTCACATGGCGGGCCGGAGGACGAGAAGGAGGAGGGTAGATGGCTACATAGTGATCATGTCTGGCTTAGAAAAAAGAACACAGTGCAGCTGATTATCACAAGAAACTTGTTTATTGCATAGACGATGGAGGAAAAGATTATGGATGCTGGCACACGATAACATCCTTCTGTCCTCAAAGTAGAAGGTGTCATAAGACGGAAAGTTTGTTATCAAACATAAAACAAATAGTACCTGGATAGGTGATCCCCAAAGAATACGCGAAAAAAAGAAGATACCGATTAGAGGCGACACCACAGAAGCATCTTCGGCCTTGAAGGAAGGGAAAGAAAAAAAAGACAAAACTTCCGGTCGCGTGCTACTCGTGGGATCTGACAGCAGAGGCTCTATTTCCTTGAGTCCCACAGACTTTAGTCCCCGGTATCAGCTCCCCCTATCTTCTATCTCTGCCCTACTCGGTCTCTCGAGCATGTCTAAGCTCCCCCCTTCCCCCCAAAGGTTGCCCTAAGGGGTGCCCAGAAGGAAGCCGCTGTTATCAAGATTGGGCAAGAAAACAAACCATTGGCGTCCTTTCCAAACACCCCTTTTGCAGGCAGACGGGGGAGATCACCTGCCAGATCAGCTTTGACCTTTTACTGGCCTTGTCTGTGGAGCAAAAGAGATCGGAGGTTCTTTCTCGTCCTTCGACAACCAGAGATAAGGGAAAAGAAAAAAAAAGCCCCGAGTTCGAATTGGCTGGCGTGCAAAAGGTGTGTGCTGGTCATGTCATGCATATAAACCCGGGCTGCGTTCCTCTCTTTCTCTGCCTCTCCCCCCCCTCTCTTTTACACCAAACCCCTCGACTACTTATGCTGCTGCTGCTGCTGCTGCTGCTACGATTGTGAGAGCAACAGGCCGCGCAACGTATGGGACATGCGACACGGGACCCGGGACCAAGCAGTGTGACACCAGATTGCGACAAGCTCTCGACAATGCCGGAAATGCAACACAACCACACACACACACACATACACACACACACACGCACGCACATATACTATTAGCAGGGTCGACGAGCCTGGTGCCCGTCCCCGGCCCTCCCCCCCCCCCTCTCCAGCCCTGCAGAGGACGACGACGACGACTACGACGACTACGACGCGGCGACGAATGACCGAAGAAGCGACGACAGATCCACAGCCACCGACAAGTCGACGACGACGGGCATCCATCCGCCTTACCCACAGACCATAATAGTGAACCTCGCAAAGGGCGCTTATCCCCATTAGCTCAAATTGCCCCTTAGGTGACGCCACGACCACGAGACAGCTGCTGAAATCGAATACTATACCGGGGGGGTAAGAGAGGGCGGGGGGGACAACCCGCCCGCGCGCGCGCGTCAATCGAAGGCAAAAAAAAAAGAAAGAAAAAAAAGGCCACTGCTCTATTGAGCAGGGAATCAATCATACGTACGGGCGGGGTGTGGGGCGACCAATAAACCTGCGGCGGAACACCATAACCATCAGCAGCAAACAGCCCCGTGTTGGTGTAGCCCATTTCTTGATGAGCCCACACAAACTTCCGGCCTAGCAAGTCTCCATCAGGACCTCCTTGATTTCAACCACGAAGGGCTCAGATCAGCATTTAGCAGCTCTCTTTTGTCTTTTTTACTTGCTACTACGCGGAGGGTCGGGCGATCCCCCCCCCCCCCAACCCCCCCCTCTTCTCTCCCGGGAGTCGCGGACTCGAAAGCGAAAGGGGAATAGAGGTGACTTTCCCGCACCGCCCACCCCTTTGTTGAAGAAAACCCAAAAACTCCCCCACGCGGACCGACGTCGCCTATTGGCTTTGTTCCCCCACCCGGTACGCCCACCTCCCTTCCACGATCATCAGCCAGGGGGGAGGGGTTTAAAAAAAAAAAAGAAAGAAAGAAAGAAAGAAAAACCCACCCAAAAACATCTGCCTGATCTGACCATGTCCTCGTGTGGTGGGCTCGTGGTCGCGTGAAGGCGGGACGTGGGGAGGCCATCCACGACCTGACAAAATGACCGTCTTGGCAAATCCTCGACAAACATGGTTATTTCTGTTATGTTTTGGGGGGGATTTCCCCCCCTCCCCCCACCCCTCTCTTTCTCTCCGCTAAAAGACGATGAAAGTCAAACCCCCCAAAATGCATAGAACCAGGGGCAGCGGAGAACAAGACGAGGAAGTCTGTTGTAGCGCAGTCACTACTCATGCCTCCGGAACTGGGGCTCGTCTTGCTTTTCGGGCCGGCATATTTGTGGCTAGGCCTATACACATACAAGCCGGCTGGTTGGCTTTGTGGTCTGCTGGTCTTGCTGGGTTGTAGAGCCGTGGATTTTCCGGTTAAAGTGACAGGTTTGATCTCCAACCCGCACCGTTTGTGTGTGTGTGTGAGAGAGAGAGAGAGTGTGTGTGTAATCATCCCAAACCGAACAAATCCGGCGAATGTTGAACCGAAGGATGAAAAATCTCAGGACAGTACTCCGCCAAGGTTCTGAGCGAAATGATCCATCCATCCATTCGGGCAGCCACGACAGCAGGGTAACGCCTTGCTCTTGGTCGCGTGCCAGAAACGGCCTGCTGGGACGGGAAACTCGTCTTGAGCTGCAGCCAAAAATGGACGCCAGGTGGCCTGCCCACCACCCGAGGTCGGTCGGTACAAGCCTGGAACATATTCCCGGGCCTGCCCATCAGTCTGTGTTACATGCAGTTCTGTAGATGAAGCCCTGCCGGAGCCGCTCGGACCATGACCGTCTCTGCCCTATGGCCTAGACCCATGAACGGGGGCCGCGTTCGAGTTCAAGCCGCGCCAAGCGGGCAAAATCCCCCTTCTTTTTCACATGTGAGCTTGTGTACTCTATATATACACAGTAGAACCTCAAGTGTCGTCACCAGGAGGACCCTGAATCCTGGCACGACGAGGCTTGCAGTTCCCTCTGAGCTCCCGGCCTCTGGCAGACAGGCCGTGGTACTACTTACTCACTGTCTTGCTTGGTTGACACGAGAACTTGGCGGGCAAGCGCCAGCCCGCCCAATGCACGCAATGCACGCTGGCGCAGGTCCCATGGATGTGTACTATGCAGTGCTTTCCACGGCGGGTGCTGGAAGCTGGACCTCTCGGGCGCCCGGCAGCTAGGCCCTTAAGGGAACGAACCTCCACCAGCCTTGCTTCCTCTGGCGCGCCACCATCATCATTGAGTACGGACCCGATTATTCCTTGGTGAACAGGTGGAGCTGCGCTCGTGTCCCTGGGTGGAGGAGTCTATTGACGGGCAAGACTTCTGGGTCGGAATCCCGCTAGCGGTAGCAATGGCAACGCTAGCAGAGCGACAGATGGGCCAATTGTGACCACGCACAGGTGTTGCAGATGGCTTCGCGCTTCGACATGTTCTGTTGTAGTCGGACCGATGTAGCGGGACAATTGTCGTGCGGCCAAGACGGTATCATACTAATAGCAGGAACATCGTAGAAAGCTGGCTTGGCCCTGGCTGGAGAAGGAAGAAACAGGAGGAGAAAAAAGAAGGAAAAAGAAAGGCTGGGCTTTCTCTTGCACAGCAGATGGTCTGTGCCACTATACCTGCCCACCCCCCCCCCCCCGCGGCGGCCCCTACGGCGGCCCCTACGGCGGCGTGGTGGTATTTACAAATCCCGTCGACCCGACAGGCTGGCATGCATTCTGGGCCAGTGCGCGTATGCGAGTTGGTGTTGGGGAGCCTCGTCAGCGCCTGGAGATGGAGCCAATGCGACTCTGGCGGGTGAGCCGGTCGGACGCCAGGATGATCCGTGTCAGCATCGGAGCACGCTTCGATGCTCGCCGGATCCAGAGCACAAGTGCAACGCCTCCTGGGGTATTGATCCATGGTACGAAGCAAGCAAGCGACGAGCAGAGAACCAGTGGTTCTTGTCTTGTTAGATGCTCCTGCTAGGTCTAATCTGTCGCGACGCCGCTGGAGATTCTGCTGGTTCGAGCATCCGAGACATGGTGAAAGATGTTGTGGAACCGAAAACACTGGCGTGAATGTGTAAGTACCGTGAATGTACTATGGTAACTATGTACTAATGCACATCGACGGCGCAGGTAAAAAGAAGCATGCTTGCGGCACGGTTGTGCTTCCTGCTTGGGAACATGCAGCCCACCACCACAGCATACCTCCCTCGAGACCCAGCTGCCCGAAAGCCTCGGGATGCCTCTGTCGCCACTTTTGCATCAGGTGGATGGGTGCTGCATCCGCTCAGGAGTCGCCTTTCTTCTTCTTCTTCTTTCTGGAATTTGGACGAGGTAGTGCCGTGAACGGAAATGCATCTACTATAAGAGCTAGACGTCGGCGGTATCGGGCGATTCATGGGCACGGCCGCGGCGCTCCATTTGGGCGGCAATTGACCAATGGAGTTCAGGTGCTCCCCGTGGGCCTCGTGGACGCCCCGGGCGGGCTGACGCCTGAAGCTGGGAATATGCCAGCAGAGAGCCCTGTCTGGAGCCAGGAGAAAACCGGGACCGGATGGAGCGACGGGTGGTCTCGGAGCCGCCTCAACCCACCCCATTCTCACATGCAGAATGACGGGCCTGCAGCTGGCTTGGCCCCAGTCGGTGCGCAGGGGAGCTAGGGACTGCCCAGCGTCTCGACGTCTTGTCTCCAGTCTCTCAGGTGCTGGGCTCGTCCAGAAATGCTTTTTTTTTTTTTTTCTTTCGTTTTGAGCAAGTGCGAGAGCGAGATCTATAACAGGATCCTCGCAAAGATGCCAGGACAGGGAATTTTGCGAAGACATGCAAATGGCCCCACCAGCCTCTCAGGCTCCCTGGCCGATGTCGTGGGGGGTCTTTCTCACACCCTGACAGGACAGAACTGGATCAATGATGCTGGGGACCAATAACCATGGGTCGCTCGGCGGAGGTGTGGGGGACCATGCATGGTCGGTGGTCACGGGCAGGCCTGCGTGGCCAAGTAAAGAAAGTACTATGCCGTCGTTGCTACTGCGGACATAGTCCTGTGGTAGTATGAGGTTGCATCGGGTCGCATCGAATGGATCTTGACCAAGGCGTCCAGCCCAGCCCAGCCCGGCCTCTTTCCCCCTCCTCCTCCTCCTCCTCCTCTCGAGCCCACAGTTCCCGAGGCCACGTCTAGTGTGCTTTCGCATCGATCGGCTTGTTCGCATCGAGGGTAGGATGAAGGTGTATACTGTAGTGCTCTTTCCTCTGGAAAATCACGATCATTCTGGTGATTACGGCGGCTGGGTGGTATGATGGCGAGCGTGATGCAGAGTATGGGGGATTCCTAGGTAGGCAGGTGAGAGGGCTGCAGCAGGATTGCCAAGCAGTCAGTGTTGAGGAGCACAACGGTGTGAGTGAAAGGCCGTCGTCCCACATCTTCCAGCTTAAAGGAAGAGAAAAACGAGAGTTGGCAGAACAGGGGCTCACTGGACCCTGCGCGCAGAGATGGGGGGGGGTGCCAATCACGGCACAGCAGCAGGTCCCGTGCCTGTGCGTGCAGCTTGCACTTGAACGGCCCAAGGGCCTTGAACCTTGGAGCGAGGCTGTTCATGCAGGTGATGAGGGCGCTGCCCAGGTGCGCGTCGGGCCTGACTTCTCACTGGACAATCCATAGTACTGTACCATAGTACAATTAAGTATGTGCTCGCATAGAAAAAAGGAAGTGGCCAGGGAGTGCCACCTGCGCTCTTTCCCCAGATGACACGTACTTGTCATGTACCGTGAGCACCAACGTACTACGACCTAGTACAATAAAGTACTTTCCCTTCTAGCAGATCAGGGCACGGGACACCTTGTCGTCTGATCTGACAGGAAGGCACAGACTGGGTTGACCTCTGCCTGCCTTGCCTGCATCTAGCTATAGCCTGTACATAGTATGTTCATGGTTCCTTGGGACCAGATCTGCCCTTCTCCACCTCCCAATTGCTTTTGGGAATTTGGTAGTCTGGGAGGCAAGAAAAGCTCTTAAAAATTTTGAAACCGAACTTGACCCTTCTCCTCTCGCGACCCTACCTTACGTGCTTACATAGTAGACGCTACAAACGATGTGGGTCACATCATCTTTGCCACGGGCGAGGCCAAAGACAAAAAGGTGAGAGACGACAGCCCACCCATCAGCAGCAGCAGAAAGTGGCGAGGCCTAGCAGATGTCAGGCCCCCCCCCCCAAAAAAAAAACATGGTGATCTACACGCTACCTAGGTAGATCTACCAAGCGACAGCCGTGGACGAAGATGAGGATGGGTCCTCGTGAAGGCCTGAGGCACTTAGGCGAGTCGATCTCCACTCTCACTGCACACCACACGAGATGCGAGATCCATCATCTTGCGCCGAGAACATCTCCATCGTCTCTCCGTGTCCTGCACGCCTACCACACCTGCAGGTCTTTGCAACCCGCGCCGCATAAAAATACTACTAAACCGCCGGGAGAGGGCCACTCTTTCTTTCTCTTGCTGCCAGGCCAACTCCGATGTAGGACGCACTCAATGCGCGCCTGACCAACCAAGGCTCGTCTGATGTTGCGTCTGTCGAAGAGAGGGGGGGAGGGGAGTTAAAAAAAAAAATTAAAAAAATGATGGACCTCGAAGGGGATGTTTCTAGGAAGTAACGTTGATCCATCTTTCCAACGGCCTTAGGCTCTCTCGATGTGCATTCTTCCGTGCCTTCTGAAGCTGAGGTGGACCTGGGACACTCACTAGCTTCCTCACTTCCGCCTGCCGCACCCACAGCACCGCGGCAGAACCCGATCTCAGGGTCCTCCGCCGCCTGTGTCTCTGTCCAGCTGTCTCCAGAGTGCAGTTTCACGCCTCAGGAGGGATCAGAAGCCTCCTCTTCCTCCTCCTCCTCGGTTACGCTGGCCCCGCCCGCCCGGCCTGAGGTTGCAGTGCGGTCAGGTTCCGTTGTCGATATTGTTGGAGGGGATCGCAAACCAGAGTGCATACACAAGTGGAATCTCAACTCGCCTCACCTCGCCTCGCCTCGCCTGGCCCTGGCCTCATCTCACCTCCGTGCGTCTGGTTGGCCATCCCTAAAATTCACGGTCATTGGAGGCCCTTTTCTTACTTACTGCTGCACGATCAGCAGCGGCCTCGGGCCTCGGGAGTCAGGTGGAATTGGGAATTGAACAGGACCGTTGGCTTGTCCCAATATCGTCCCACCATACTCCATTGCTGGGCACCTGGGGTATTTCGGTGCGGTCCACTTGGTCTATTAAGAGCTCCGTCGATGCCTCCACAGACTCGTGGCAACAAGCGCAAGATTTTGGCTGTCTGGAGTGTTTAGATACAAGTTGTATAGTTTAGTACTCATGGTATAGGGCGCGCGCGCGCGAGGGACAGGCTCGACGCCAGCTTGCTGACGAGCACGTTCCGTGGGCGAAAAGCCACAGCAAGAAGGAGGGTCTCGATCCGTGCCCGTCAATTCGATCTCCTTGGTAGTAAGTAAACCTCTGGCTCTAGTAGCCCCCCTGCCTCGCATACCTCACTCGCATGGCGCCAGCCCTTTAGAGCCGTCCCAAGTCGTCACCACCGTTGGAACTACTACCATAGTACTATGGATTAATGGTATTACGGTACTACCATAGTAGCAGCATGGTTACTGCGGGCATGCCCCCCCATGCCGATCACGGCCCACCCAATTCCAACCCCTGCCGGTATTCAGTAACTGCTTGGACCTTGTGCAGGAAGGACACCCCACGCTGCCAACCCCTTCTGCGCCGCACCATCACCATCCTTCCCCCCCCCCCTCCTCCTCCTCCTCCTCCTCACAAGCAACCCCGTTACGATGTACGACTTACTATGCACATACATAGTAATCCGTGCTTTTTTCTTCTTCTTTCTTTTCTGACCTGGAAAAGGGGGGGGGGGAGGGGATACCAACGACCCGCCGCACACGAGTGGTATTTGCACCACTGCTGCAAAGAGGTGTGTGCACCGGAGTGACTGCTCCTCTTTGTGTCTTGACGATATTTGGAAGACAGACTTACCCCCTCCCCCCCCCGCACAACCCATGATTGAACAGTCAGATCTTCATCTTCGCATCTGTTGGTGGGTTTCGCATATACGATGACCCGACTATACTATTTTGTCGGAGCTGGAGTGGCCCTGAAATTTAGCACACCTGTCATGTCCCGCCTCTAATAAAGAAATAAAGGGGGAAAGAAAAAAAAGGTACAGAAGGGGAAAGAAATCATCGATTGGGTTTCTGGACAAGGAACAGGCCCTTCTGTTGCAAGGACTACTATGGTAGGCAGCGCCGAGCGAGAACGAGTCGGACGGCTAAAGTGCAAGCCGTCCGCCCGCCAGGAGATTCCGGCCTGAAATGCGTCACCGGGCAGAAGGCTAATGGCATCCATTGTCATGTACGACATTCTTGACATGACACGGCAGACCTCCCGAGGTTCTACGAGTCAAGAAGGATGAATATGCCGGGAAACAAGTGCTCGGCTGTCCATTCCCTCGGATCTCCATCCACGGAATTGCGAGGTCGTCAGGATGACCAAGATGACCAAGATGCGCGGGCCGCAGGATGAGATCACCGAGTTACGACTGGCGGGGGGAGGAGGTGGATGGGGGGAGGGCAGGGAGAGGGGGGAGCGAGGGAACAACACACAGACAACCAGGCTGGGCTGGGGAGGGGGGGAGGGCTAGGACCGGAGGTTCGGCGGCAATTTTACCACCAAGTCTGCAACAAAGTTCTCAAAGTCCAGGGCCCTGGTCTGTCTGCCTTCAGCTAGCACCAGCAGCAACACCAGCAACAGCGCCTAGTGACAAGCAGCAACAGCAGACAGCAGCCACAAGGGCCTGGGACCCCCTCCAGTTCTGGTCGTGCATCACGAGTGGGCCGCCCACCTTCGCGTGCAAGAGATCCACCGCGCAGGAAGAGTCCCACCCTTAGGCCCTTTGCTGATGCGTTTTAGACCGAAAGAAAGGCCTGCAGAGGCCTACGAGGTGCTGGGATCAGAGTAGCAAGGTCAGATGCAAAGAGGCTAGAAAGTGGAGTGAGTGCTTCATCAGACTCTGCGAGAGACTCTCCACAACCACAACGACCACAGCTCTCTCCTCTCCATCGCTCGCGACTGGGGGGGGGGGGGGTCCTGCACCGTACTTGGCTAGGTTTGACTGCTCCATTCCCACTCATTCTGAAGCGGCGTGGTGGTGCATGCATACGTATCAACCATCAGCACACAACGATCTAAAATATACCTCTTGAAAGAAGGCTTAAGGAACAAGGAGAAAAGAAAACAAGGAGGGGAGGGAAAGAGAGAAAAGTGTGACGAGAGGCTTTTTTTTATTCCCTTTTTTTTTTTTTTATTGACCAAGTGACTCGTCCTTCTCGCTGCGATCCGTCTTGGCCCTTGGAACTTACACCCGAACAGTATATTCTCCTGAGTCGTGCTCTCTTCTTCTCCTCTCCAGGTCCCCCCACGATTTTATTACCGCTCTCGGTTGGCTGGCTCGTGTGCAAGTGGGTAGGCTGAAGGCGACCGACCGACCTTGTGCGCTAGGCTAGTGGTACAAGTTACGGGTGAGAGTTACGGGTGCAAAGAAGAGTGACCGAATCCAGGTCACTGCAGCCAGCCGAGCGTGGGGAAAAAGAGGCACACACTCACGCACACACTCACGCCTACACCTTGGGGAGACCTGGGCTGGGTACAAGTCCAAGATCCCTCCCCCCCCATTTTGGCCGCCCTCCTCCCGCCTTTTTTTCTTCCCTCCCACCACACCAGACCAATCCCCCTCCCCCAAGCGGATTTAACGAACGTCCCCAAAATTAACAGACAAACGACCCGACCGACTCGTTCGTGGGACATGGCTGCCATATCGAGGTCGAGTCCACTGAATCCCACCACGACAGAACACGACTGGAGATTCCCACGAAGGCCTGGCCAATCCGCCGACAACGGCGCCGAAGCGATGACTTCCGAGCAGAAGCACCAGCCTGACGGCAGCACTGCAGTCAGCAGGATCAGCGGTACCGCCGCCGCCTCCACCTCCACCACCTCCTCCTCCTCCTTCTCCTCCGCCGCCGCCGCAAGAGGTGGCAGCGCCAGCGGTGCTAGACGGGCCACCGGGCTGCACGACACTGTGAAGCAGCTTCGTTTCGACCTCTCGGATACGGTCATGGCCGCGCAGAGCACATTGTCCAAGACGGATACACTGGGCGCCTTTAATGACGGTCTGGCGGGCATGGCCATGAGCCCGGAGGAGATGGCCAAGGAGGACCCTCTGGCGACCCAGATCTGGCGGTATTTTGCCAAAACGAAGCAGAACCTGCCCAACCACGAGCGCATGGAGAATCTCACCTGGCGCATGATGCATACCAACTTGAGGAAGCAGAGCCAAAAAACCCAGGATCCTGCCAGGTATGCACAGATCTATCTGCGGTGGCTGATGGCGGCGCTTATCCAACTACTACCTACCTCCTCTCCTCGAGAGTAAACTCGGGTAGGACAAGATGCTAACTCGTTGCCGTCATCGACACAAAAGGCTCAATAGCTCCACGCAGAATACTCCGAGTGGTATTGCCCAGCTGCGAAAATCAACCGAGCACAACACATCCACCACGGAACCCATGAACTTGGACGACTTCATTATTGCCGAGAACATGGCTCCTCCTGCTGGCCTGGGCCCCAGCCCTTCTCCAGAGATCACAAAGCCGGGTGGTGACAGGCCGCTTCGAACCCAGATTCACGCCATTCCAATCAAGCACCGCCAGGCGTCTCTACCGCACTTTGTGCCCCAGTCCGTTCCTGTGCCCGCCCACGCACCCAACGCACAGCATGAGTTTGGCTACGTCACTCGTCATCACCGAAAGACGAGTATCGATGAGAGACAAGTAAGTCGTGCTTCTCTGCTGTTGTGACCACGAGACAACAAAGGCCCCCCCCCCCTCTTCCCCCCTTCTGGCTTTGCCAGCAGTCTTAGCAGGCCTGTTCAGACAAGAATAACAACAGCTGACTTCTTTTGCCAGACCCGCAAGCGTCCTGCCGACTTCTCGCCCCATGTGTCTGGCATCAATGGCGACGGCGACTTGGATCTCCATGAGTACACGCTCGACCACACCAACGCCAACAACAATAACAACAACACCAACACCAACTCCTCCCTTGGCGATCATCATCACAGCCACGCCGGTGTTCCTTTCCCCCTGGATACCTTCCAGATGGAGAGCGACCCGATCATCACCTCGGCTGGTCCCTTCCAGCAGCACTTTACCTTCTCCCCAGGAACCTCGCCTATGGCTCACCACGGCCCCTTCTCCATGTACAACCCTTCTATGCCGTCCTCTGGTCTTCAGAACACGGAATACTACTCACCCCCGGGCTCGGCGTATCAATCAGCTGTCTCGACACCTCATCCCCTGAACGAGTCCTCTGAGCCTTTCTATTTCGGCTCCATGGACGTGCGAAATCAACAACCTCATCCCTTCCGACCTGCCCAGAACAGCATGGCGAACTCGCTTCCAAATCAGTTCATATATAATGCAGCTGCCGGCAACCCCATGTTCCCGACCACAACCGGTGCGGACGCCACCTCTGCCTTCTCGACGGCGACCAGCAACTTCGGCCACATCGATCCCAGCCAGGTGTTTCCCGACCATTCCGTCCGGTCTCCTGGCGTGAGCATGATGCCCGACAGCAATGGCATGTTTAGTCTCGGCGCAGACTCGGACGACGGCGACGAGGATGGCGGCGCCTTTGCTGATCGCAACATGGCGATGCCACAGGATTTCTCATCCACTGAGTTCGATGCCGATGGGCTGCCGGCACACAGCAGTGCGCTGCAGTGGGACGCATCCCTGCCTGGTCAGTTCAGCACGCAGGCAGCACGGTATCCAGGTGGACCGCCTGGGGCCAAGCGTGTCACCATCGGCGGGACCACCACAGATTATGTGGAAACCAATGGAGATTGGGATAGTGGCAGCCTCGGACGCAGCCAGTCGTTCCGGCAAGGCGCAGACCGACGCCAGAAGATACCACGAACGGCGTCAACGCCCGCGGTGAACCGAGGTCACCCGTTCGACCGCCTGGGTCAGTCGAATCCGAGCTCTCCACAAGCTGACGGGGCGGGTCATGCCTCGGGATACTCCTCGGTCAACCCAAGCAGGCCCTCCTCACCACCTGGGTCCAAGCATGGCTCGACCACGAATCTGCAGGGTGCCGCCGCCAATAGCTCAGGAGACGGGTCAGCCCCGACCACCTGCACCAATTGCTTCACCCAGACCACGCCCCTCTGGCGGCGCAACCCCGAGGGCCAGCCCCTCTGCAACGCCTGTGGCCTCTTCCTCAAGCTCCACGGAGTCGTCCGGCCCCTCAGCTTGAAGACGGACGTCATCAAGAAGCGGAACCGAGGGTCTGGGAACAGTGGGCCTGTCGGTGGGACGAGCACGAGGTCTACCAAGAAGAACTCGAGCATCAGTGCATCTGCGACCTCTTCGGGCGTGAACACCCGCAAGAACTCGACACTGAACATCTCGTCTTCGGCGGCCAACATGTCCTCCCAGGCAACGACACCCCCGGCAACCACGCGTGCTGGCAGCGTAAACTCTGGCGAGTCTCCTGCGAGCGGCCTTGCCTCGGGTGCCAACACCGCCGGCAGCAGCCCGACCAGCTTTCCCGGCGCGACAGCTGCTGTGGGCGGAAAGGGTGTAGTCCCGATTGCCTCAGCGCCTCCCAAGTCTGCACCGGGGCCGGGAGCGGCCTCCATGCCTCGAAGTATTACGATCTCTGCGAAGCGACAGCGCAGGCATAGCAAGAGCGCAGGCGGTGACAACGGGGGCAGCATGGACATTGATAGCCCCGAGAACTCGACGGGCTCTAACGAGGCCGCCCGCTCGCTCAGCTCCAGCAGCGGCTTTGGGGCCATGTCCAACTCGGCGAACCTCGGTCTGGCCAACGGGTTTAGCATGTCGCAACGGCCCATGGTTGGGCAAGGCATGATGACGGGGATGCCAGCCAGCCAGTCCGGGTTGAACATGACATCTGGCGGCACCGGAACGGGCCCACAGGAGTGGGAGTGGCTGACCATGAGTCTGTGAGCGGATCTCTGGAAGACGACGAAAAACTCCAGCGACTCGTCTCGTGGGAAAGCCGGCCTTTTTTTGTGTGATCAATACATGGGCCTTTCTTTCTCTCTTTCTCTCCCCCCCCCCCCGTTCTCAGGCGTTGTCTTGCTTGTAATTGCTAATGAGGTGGAAATAAACCTCCTCGGGTCGGTCGTCTTTTGACATTTTTTGGTCTCCTTTCAATTGATACCACTCCGACCGAGTCCTGGTCGTTGACACTTGGGGATGGGTGGATCATTGCTCTTTCGTTTGCTTTTGCTCTTGATAACGATGCGCTCTGCCTTGAGGTGTGGGCCTTTTCTGGGCTTTGCCGCTGCATATGTTTTGGCGTTGGCTGTTGTCTGCTCTTTCTTCCCCCTCTTCTTCTTCTTTCTCCTGCAGTTGTGCCCCCCTGATGATGGGGTGAAAGCTGGGATGGATGGATGGGTGGGGTGGCTGGGCGGCTGGGCGGCTGGGCTTGTCTGGGCTCTTCGATCTCGTCTTTTTTTGTCTTGTTTGGTTTTTGTGTCCCTCTCACGTTTTATATCTTGGGTCTCTCTCGCCCCCTGGACGATGCTGATGCTTTGCGATGTCTTATATACCCGCTTGCCGAGATTCCAGGCCGTTCGCTTTGTTGCAAGGTTATATCGGCCACGATCCCTTCTTAAAACCCCCCGATCTACTGGATTGGATCACAAATGCATGCATATATATATATATATAATAATATATATATATATACATACACACAATCTATACAGACTGAAATAGAAATTTGGATACTTGACTTTGATTTTTGATTCTTTGACTTGTTTGGGTACAACAAAAGAGTGATTTGTCCAGTGACCTGTTCGCTTCGTTGTCTACTTTGGAAGGATTGATCGTCTCCTCTCAAAATGGGAAGGATCGATCAGCTTCACTCAGAATAGGGAAGCACCGATCGTCATCCTCAAGTCATCAGCATCCCACCTTCCTGCTTGAATATTCTCTCAGCTTGGTTCACCGCCGCAACGCGCAGGTCGCTTCTGGTTTGCTGATTCAACACAACAAGACAACGCCACACACACATACACACACACACACAATTCTTCTTGCCTGGCTATATGTAGGCACAGCAGAGGAGATATCGTCCACACCCACTCCCACCCCCCTTTTCCTTTTCTACTCCAGGTTCGAGTTGCGATAGTACCAGCTCCGCTTCAGCACATCCCGACGCGCGGAGAAGAAGGCCGAGCACAGCACCTCCTCCATTCTCTCCACCTCGCCGGCCCAGACGCGGTCACCGTCCATGTACAGCTCCCACTTGATCTTGATCTTGTTGTTGCTGTTGTTGCTGTTGTTGTCGTCGTCGTCGTCGTCGTCGTCGTCGTCGCCTTTGATTTCCTCCTCAGTGGCCTTGAGGTGGAGGTCTTGGGCTCTCATAGTGTCGGTGATGTGGTTAATGGCGGCTTCGAATCGGTCGGTATTGATGGCGGCGTTCTGTAGAATGGGGGTTTGTTAGTTGGTGGGCTGTTGGGTTCTGAGAGGAAAGAAGAGAGGGGGGAGAGGGGGGGGGGGGGATAAGTTGGAACGAGGTGGGAGATTGGGAAGAGGGACAAAGACAAGCAAGGGTAGGGTAGTCAAGAGAGCTTCCAGTACTGGCCTCCTTCTCGATTGCCGCCTTGAGTTTCTCGAGCTCGATCCAGGCGCGCTCAGTCGCCAATAGCTTGGGATACAACGTCTGTATCATCACAATGTTGGCCAGTCAGTCATCAGCTGACTAAATCAATCCAAAAGACCACAGAGATGCGACGGCGAAGACGCGCTCAGGGCGTATCAGAACACGAGAGCAAAAAGAAAAAGAAAAAGATTAGACCAACCGTGACGAACCAGTCCTCCCACTCCTCCAGGAGCTTGTGCCCGAGGCTCTCAGAGGGGAACGTCACCAAGACCGCGAGGCCTTCGAGGTCGGGCTCGCTGAGGTTGACGGTCATGGACTGGTCTGAGGCAGCTGGGGACGAGATGACGCTGGGCAGCGACCAGAAGGAGGAGCTGCGGTTGACGTCCGAGCCGTCGGCAGACGGGTAGGTCTGCGGGGAGGGGGGGTTTCTGGTGGGCTCGCTGGGTGCCATTGTTGTTGGCGTTGTGCCTTGACGTGTCGAGATTCGTCGAGATGCAGATATGCGACTGGTGTTGGATGTGGTGGTCAGCAGATGATGATACAAAGGGTGTGGGGGTTCAGATGGAGAGGTGGAGAGGTAGTGATGCAATGGATGAAGGGATAGCAGTACTCACTATGTGTGTGTGTGTGTGTGTGTGTGTTTTGCTGGATAAGGGCTGGCTTCAGTATAGCCAAGGCTCTGTCGAAGGGCAAATCGAGTGGCACAGAAAATCCCTTGCGCTGCATTGTGCAGGACCCTCGACGGAGCCAAATTGCATTCGAGCGTTTGCTGTTTGCTCATCTGGTTGATAGATAGTGTTGCGCCTCGAGACGCTCATTATTGTCTGGTAGTACAACTCCTCCACCTTCTGCTTCACGGCTTGCTTGTAAAAGCCGTAGATTGCGTCGGCACTGTGGATGTTGTGCGAGACTGACCAAGGGGCGGTCATCGCAGAGTCTCCAAAGAGTTCTTTGAGGACTGTGTAGGCACAGTCGCTCATGGCCCCCAGCTGCAACAGTAAATCATTCATCAGTGTCATGCGCACAACCCAGTATAGAAAGGAAAAGACGGAGGAGGAGGCACAGGAAGGAGAATCAGAACGTGGGGAAGAAAAATAATAAAGCAGCTCACTGTCATCTCATCATATCCGTCAATCATGTCGAAGTCGTAGGTGCCGTCATCATCTTCCCCGGATAGAATTGCGCAGGTTCTGGAGCTGGCTACAAGAAGAAGAAAAAAATACAGCCTCTGTATAGATCTCCATTCATTCAGGTGTTAGCCATACTTGCTGTGTCTTTCGAGGGGAGGGGGGGGAGGGAGGAATCAGCATAGCTGCGAACATGGGGATCAGACCAGTGCTTGTAGCCCCCAGGAGCCATGGGTGTTGAATATCGACCCAGTTGGCGCGTTGGGCCGGGGTGTTTGCTCGCCCCCCGCCCCCCCCCCCCCTCTGGGCAACCCTTCCGCGCCCTCCCCCCCTTTCTTGATCTTCTTTGGGGAGGGGGAGGGCCCAGGTCAGGGCCACCGTTGAAGCTGGGGCCGCCGATGGAGGGAAGAGGGGACAGGAGCTTCCCGCTTCTTAAGAACCGATATAGAGCCCCCCCCCCCCCTCTTCAGGGACATAGAGGTAAGGGAGTATAAGCTCCCCCCCCTTTCCTCCCCCCTTCATTCTCTGGGCCATTGTTGAAAGGGGGAAGGCATGGGGGAGGAGGAAGGATAGGAGAGAAAATAAATAAAGGGTTGAGAGGGGGGGCCCTTGAGAAATGTGGCCCATGGGCTCCCCCTCTCCATAGGCTGGGGGGGGGGAGAGGAAACGAGGAGAGGCTCTTTTGCCTCACATAAGAAAGTTGAAGGTATGGAGAGAGGAGAGAAGAGAAGGAAAGAAAGAGAGAGGGAAGAAAAAAAGGAGGGGGGGAGGGCACAGCATTATATAGTAATGGAGGGCGTCGTTGATGTGGGCAGAGCTCCACAAGCGACATGATTGATACACAAAATAATAAAAACAAATCTATACCCTACCGGAAGCATCTGGGCACCTCATGATCATGGGGTTGAGGGTCGTGAGCTTGGTCAGCGACATGTTGGGTCAGTTCACAGACAACCTGGCCCCTCTGGTAGATTTGGTCAGTGAACAGGGGCCCCTCTGTTTGATGGACAGAAATCACCAGCAGTGTACTTGAACAATCAGAAGTGTATTGAAAGAATTAGTATTAGTAAAAGGTTAGTTCTAACATCTAAACATGCCCAAGAGTCATCATCATCATCATCATCATCATCATCATCATGAGAACTTCATTCTAGAGAAGGTTGTCTTCTGCTAGCATACCAAAGAGACTGATGTGGAACTCCAGCATGGATAAGAGCTGTGTGTATTGAGGAGATAGAGAGACAATGGCCTAGTAGTTCTAAGCATGTAATCATAAAGATATAGCAGCTATAGAGAAGTAATACACAAGGAAAGGTGCTGAATCAAAGAAGAGAACAACAAAATGTGGGGTTTGCCAGAGCCATGAGACAAGAGAGTCATGATTAGAGATTAATTGCTGTTGAGGAGCTTCTGGACAGCCCACTTGACGGAGAAGTTCCGGAGGTCGCTGTAGTGCTGTCCAACGCCGACAAAAAGGACGGGTACGTTGGTCGCATGAACGAGGCTCACCAGAGTGCCCACCATGTCTCCAACAGTGTCACACTTGGAAATGATAAACCCATCCAGCGTGCGCACCGAGCCGAAGGCTGCATTGAAGTTGCGCGCCTGAGCGACAGAGTCAGTGCCGACGAGTGCCTAAGAAACCGTTAGTATGTGTGTATGTGTGTGTGTGTGTGTAGGTGTGTGTATTGACGAGACAGAGGAGTAGATAAGAGAGAGAACATTGGATATACACACCTCGCCAACCATCAGAATCTTGTCTGGCTGTGCAAACTTGGCAAACTTCTCCAGCGAAGACATGAGCCGTTGGTCGTTGTGGCGCCGTCCCGCGGTGTCGATGAGAACCACATCGTAACCCTGCTGGGCCGCATACGAGACAGCATCCCTGGCGACGGTCGCAGCATCCTTGCCGTATCCCTTCTGGTACAGCTCGACCTCACCACCCTCCCGCGCGGTCAGCTCCTTCAGATTGCGCACGTGTACGGCAAGCTGCTCAACGGCCCCCGATCGGAATGTGTCGCCGGCAGCAATAAGGACTTTGTACTTGTTTTGCAGCAAGAAGAAGCAGATCTTGGACAGGTTGGTCGACTTGCCGACGCCGTTGACGCCGACAATCGACATGACATAGGGCCGAGCCTTGCGCATCGATGTTGCAGAGGGCGAGGTGATGGAGTCGATCTCGCGCAGGAGGTCGAGGGACGACGTGGGCGTGAGCATCTTGGTGAGCGAGGCCTCCATGGCCTTCTGTATGCGCGCGTTGATACTTTCGAAATTGCCCGTGGTCACCCCGAGCAACTCCTTCTCCACGCCCTCGCAGAGCCTCACCGCCGCCTCCCGGGCCACATTCTTGCGCAGCAGGTGTTCCTCCATGCCCTTCATCGCCTTGGCGAGATCCTCTTTGGTCAAGGTCTTACCGCCCACAATATTCCGGAACAGGCCGCTGATGGCACTCAGACCGGAGCCTACCAGACCACCACCTGAAAGCTCCGTCTTGGCTGATGCCTTTTGCGCCTCGGCCTCGGCTAGCATGGAGTGGACCTCATCGCCGAGGTCCTTGAGCACAAACTTGCCCTTGGTCGTCGATCCCCACGTCGAGGAGTCTACCTCCTCCAGGGCCGAAGACCGCCCCACCGCGGCCTCATCAGCCCCAGCCCCCGAGTAGTCGAGTTTGACGCTGTCGTCCTCCTCGGTGGGCATTCCGTCGTCGTCCCATTTGCGCCCCTTCTTGCCCTGCTTGACACCTTTGCCCCCCTTGCGCCCAGCTGTCTCGTCCCCGGACGCTGGTGCCGAGTTGGTCCGGTTGACCGCCTTGCGAGCCCGTCTCGAGAGCTTTGCTGCCGGGCTCGTGTCGCTAAGGAGCACACCATTGTTCGCAGGAGTGGATGGCCGAGAGGTAATGGGCGTGGACTCGACGGAGAGGGGGTGGTCCCTGGGGGGCGAGGGAGGGTCGTCGCCCTGCTTTCCGGAGACGGCATCCTTCTCGTTCGTCGCGTGAGCCGGTTGAGGCTGGGCCGGGCTCTTTGCGTCCAGCTTCTCCAGCTCCTGCAACTGTTGGTCAAAGTACTGGTCGAAGTTTCGGCACTCGATCTGGGTGGTGTTGGGTTTCGTGAGCTGATCGGCGTACAGCTGAACGAAGATGGTCTTGATGTTATCGACAAACTTGTCGGTCCAAGAAAGTTGCAGCAATGACCGGTACACAGCCTAGAATTGCACAGATCAGAGGGTCAGCACCTGGAGAGGGTACAGGGAAAGTGAGAGAGAGAGAGAGAGAGAGAGAGAGAAGGCAAAATCTTCCTGTGATGAGGCATACAACAAAAATAATGCCCAATTCCTTGACGAACGTCCATCGCAGGGTGTGTTGGTCGGTCTTATACGGCGCATTGCTGGCGGCAGAGGTGTTCGTCTTCAGCGCCCCAGCAATACTTTTCTCCTCCACAAAGACATCGGTAATAAAGTTGTTGATGACGGAGGGCTTGACAGGAGCCCACTTGCGAGACCACACAACAACCCCTGAAGTGGTGACTATTTCGAAAGTGTCCAACATGTTTTGGTTGTCGGATGAGGAGGCGCTGGAGCCAAAAGTCGTGATTTCGGTCGCCGGATAGCAGTGCCAGAGGAGGAAGGGTGGGGGGGGGGGGAACAGGGTAGTATAGTCCAGCTACCAAGCAAAGCGAGAGGGGTTCGTTCGACTGCGTTGGAGAGTGCTTTTTTTTTTTTTTTAGTATTGCTGGTGTGGGAGGGCGAAGATGCGAAAGAGTTGGACGAGGAGCAAAGTGTCGCAGCCGTGCAGGACTGACGGGCTGGGCTGGTGGAAGTGCAGGTGGCGTCTGCTCTCCGGGCCCAAGGCTGGAATGGATCCCACTCCAATTCTCAATTCCAAGGGTCTTTCTTAGCTGCTCCTGTGGTCGGAGTATCCGCTGCTGAGGGCGATAAGCGAAAGATACAGTAGATCCGGGCTTATCGATAAGCTAGCCTACCTCTACTTTGATACATCGGCCAGCTTGTTGTTCCAAATCCGAGGACCTTGGAAAATGACAGCATTGCTTCCCGCCTTTGTTCAGGGGGACCCTCTTCTCCTGCGGGAAGCCTGCAAGCGTACCTACTTGCACTATACAGCAGGAGCATCGCTCTCATCCTCCCAGGCCAGCGCTCGCGTCTCGACCACGTTGCGCGTTTTGACTTACTCGCCTTTCTATTCTTGCTACTTTGTCAAGCCTGCGCCCTCTCTTCTCTCTCTCTCTGTGTGTGTGTGTGTCAGTTAGTATACACAGACCCTCCAACACCACTTGAATCGAATTTCAAGATTTATTACCCACGATGCAGCGACCCACGACATATGGGCAGTCGCCCCCCCTCCATCATCCCGTACCACAGCATGTCTCGACAGTCCCCCAGCTTCGATCACCACCTCCCCCCTCGCAGTCGCAACCACAGTCCCAGAACTATGGGAACCCGTACCAGGCACAGCAGGGCGCTGCGCCGAATGGGAATATGTTTGGCCAGTATGGCAATTTCCTGAACGACCCGACGGCCCAGTTCGCCGCACAGTTTGGACAGACTGCCTTCAAGCAGGGACAAGAATATTTGGAGAGTAATGTGAGTGATCTTTGAGGGCATATTTCTTTGTCGTCTTTTTTCTTCTTCCTAGGTGCGCCGCGCAGCATTGAGGAAGGTGGATAGCAGTCCAGCTGGACAGTTTTGGGCAGTTGGAATCCAGCAAGTCCCAGAGAGGAACCCAACTACAGTCCTGAAGCTGGTTATCTCGCGGGCGCACAGAGAATGAAAGGGGAAAGGGAGTGGGGGGAGGGGAGGGGAGGGGAGGGGGGTTCTGGCGCGGAAGAGTCGAAGATCAAGAGCGAGAAAAAGGCACAAGAAGGAAGAGCTCTTGGGGTGTAATGATGCGTCGTCTAGAGAGAGAAAGGGGGCGAAGATAGACACAAACCTTGCTTCTGCCCCGAGGAGCAGGCGAGGTGGCAGACAGGTCAAGACGCGACACGATTGCGTGGCCTTGGAGATCGAAATTCCGCAGGCAGCGGAATACGAGAAGCACATACACATGAACGAGCATCAGGAAGAAAGGGAGAAGCGGAGACTGAGTGGCACACAAGGGAGACCTACTGGAAGCAGCTGGGGATGTGATGGGCGCTCTCTGGTGCCTAGACAAGAGTCAAGTTGGAGAGGACGGAGCTTTGACAACTGGAAGAGCGTCCAACACTGCGCGGGCACTTTTATGCGTGAAGCCATCTTTTGTGTCGGGAGACATGACGCTAACGACGGAACGAATGACAGGTCAATCGCTACATGAACATCTCGATGCTCAAGCACTACTTCAACGTCACCAACAGCTATGTGATAAACAAGCTCTTCCTGGTGCTGTTCCCATGGCGGCACAAGCCCTGGTCGCGCAAACCGGATCCGGTGCGACAGGGCCTGTACCTCCCGCCTCGCGACGACGTCAACAGCCCCGACATGTACATACCGGTCATGTCGCTTGTGACATACATCCTCCTGTCGAGCCTCATCGCGGGCCTGCGGGGGCAGTTCCAACCTGAGCTCCTCGGGTCCAAGGCTGCCACGGCCCTGATCGTGGTGATCTTTGAGATCCTGGGCCTCAAGGTCGGGACATATATCCTCAGCATATCCAACGACTCGCAGCTGTTGGACCTGGTGGCGTACTCGGGCTACAAGTTCGTGGGGATCATCGTCACGATCGCGGTGGCCGAGAGCTTCAACGGCGGCAAGGGCACAGGCGGCTGGATCGGCTGGGGCGTCTTCCTCTATACATTCCTCGCCAACGCGCTCTTCCTGATGCGGTCTCTCAAGTACGTCTTGTTGCCGGAGAACAACGCAGGGCCCGGGAACGGTGGTATGCAGACGGACTCGAGGGCCAAGAGGAACCAGAGGACACAGTTCCTGTTTTTTTACTCCTACATCGTACAGCTGGTCCTCATGTGGATCCTGTCGAGGGCATGAATGAGGGTTTTCTTATGCGTTATCTCGGCGCGGAGGACGGCGGTTTCGGAGGACTCTTGGGGGAAGAGGGGTGGGGGGGGGGAGGGGAGAATATCGGAAAAGGCGAATGCAGGTGAATTTCTCACGATGTATTGTGTGTTTGTGTGTAAGATAAGGGATAAGAGGACAAGGAACTTTGTTCGTGAGCCTTGGAGGCGGCATGAGAATGCACGGTGACAGATGTTTGGTGCGCGTGCGTGCGTGCGTACGAAATATCTGCTTACGACTACAGACCCTCTCTTCTTTCCTACTGATGATCCCCTCGGTGTGGGTCAGGTCTCTCTCTCCGCCGGTCTATTCGGGCGAGTCGGACGAGACGTTTTTCTAAGTCCCGTCTTGGCGGTAGTAGTACTGTTCGTCTCTCCTATACATTGCTACACAGTACTTTTTCTGTGATAATGCACCCACTGCTACTATGTACATATATGGGCATATAACCGTATCTCTCTTTGGCATCTCGGCCCGTCCCCCCCCACCTCCCTTCCCCCTTCCCCTTCCCTCCTCACTGTCGTAACTCCGATGTGGGCTTTGCCCTGGAGAGAGAAGAGAGGGGGGGGGGGGCAGACGCGTGCAGAAATCCCTATCTAGCCTAGGGATTTTCCAGTGATCTACCGAGCCTAGTCGTTACACACATGAATAGTGTTTACTATTGGAGTACATACCGCATAGTACAAAGAGAGAGAGAGAGAAGGAAGAAAAGGCTATGTCGTATCCATGCGCAGAACTTAACTCCACCGAACAAACCGAGATTGCTGCGTAGCAGGAGGGAGTCTCCCCTTCCCCACTCCTCCAATGGATCAAGGACGTCAAGGCGTACCGGTGCGGGGGCGAGATCGACCTGGATCCAGGGGGTGATGCCCCGTAGGCGACGCGGCGGGTGTGTGAGGTGGAGGGGGATAACTTGGGGGGGGGGGGGGGAAACGGACATCTTGGCTTCCTTGATAGATAAAAAAGGTTCTATTCTTAATTTCGTAAACCCTGGTCCATCGATTCGGCAGTGACAAGGGAAAACTTTAGCAGGGGAAGGTAATCTAATAGATTTGGTTTGTCCTCCGGGGCAGGGAAGAGAGAGAGGGTGGGACCCGGTACGGGGTATGTTTCTGTATGTACATCTGCTTGGGTGGAGTTTTGTTTTACTATAGCCGATAACATACCGACATGGATACTGACGATACTGGTACCTGCAAGAAACAAACCAAGTAGATCTCACTGTTTTTTTCTTCTTCTTCTCCTTCCCCTTCTCTCTTTTTTTTCCCCCCCCCCCAGGGTTCCAGATCTAAAAGACGAGACTACTTTTCTTTCTCCACTGCCAAGCCTCCGTCGTGCATACGCGGCGGTGTGTTTGTGATTTCGCCATCCCCAATAGTGGGTGGGTGTATTGGATCTTTTTTTTCTTCCCACCCCTCTCACGAGCCGTTGATCCAATGTATGATCGTGATCGACCCGAAAGAAGTGCACTGCCCAGCACAGGGGGAGGGAGGGAGGGAAAGGTGGTTTGTCAGGGTAAGGAAGGTATCGTCTCGTCGGTAATTAGATTTATATAAAGAAGTGTTGATGACCTCGACATGGAAAGTCCTTGGAAGACAGAAACGCCAGGCTCATTCTCTCTTTCCCTCTCTCTCATCACCATCGCCAACAGCACCACTACGTACGCTCTTTCTCTCTAGACTAGTTTCTCTCTAGTCAGTCGTTCTTTACATTTCTTCTTTTTATTTTATTTTAAACCATCACTCAACAACCATAATAATGGCTTCTCAACGGTTTGGACGGGTGATTGCCACCGCTCTGGCCTCTGCCTCCATCGCTGCTGCCGCTACCTGCGACACCAGCACCCTCAACACCACGACGTACCTGTACCCAATCACAGTAGCGGGCACCACCATTGCTGATGTAGCAAATGCCACGGGCCGCGGTCTGTGCAACATTGCTCGCTACAACTTTATGGCCGACGAGGTTTGTTTTCTCTCTCTCTTTCTCCAAGATATATTTGTAAATATATATAAATGGAAACTAACTTTTTCAACCTCACACAGGGCATCCTCCCCAACGTCGGACAGGAGATCGCCATCCCCGCCGAGGTGTGCCCCGACGAGATCGACAACACCAGCTGCGTCATCGACAACTACAACAGCACCAACACCTGCCTGACGGGAGGACCCCGCCTGTACTACACGGTCAACGGCGACACGTACACCAAGATTGCCAACCGGCTCGACCTGGCCGTGACGACGCTCACCACGGGCGACGCCAGCGAGGTGCTCGAGGCCGGCCAGTTCGTCAAGGTGCCCCTGTGCGACCCCAGCGTCTGCAGCTACGAGCCCTTCCAGTTCACCCTCGGCGAGCCCAAGTGCTACAAGGACCTGGCGGACGAGTACGGCGTCACCGTCGGCCAGATCATGCAGCTGAGCCCGACGTACAACTACAGCCAGTCCGGCTACACGCTGGCAACCCCGCCCACCATCGACCTGGTCCTGAATTGCACCTACCTGTCGGAAAACATTACCGTCATCACTTAAAAAGGAGGATGGACAAGAGGGGAGGAGGCCCTGAGGGTACTTGAGAGGAAGAGGAGAGAGACAGGGAGAGAGAATTTGTTGGGTGGACTACTACGGCGCACATATTCACTGGGGGGTTTTTGTTTTTTTTTTTACAAACACCTTTGTAGATACTGAATGACTTTTTATTTTGGAAAGGAAAGAAAGAGGAAACAAGGACTTTGGAAGTTTGATTTGTGCATATGTTGAACTCCCCCCCCACCCACACACACATATACATAGAACATACAATGTACAAAAATGAAGAATAGACGAGTGTTCAGTTTGGTTCAGATCCTCAGACCCGTTTCATCTCTTTTTTTTTTTTTAAGAAAAAAGTTGCATGGTATACAGGACCAAACACCTACATTGGATGGATTATCCCATCCAAGATACTGGAAATCACTGCCAATCCTTCCTTCAGATCAATACCACCCCCCCCAAAAAACACCCGAAAAAAAAAAGGGTCGATCCTCCAACCCTATTTGGGTCATGCCCGTGTCCTCGTGAGCGACTATCAATGACTTGGGGTTCATTAACTATACGGACGTCCGACTCTACTCCGAGCCCCGTCTGTGCGTTACATCTTTTCACAGAAACGAGGGGAAATATTATCTATGTACTGAGTAAGTCATGTCGGTAATACAACATAAACGGCGAAATAGGTATTCAGCCGCAGGATAATATTTCAAAGCGAGAGAGAGAGAGAGAGAGAGATCCTTCCCCCTGCCTTGTCCACACACTCCCCCCCATCCTTTCTTGTCTCTTTCCTCTTCCTCCCCACCCCTGTCAACACTTACATGGAACCCTGCTTTGCGCGCGCCCTCCCCACCGGGACTTGCCGCGCGTATAGTGTGCTCCGCGAAGCTTGAATTAGTTTGCTGCCAGCGCCGCTTCTTTTTCTACTCGACCCGCCTTTTTTTTCTTTCCTTTTTCTTTCTTCTGCTCCTTCTCTCTATTTTTCCTCCACTTGCCAAATAATACCTCGTTCGGCTTTGTTGGGATTGGGCAAGAACAATGGTGGAGAAGGAAGAGGAGGAGGAGGAGGTTTTGACAAGAGTGGGTGGGACCCACGTTTCGCAATCGGCTGGAGAATACTGTCATGCTCGGGACAACCTTGGCCACTGTGCTTAAAGTTTATGGACTGGTGTATATTGATTGTTACTTGTATGTGTATATAGCAGAAGCTACATGAGTATTATTCATTTTTGCTTTTCGACTATGGATGGCCTCGCAACCCCTCCCCTTTGGGATACCATGCATTGCTACACAGTACTGTATTTTAGCATAGAATACGACAGTACCATGTGTGTAAGTAGTGTGCATTTATGATACATCATATTCCGGACTACGAGATATGCCCCACATGTGTATTACGTACTCCTGGTGACGCATATGTTGATCAAATATTGGGTACTAAGTTTGGTTTTCCTTCTACATTGGGATTTTGCTTCTCGTGTATTCCTTTCCAGGGCCATTCTAGTGACTATTTGATGCCCCTTGTCTTGTACATTTACATATGAGGTCCTCTAATTGTATACTACTACGTACTTGAATTCGCTAGTCCAACCTCGGAGAAGCATATACAAACTAACTGGCTTCCATCCCCTCCTCCCCCTTTCCCTTTTCCCAGATCCCCAAGGTAGAAAATACATACAGTACTAATATAGCCAAACAAGTTCATGAGTAGACCTATTACCTAAGCTGCCAAACCCCCCCCCCCCCCCTTTTTCCTCCTCATTCCCCTACTTATTGCAAGCCAGGCGGTAGCCTACGCGGCAAACCCCATGTCATAAGAAGGGGGAGGAGGGTTTTAGGAAGTGGAGATAGGGGGGGTTGGTGGACGAAGTTTTACCGTGGCCGATCATTCTCAAAATGACCCCCTCCCAGGCGGTATGTGGATGGACGATGCTGGATGACCGACGGGAGCTGAAAGAGAAAAGATAATTGTCTCATCCTGGCGGGACGTGGATCTCTACAGGTGAAAGAAGAGCCCCGAGTGCGGAGCCAAAGGACTGACTGATCATCACGAAGGGGAGAAGAGAGGGGGAGGGGAGGGGGGAATGACTGTCTGTCAGCCTGCCGGAGAATGACAATTTGTTTTTCTCCGGGCTGCTCGGCGGTCGGCGGTCGGACCGAGTCCGAAAAGAGCCGAGGGGAGGAGGGAGAGTGTTTACAGGGTCGAGAAGACTAGAGGGGAAAGTGATCTTTGCAAAAAGTTTCCCCGGTTCCTGAACTTTATTGTCTGTTATCTGGGAAAGGGATAGAAGATGCGAGGAGACCGCCTTGTGCCCTCTTGCAGTGAAGACAATCAAGTTGATAGAAAAAGAGAGAGAGAGAGAGAGAGAGAGGATGGCTAGTAACAACTCAGGGGTATTAGAAGGGGAAAATGAACCGAATTCCGCGTCCTCCTCCTTCTCCTCCTCGCCCCCATAGTGCAAGAATCACCAGCAGTTAAAGCAAAAACTCCTACAGTGGAACGCCATCGGCACACGCAGTAATAATCCTCCTTTCTCCCCCATCGTGCAACCAACTTGCCTTCAACCTGTCGGCTCGACTAGGCTCGTCTGCGTGGAGCACACAAGGAAGCTCTCGTATCGGCCAAGAAGGGGGTTTCTGGGCCACGACTATCAAAAGCAAGGCGAGTGACGTGGCCCACCTTCAATAAATACTTCTGCCGATGTTCTGCCAGATGCTTTTCACCGACTGGACTGCAGGTTGTGAGAGTAGAGTAGGCTTTGGCGAGTAACAATGTCTTAGTTGGGGTTTTTTTTGCATTGATATGGTTCGAGGCTGAGCAGATATGGCAATCACATGCCGTGCATGAACTGTACAAGGCTTCCTCAAGACGGCCATGTTCCCAAAAACAGAACTACACAAACTTTTTTTTGACAACAAGGTCACACCACAAAGCCCCCCGCCTTCGGCACCAGGGAAGAAAGAACAGCTGGGTTTCTCCAGGAGTATGCAATCGCTTCTTCTATTTTAGGTATGCCTTGCAACACTCCTGCAGGGACCTCGTCCTACGCTGAGACGCTGCGGGTGCACTGTACCACTGAATGGATTCGATGACAGCCACCTCAGCTACCATGGTACCACAACAGAACCTAATCTCATCAAGAAGGGGTGGGGGGAAGAAGGGGGGAGGGCTACGAAGCCCACGTAACACCCGGAAATCTCGCGGGCCAGCCATCGTGGCATCCCCCTATTCCCGTGGCCAGAACACCCCTCTAGCGGCTTACCAGACCAAGCAAGCCGTTTAGACCCTCTACCGACAGACGCGACTAGATACCTAGTCCTCTTTCAGGCCATTCTCCTTGGGTATCGTGATGGAAAAGTGCAAGACCTCGTAGGCCTCTCCCTCCTTCGAATCACCGTCCTTGTTCTTCTTCTTCTCCTCGTCGCTGTGCTTGGCGGTCTTCTCCTCCGCCGCACCATCTGTGTCCTTATCCTCCTTCCCCTGCGTCTTCTTGTCCTCCTCTTTGGGCTTGGTGATGGTATTCCCATCCCCATCGACCTCGACAACGACATCCTCCACATCAAGGCTGCCGTCCTCAGTGTATCTCCACATATCGTGAATCTCGCCCCGCCACAGACCCGTGATGTAGGCGCTCCCGACAACACCAGGGACGAGGTACAGCAGCGCAGGCTGGCCGTGGTGGAAGATCAGGAGCACGGAGACGGTGGCGACCATGCCGATGAGGTAGCCGAGGATGGTGGCGCGGAAGTACGTCTTGGGGAACGAGGCGTCGGCGACGGACTTGAGCACAGACCTGCCGGACAGCAGGCCGCTCCAGCTCGCCGTGGTCCAGAAGGCGGTGCCCCACTGGCCACGGGGGTCGACGAACGGCGCCTTGATTTCGCGGTAGGCAGTGGTGGTGGTGTTGTCAGTGCTGACCTCCTGCGGATCGGCGCTATCCTTTGTGACTGTCTTCAGTAGTGTCTCTTCGCGTGTGATCTTGCGCTGATAGTGCTGCCACAGGTCGAACCGCAGGGCAAGGCAGATGAAGATGCCCGGGACGACAATGTCACCGAGTCCGAGGATGCTTGAACGTTTGGCAGTCGTGTACGTGAGCTTGATGGGCACATCGAGCTGCGTGGCGACGCCGACCATAAAAGGAGTGTAGAAGACCATGATGATGTCGTAGAAGAAGAGGCCGACCAGGACCAGGCTGCCGATGGAGAAAGACGTGACCGACATGAACTGGCAGGCCATGTAGCAGACTGCGAGACCGATGATGTTGGCGAGCATGGTGTTGCTGGTGTACAGGTACGCGCCCTGCACTGCAATGCCGAGAACACAACCGATGAGGGTGGCAATGTTGAAGGAGACTTTCTCCCTGATCGAGCCCAGTATCGAAAACTCCAGGCTCCAGTCCTCGACGAGCAGGTGGCGTAGCTTGAACAGGAACTTGCTCACGCGCGAGGACACGTTCAGCTCCGACACGACACCAGGGAACGGTGTTCGCTTTCGAGCGTCGACCACCTGCGTTGTATCCTCCTCGCCATTGACGTCGTATAGACCACCCTCCTGTTGTCGGGGCTTCTCGACGAGCCTCTGGGTGCGGCTGCATGGGTCGACCTTGAACAACCTGCCCTTCCTATCCACCCAGGTCTCGGGGAAAACGAAGCCCAGAGCCAACTGTATCACGCTGCCGAGGAACACGCCCGTGCTGAAGACTCCAGTAGAGGACATGTACCATCTCAGGATTTTATTCAGGATGGCCGGGTCCTGAAGCCACTTGATGAGATAGTACAGCCCGACCAGCACCGTGGCAGCCATGAGCGGGAACATGATGGCGTCACTGGCCTCGAACCCGGGCGCAAACCTCTCCTTGTGCTCGTCGACAGGCTTGCCATCCTTCGTCTTGCGCTTTGACTTGGCAGGTGGAGCGGCAGAAGGAGGGCGGCGCAAGGAGGCATGTGCACCGACGTAGATAATGAAGAGGGCAGACACGACCATCTGGATCTCGATGGCCATGAAGTCCATGGATTCCAGGAGCTGCCAGGTGGTCAGGGGCGGGATGATGGCATGCTCGTCAGGGACAGAACTTGGGATCTCATCTGCCATGTTGAAGAATGGCTGTCGTGACAGGGTCAGGCGAAAGAGTAATGTGTGTCGACTTGCTGGCTGGTGGGTGGGATGAGGTCCAAATGCTGCTGCAGAAGAACGACACCCACTGTGTAGATATGGTGTCCTCTCAAGGAATGGTCTTGCTCAGATGGAAATGAGATGGCTGCGACGTGTGACAAACAATCTGTTCTGGTCAAACACAGCTTTGTTTTTTGTGCTGCTCAGGAAAGAGAAGGGCGTTGCAGGTGCTAAAATCAGAATCGACAACCTGTCATGATTGGTATCATTATGCTTGTGACCCCGCAAAGAGACCTAGTTCCAATTGACAATCTGGGAAACAAAGATAACAAGCTAGTTCAGAAAGAAAAATATGAATCTTGGGAAGCTTGAAAAGAGAATGAAAAAGAGAGAGAGAGAGAGGGGGTGGAGTTCAGGTAGGGCACGTCCTTCACAACTTGAATTGCACCCTCCTGACTTGCAGGATTGAAAGACAAAACTGTGATAGCCTTGCAGCAACTGTAGTCTGCTGGAGGCTCCCACTGCTCCCCCCACCTTGGGCGGTCCAGGCCGCTGTAACGTCATCGACAGGGGGGCCCTGAGCTGCCAAACTTTCAGCCTCGTCCCCTAAATTCTGACCCGCTAACAACAACAACAACGCCTGTCCATCACCCCACCACACTGAGCATAGCCAATTCCTACAGCACCATCTGCCACACTGTCAAGATGGCAAAAGAAGTAGCATTGGACACCTCCATGGTAAGTCATTCCTCCTCCTCCTCCTCCTCCTCCAACAGCAACAACAACAAAGACCAGACCCAGACTGACTCCCCTCCCTTCACCCAGGGCACCATAACCCTCGAGCTCTACACGACCCAAGCCCCCAGAACCTGCACCAACTTCCTGACCCTCTGCTCCCGAGGCTACTACAACAACACCATCTTCCACCGCATAATAGCCAACTTCATGATCCAGGGTGGCGATCCCACCGGGACAGGCCGAGGCGGCACCTCCATCTACGGCGACAAGTTCGCCGACGAGATCCCCTTCCTCCCCGGCTCCACCACCCCGGAGCTCAAGCACACGGGCGCCGGGGTCCTCTCCATGGCCAACTCTGGGCCGGACACGAACGGGTCGCAGTTCTTTATCACCCTGGCGCCTGCGCCTTGGCTGGACGGGAAGCATGCTGTCTTTGGGCGCGTCAGGGCCGGGATGGGCGTTGTGCGGCGCATGGGGCTGGTTAGGGTTGGGCCGGAGGACAGGCCGGTGGAGGAGGTGAAGATCCTGCGGGCACGGGTGATCGAGGATGGGGAGGAGGTGTGAGAGAGAAAGTGAGAGGGGGGGGGGGTAGTAGAACAGGCGAGGCGAGGATAGTAGATGGGTTGTTGTTACAGCTACATCGCCTCCTTGGGCACAACATGCAAAGGCTGAGGATGATCGACTCACTGGCCAAGCGCATGGAATCTGATGAGGCTAGGCACATTTGATGGCGGAGTCCATGTAGGGCAACAGCTGAGACTTGTCCATCGTGGGAGCTCTCAAAAAGGTCCTTCTCTGGCCAGACTGTCGAAGCCAGTCTGGCGGGCAGTTCTCCAACACAGTATGATAGGTACTGTTCTCGGTATAAGGTTGTTTTTCAGATAATATGTGCTCGTTTGCTGGCTCTCGTAGGCAGTTGTCAGGGCATACAAAAGCAGGGGAGCACATCATGGGTAGAGGACTAGACTCGTTCAAGGCTCAACAAGATCACGTCGATAATAATACTTGCGTTTTAAAGTGGTAAGCGATCTCATAGCAGAATGCGATCGCCTTGAATTGGATATTTGGCCATGGAATGACCTGCTATGGAAGTAAATCTCTGCTGCCGTCAATACTCAGGCGTGCCATCTATATTCCACAGTACCCAAGTATGCCTTGCGAGGTTTCCATTGACACAACTCTTCCCACACCGCGACTAAAGTCAACGCAAAGACGCCGGAGCCCCGCCCAGCCATGCAAGTTCCTCACAGAAACCAAATGTATGAGTATCTCAGACTCATCTCAACCCCCCTCCCCCCCCCCGGTTTAATGAAAAGAACACTTAACCAACTCCCCACCGACCAACACAGACACCGTTGATGCACATTATAGTGTGAAATGTAGAGCGCCAATAGCGAGCAGACAAAATACAGACCTCGAGTTGCTGCCGGTTGCGCGGCTTTCCTCGTTCAGAGCCCTGTAAACACCTCACCTCACGTCTCGTCTGGTCTGGTCTGGTCTGCACGCAGGTGCAGCCCTAGTGAGGACAGCGTCAGGAGGCCGATATGATGCACATGCTGCGAGACAATTGTCGATCGCAGCCAGCAGGCCCCATCCCTACACATGAGCTGCCCCCTCATATCTCTGCAGCCGTTTGCGATTGTTAATGCACTCTGTAGACTGGTGGGCTGCGGCGCAAGAGGTACGGATGACCCTCTGTCGCCAACACCAAAGTCCTTAGTAGACCGTACGTTTTTCTCAGGTTACCTTTAGGAGGCATGTGGTGGTTCCGAGAGTGTATCTGATGACTCGTAACCGTTGTCAGCTTGGGTGCCATTCTTCGGTCTCGGCGATCCCAGTGACCCCTTTGACGCGCCCAGCTTGAGCTTCTTGTTAGGCGAGGAATGCTTCGCCGAGGGCTTCTTGGGCACAACCTGGACCGTCGACTTCTTGTCCTCGTCGTCGTCATCATCATCCACCTTGGACTCGTGGCTCAGGAACGAGTTGCCCTTGACCTTTTCCTTCTCCTTCTTGGGCTTGTTCTTGAGCAGGATCTTGGTCGTCGGCCCCTTGAGCTTCTTGGCCTTCTTCTTGGGGTTGCTGCTGGGCACGTCTGAGTCCTGGTCCTCATCGAACTCGTCGACGTCTCTCTTCCTGGGGCTGCCCGCCCGCGAGCCGTTCACCGGTGTCCCCTTCTGGCTCGAGGGAGGGGTGGCGTCGTTGTTGACGCTCCCGTTGCTGCCGTTTGTGATTTTCTGCGAGGCCACGCGGCTGGCGTTCCTCCCGCTATTCCCTATGCACGCGCCCATGTGGTTGTTGAGGCGCGTGACCAGTATACATCTCTTGCACTTGCTGCACGTCGCCGAGGGGAACGACAGCACGTTTGGGGGCCGCTGGCCGTCGGGGGTGGGCGTCACCGTGCCGTCTACGCTCGCGTCAAGCTTTTTCTCTAGGTCCTTCTTCTTCTTGCCCCTGCCCGGACCGGGCGCGATCCACGTCTGTCCGTAGATGTCGTAGCCAGGCTTGTCGATGTATGGGTGCTTTTTGCAGTAGATGACGCCGGGGTCGGGCTTCTGTGCGCCCCTGCCGTCCGTGGGGTACAGCAGCCGGGGGAGGTGACAACGGGGGCATAGGATGTCCTTGGTGGTCTGGAGAGGGTTCGCCTTCAGGTACACCTTGCCGTCTTCGTAGATGGCAGCGTCGGTCTCTGTGCGGACGTCTGGTCGCGGGTCGGTATCGGAGGCGTCTGCGGCGTCGGCAGCCAGCTTCTCGACTTTGATGGCAGCCGTATTCGCGCGGGATATCTTCTCTGAGCGGTGCACCTCGAGGCAGAGGTCAAAGATGACATTGTAGAATAAATCGTCGAGGACCGAGTGTGACTGTACAAGAGAAGGGGAGGCTCGAAGTCAGCGCCAGTAAATATGCGTGGGGAAGAGGGAGGGAGAGAGAGAGAGGGCGCTTTTGGGTAGCGCGATACCTGCATCTACAGGAAGAGAGGGCAAAGGCCTTACAAGTCTGTCCAAGAGGTTGCTGTCGTCTGGTGCGACGATGATTTCGGCCCTGCCCGTCAAGGCGTTCACTGGGGCGACATCCATGATGGCGGGAGGTAGTGTACAGCAGGGCTCGTGAGCAGCAGCAGGCTGGAAGGGTTGCAAGGTCGCGCTGCCAGAGGATACAAGGAGTAAGAATTAAGTTGTGTTGATTTTCTTGTTTTGGATCGTGTGTACCACCAGGAAATAAGAGAGAGAGACAGAGAAGTATGTGGTGTTGAAGATGGAAGGGCAACAATTACCTAAAAATTTGGTCTCCCGGGAAGGCTTGCTGACTGACAGGTGTGTGTATGTATGTAGTTTAGTTACTTAGTTGGTGGGTGATGATGGATGCTTGAGGGTCCCTGCAGGCCCAAAAGTTCGCAAACGGGTCTGGAAATAAATGTGGTGCAGAGCTGAATGATGGGGGGTGGGCATTTTTTAGTTAGGACGTAGCGCCCCATAAGTAATACATGCTATTGTAGTACCAAGATACAGTAAATATGACCTGCGTAGCAGCTGGGAGCTAAGCCCAACAACAGTGGAACAAATGACCTATCCACCACATGCCCTGCAATGACAGGGGAGGCTTCAGAAGGGGGGGGGTGGGCAGGGGGCTTTCCCAAAAGCTTAAGTTCCCTCCGCAGTCCACAACGTTCTGAAAACAAACAGAAGTCTTAAAAGATACATACATACAAATATAAATATAGTTATTTATATAAACAGATAGAAGAAAAAATAACAAGACGCATAAAAGTATTAGATGCTTCTTTGTCTCGAAGAATTCTTATTTGCATTGTAATATTTCCCCGTCCAGGTGGTTCGACTGGTTTGGGGGGGGGAGGGGGGTTGTATTCGCCCTGCTACCGTCATAGGCCCAGGGCTTCTCAGGTACACAGACAGGGCTTCAGGTACCAGCATTATAGTAGCATGTACGTCACCACCACCTTACTTCTCGATGCTTGCAACCCACTGTAGCATGCGAGCACACTTCTGATACATATGCGCCAGGACGTCGCCTTCTACAGCAGCAAGACAAGTATTTACCTTCTCCTTTTTTTCCCTCCTCCTCCTCCTCCTCCAAAAAAATAATAATAATTGAATAGAAACAGGTAAATTCATTCAGTAATCTCAACCCCTTACAACGTGCATCATGATGTACAACGTACTTCTTAGCGCCGCCAAGTTGAGGCTGTCGCTCCCTTTCAGCCCCTGGAGCCGCCCATCCCTGGGCGCTGATCGCCCTACTTCACCACTACTGCAAAATAATTAATGCCCCATTCCCCCCACGAATTCAAGATTCCAGATGCGCATCCTGTCAACATCATATCATAGCCCTTTTAAAGATAGTTACAGAACGCAACGCCAAAAAGAAAAGAGTATGGCCTTTACTATATGACATACTCACTTCGCCAATCACCATCCAATTCGTTCAGCCCCCCCTTCCCCCTCCTTCTTTCACGGCTTGCCATCTGCCGCAAACATGACACGCACAACACAAGGCCAGCAGTCCTCGATCCTCTCTTTCTTTCACAAGCAGCAGCCACCAAAATACGCTGCCCCTCCTCCATCATCACAGGCCCAGCAACAACCACCACAGCCTCCTCAAGCCACGGTTCTTCCTCCTCCTCCTTCAGCTCCTCCCGCGCCGCCCCCCGCCCCCGCCAGGCCCGTGACAACAGCAGACATCCTCCCTCCTGCCCTCGTAGCAACCGCAAGATCAACAGCCATCCTGTCCCCCCACCCGAGCGCCTCCATCCTGCCCGTCACCGAGCCCCACATTCCCGCCCTCCGCCGCATCAACGCCCTCCTCCTGCCCGTCAACTACTCCGACTCCTTCTACCAGGGCCTTCTGGACCCCGCCGTCTCGAGCCTCTTCAGCCGCGCCATCCTCTGGCAGGATGAGACCAGTCGTAACGCCGCCCCCAAGGTTATAGGCGGGCTGATCTGCCGCCTCGAGCCCAGCCCCTTTGACCCCTCCACCGGCCGCTACGAGCCTGCCCTCGCCACGCCCCGCCCCGTCCCCGGCGCCCCCAACAACGGCATCCCGGCCCCGCAGCCTGGTCAGCACCATGCGTTGTACATCCAGAGCCTGGTGCTGCTCGCGCCGTACCGGAGGCTGGGGCTCGTGGGCGCCGCGCTGGAGGGAATCATGGACACGGTGCGGGCCGCCGGGCGGGCGGGCGCAGGGGCGATCCAGGTGGACTGGGTGTATGCGCACGTGTGGACCGAGAACGAGGATGGCATCGGGTGGTACAGCCGGCGGGGGTTCCTGCAGGATGCGCTGCTCAAGCGCTACTACTGGAAGCTAGAGCCAGACAGCGCGTACGTCGTCAAGAGGAGCGTCGGGCTCGAGGGCGGCGGGGCCCGAGAGCACGTGGAGGGGGCCGGTCAGCAGGCTGTTGGAATTCGGGCCAGCGTCACGGCTGCGGCTGTGAACCTGCCTGGGTTCGCCACGACGGGAACAACAGCAGCAGCAGCAGCAGCAACAACAGCGGCGGCAGCAACAGCAGCAGTTCCCCCTCCGCCAGTGGCCACCGGCCCACCACAGCCGACGGCAATGCGCCCTCCGGCTCCAGCCTCTTCGCTGTCTTTTCAGAACAAGAGGCCCGATATGGAGTGGAACGACCTGCCCGAGGAGATGGTCGCCTCCAAGAACAGCTCCCGCAGCGACCTGCTCCAGCCGCCGTCTGGTTCAAGCTCCCGGAGCAGCTCGACGGGGCGCAGGAAGAAGGATAGGGCGTATCCCACTGCGGCCTTTGGTGGAAACTGAGAGCAGCAGGATGGCCGAGGGGGGCCGACTGGCTACGGGAGTCTTCTGGATGATATTTCAATCTCTGTCATTTAATCATAAGGTTATGGGGGGGGGGGGAATGGTCTGGTCATGCTGAGTCTGTATGAGAAGGGGTCTACATCGGAAAAATGGGTTGGGCATCGGTTTGAGGGAGGCCTCAAGGAAAGAAAGGATAATAATGAAGAGAGAAAAAAAAAAGAAAGACGCCTCTGTCTGCCAATGACACGATCCTGATGTTGCGTACTTGGGCAAGACAGACATATATGCATAGCTTGGACATAGGATATGGATTTTAAATAAAAAAAAAACTAAAAAACTTCTTTCAACTGTGTGGTTCAAACATCCCTTGAAATCATTTGGGCCTTCCAGAACTTGTCGTACTTTGGGTATGCTACCTACCTGCTTATCAGTCCAGAGAGGGGGAGAGAGAAGGATCACAAAACTCGTATCACACGATGATCTTACTGTCACTGTTTTGACCGTTTTATGTCGCACACTCAAGTTTGAATGATGATGGAAGGCAAGGAGAGAGAAAGCGCTGCTGCCCCCCCCCCCTTTCCCCGGGGGGGCACAAAGTATAGTCATGATGATCACATTGCAGCTGGTGCACGTCTCAAAAGCTCAGATTATGAAACATTTCCATTTTGATTCTTGTACACAATTCTCATCGGAGATAACCTAGCAGCAGGTTCGGCGTATCCAGGAGCCCTCTCTTGATCTCTTGACAAGGCGTAAAGACCGTTCATCATGGCAGAGGCATGGCCGCCCACATGAACTGAGTCGTCCTTGTCGAGATGAGCCCCCCGGACTTCTGGCCGACAGCTAGCTTGCCATTGTGGACATGATCTTCTGAGTCCTATTCCCCTTCTTTGAATTTTCTTCTGCTCCCTGCCTCTTATATCATCTTCCCATCTCGATAGTTTCTTCGCCTTTTTTTTTGTTTTTGTTTTGTTTTATCTTTTTCTGGGTTTCCTTCTCTTCTCTTTTCCTTGTTCATGACTCTCCTCCTCTTTGCCTTCCATGCTCTTCCATCGTCCAGTAAGATCAGGTACTGCAGGCTTCCGGGAAAGCCGGGGTATCATGTATATGGAAAACGCCTCCTCTTTGCCAATCCATGATGCTAATGCTGATGCCCGATGTTTCAATCATGAACATATACGCCATGACTTGACGCAATGTTCAATGCTAGATCGCAGCGGATTACAAAACAAAGAAGGGGGGGGGGGGGGAATGCAGTTCCAACGTCAAAATGAGAATTTCCTACTACTGGTGGCCGTCAAGACGGCCTTTGGGTGCTGTGGGGGTGGAGGGGAAAGGAGGAAAAAAAATATGCATCGGGGGCTGGAGTCAAAGATTGACACTTCCAAGGTGCAGGATTCTGGAGGGATTGCCAATAAACCGCCGACGGAAGTCGACAATGGCTAGGGCGATGGTCTTAAAGTCTCGGACTTTGGCCTTCTGGAACTGTGCCACCATCACCCGAAGTTCGTTGTTGAACTGCTTCTTCTGGTTACCACTGAACTCGTCAGAGCTTCCAAGCTCCAGGATGATCTCGTTATCTAGGTGAACGAGTCCCAGTTAGCTTTTGAGGGGGGTTGCCCGGTGTGAGGTAGCTAGACTTAGCAGAACCCTCCCGAGGCGACAGACTCACCCGGTGCGATAATGGATTGAAAGTGCTGGAATTCGCAAGTATCCCCACGCGGGCAGTCATTTCCCTCCCACTGGTCAGGGCACATCTCCTTCTTCGGATCGATCCTGTTACTGTAAGTCAACGACTTGAGCCCACCAGCGACCTTGTCGCTGTACTCTGGGTGGAATCGGTAGGCGTGGAAGTATCGCAAAGGACTCTCGTACGGAACGAAGGAGGTCTGCAAGAGTTGAGAGTAGTCACCGGTGGCCTTCACATTAGTTAGATGTCTGTCAGTAGGGGCAGAGCAAACGACATGTACTTCTCTGGCCGTTTCCACCGCTTGCTCGTGTTGCTCGGTCGAGGTATCGGACTCGAGACCTCCCTTCTCGGGAATCTGGGTTGACTGGGTGGTGTCGACCTGCTGCGACTGCACTGGAGCCGGAGTATTGCTGTCACTGGGTATGGCAGCAACGGTAGGCGTTTGAGACTTGGAGATTGCCTCCGTATGATCCTCAGCCTGAGCCTCAGGTGGTTCATACTCATCAGACACACTCGACTCAGTGACAGACGAATCCTCTTGGTCCATTCCACGATCCGCGGTATCGATGAAGGTTCCAGCAGTCTGGTCAATGATCTGGTCATTGACCTCGGAAGCATCATGATGATGATCATCCTCAGCAGAGGATTGAACGCCGGCCGAGACAGTCTTGGGAGGGGGGTGGGCAATACTGGCAAGGAAGGCATCTGCACTAGCCTCGGCCTCATGTGCCGCCGCCTTGTCCAGAGGATCAATATCCATGGGTTGGGGCTGAGTAGTGTCGTTTGGGGGATTTGGTTCCAAAGCTGACTCCTCTGGGTCAACGACAGATGCAGAGTCCATCGCTGCTCCATCTTGAGACTCTTGGCTTGGAATCTCTTCCTCGGTCATATCATCATTGATCTCCGCCTCGAGCTTCATAATGGCCTCTCGCATGCGCCTCAACCGTTCCTCTTTCTCCAGCCGTTTTGCTGTTTTGACAGGGAGGGACGCGCTCGAGGTTTCGCTACGCTGCTCGCTCTCAGGCTGTCGATCAGCCATGACCAGGCGTGGCATGGGCTCTGGGGTGGCAGTAGCTCGGGCTCCTGGGAGCAGCTGTTCAGGCAGGCCGTTCTCATCGCCCACACCACTCGCTGAGACGACCTGGGACATGGCAGGCTTGATTGCCTGTTCGGCAGGGGTGGCGTCACCCGTGGTAGGTGTCTGAGGTGTGGCAGAATCCTTCTTTGGCTTCGTCTTGGCTCGAGCCTCTGCCTCCTCAATTCTTCGCCTCAACTCCTCGATGGCCTTTTCCTTGGCTACTAGGTCACCATTAGCAGCCTTGCCTGCCATTGCCGGGCCAGGGCTGGAGACCGGCCGTGTAGAGGTTGTATTCGTCAGGGGAGGATAGTCTCGAATCGCTGAACCACGCTGAGGCAGGGTCGTAGTCTGCTGAATTGGCGGTGGGGAGTCCTCGGTGGGCGAATCAACTTCCATCTCGACATCTTCCTCATCCTCATCCTCGTCATCACTGACATGGATGACTAGCGATGAGGTCTGCCGGTTGGCAAGCATTGGGCGCTTGGCAGCGGGGGCAGGAGAGTCCATGAAGTCTGCGGCCACAGGACGCTTTCGAGCATTGAGCTGCTGGTATCCTCGAGATCCAGGCGCGAGAGCCAGAAAGCCCGGGGTGGGTACCGTTGACGACGGCCGCTGAGGCGTTGCAGGTTTCGAGGTGGGATCCTGAGGTGCGCTCTGGGCCTCAGAGGGCAAAGGACTATCGGGAACCGACGAAAGCCCTGCAGGCGATTGGGTCTCTGTCGGAACCACCTGTGGTGCAGCCGGCTTCTGAACGGCATTGCTCCCCGCCGGTTTGGTCTCTGACGACGTCTTCTGGCTGATCTTCTGTGCGCTTCTAGCCTTGATCAATGCCATTTTCTGTTGCAAGAGAAGGTCTTTTTCAGCTCTGGTTTTGGGTGCCGCCGTTGTGACAGTTGGGCTTGCGCTGGCAGGACTAGAGGCAGTGTTCGGCTGTGCTGCAGCTTCCTCATTGCTGCTTGCAACAGCGGCCTTGGCCTTCTTCTCGGCCAAGAGACGAGCAATTCTATCCTTCCGCTCCTCCTGCTTTTTTGCGATCGCGTCGGCTGCAGTCGGCTGCGAAGGCTGCTTGTTGACATCTTGATTCTCCTTCTCCGAAGCTGCGGCTGGCTCCTGGGAAGTCGAAGGAGGGCCTGAGTCCGTAGACAAGTTGAGCTGAGTGAACAGCACTTTGACCAGCTCTTCATCGAGGCCTTCCTCGATGTATGTCTGATACCTGATGCCATGTGGCAGGAGTTTCAGTATAGCCTTCTTCGCCTCATTGAATGCTTCAGACACGCTTGTAAACGACCGTGGTGGGTTTCCTCCACCGGCGTTGAACACGGCGACAGACTCGTTCGTGTCTCCTCCACCGTTCGCTGAGGCTCTAGCGCCTTTCGGCACAGCGGGCGAGGAAACAGCATGGCCGACCGGCAGGTCGTGGGTTTGCTTCACAGCTAGTAAGAGTTAGCATGTCGCCTTGTGGTTTCCGGGTCGTAGACAAACCTAGGACTGTGCCGGTAGGCTCCTCATCTTGCTGAATCTCTGCCGGAGAGAGGTGTGGAGAGTATGATCTCGAACGGTCCCGCTCCGTCTCCTGGGCTGCCTTGACACTACCTCGTAACTGGACTTGGTGACTAGGACCGACGTTGCGGCGCGCAGCAGGCGCATCTTCCATGTCGGTGTCGTAGAAATTGGGTTCTTGGTCTGATCCACCGGCATCCTCGCAGCCAGCAGCTTTGACGAGTGGAGCTGCAGGCTCATGGCTCCCAGATGGTCGAGTCGGGACATTGTCGTAGATATCAGCGAAGACGTCCTCACTGATCTCGCCTTCGTCCTGGGACTCGGTATCACCCGGCTGAGCCTGAGGCTGCTCTTTGGACTGCTTCTTTGGCTGCTTCTTTGGCTGCTTCTTTGACTGCTTCTTTGACTGTTGTCTCAGCTCAAGATCAGCCTCCAGCTTGCGATGACCCGCCTCGTTAGATGGTAGAAACTGCGCCGCGAGCTGTGGGTTCTGCGGAACGGGCGCCTCTACTTGAGAAGGCGGATGTGCGACAGGATATGCAACAGGAGTCGTCGAGACGATCGGTCGAGTAGGGTCGTAGGGAGAGTACGATGCCGGAGGGTCGTGAGGAGAGTAGAAGGCCGAAGGATGGCGGGGGGAGTACGGTGCCGAAGGGGCGCTCGTTGGGTAGCCTCCCTGGCTCCAGGAGCCATTGAAGGGCACAGGAAGGGGGGTACCGGCTGACGAGGCGCCCAGACCAGGGATGTTACCGGCGTTGTGATCGTACGCTGACTGGGAGGCGGAGTAGTAATTGTCGACCGCGTGCGGGTACGGTTGAGGATGATGCGCTTGAGGCGTCTGAGGCGCATAAGACGGATGAGGCGATTGCTGGGAGCCATACCCATTCGCAGGAGGAGGATATGCGCTGTAAGGTTGATAGGAGTAGGGCTGTTGGGGTGGCTGGCCCTGAAAGGGATATCCATATGGATATCGAGACATTGTCGATGTGATTTAGAGAGAATGATGAGGATGTGTGAAGGCGTGTTTGTGATGGTGCGTCGATGACAAGGAACTCAACGTGCTGTAGGTGGAAAGATTTTGTGTGCTGTGTTGTCGACACGCATTGTTATCACAGAGGTTGAAAGGGGGAGGAGAAAAGCATGCATGTGCTTGCAGACAATGCAAAGTCAAACACTGCAGGTGACTGATTGCCTTGACGCGTCTTCAGATGCTGTGCATGCAACAAACTTTACCCACTGAGCGCGTCTCTGGGTGTTGTAAGGAGGACAAACACCGACACGATCAGGAATAGTATGCTGAAGCAGAACTCGATGATGCCTCCAGAGTCATGCGCCAAGTCGAATGGGCTGCTGGCACTGTTCCTAGGCTGTACAGTAGGTTGAGAGTGAATGTCAGGTTAGGAATCAGGGCAGCGCAAGACCTGATTCGAGACTGCGCAACCAGGATTGACGAAGATGCTTCTGTACCAAGACTCTTCTTGCTTCCCAGATAGACAAAGGCAAGTTGGATCAGTGTGCTTGGTGTTTTTTTTTTTTTTGTGGCGCGCTGATGTTGCTTGTCCTTGGAAAAGGAAATTTGGTTGCTGTTCAATGGGAATGTCCAGATTGCCCGTGGTGGTGCTTGGCTTGGCTGGCTCCCTTTGTGTGTTCTCAGCGCTCAGACCAGCACTGGCTGGCACTGCGCTAAGCTTGTTTTAATACTAGGGCATACTTGGTAGTGCATACATAGTACGTACCACAACACATAGTAGTACTGGGATAGCGCCTAAGTGTGGTGGGGCCGGTGGCTGGGCACCCCCCATGTCCAGTTGCTCCGGGCGTCATTGGATTTGTTTACATGCCTGGGGCTAAGAGCCACTCACAGGCTGAGGCCCCAGTGTAACTTGGGGTGGGAGGTTGGGAAGTTGCGAGTCTTCACGCATTACAATTTCACATGGCCAGACTTGATCCCTTCTATACTGGAATCAAGCCCTCTTTTTGCCCTACAAGCATGAGATTGGATCGCAAACACTATATGGGACGGTGATTACATGGTTATTGAAACCATCTTACTTGTCTCGCAAGCAAAAGGACGAACGAACGACCGAACGCCATTGCTAGGCGCCAGCTCTGCGCGATCGCGTCTCGATGCCCGACGCCCAACGCCGTTGATTTTCGCAGTACATTGATGCTTACACGACCTCCATGAAGACCTCTTCGCACCCGCAAACTACTATTGTCACACACATTCACCATCGTCGACTATCGTTACGATGGGGACGGTACGGAACAGCCCATTTATGAGGCAGTCGCCTTCCCCAGCCCCGCCGAACAGCAGGCCGAAATCTGCCCTTTTCCCGTCACCTATACCATCTTCCTCTGGACCCTCCACACCAACCGCAACAGCCGGTCATGTGCGAGGAGGATCCGTTGGCGGGAGCCTTGGAATCCCTACCAGCGGTGACGCCAAGCCTGTCCATGTCCGGAGCATCTCGAAGGGGGACAACCGCCATTCCGGCACCTTTGCTCCTTCTTTCATCAAAGACGAGGACATGAAGCGCGCCTCTGACGCGGTAAAAGGCATAGAGGGCGAGAACGACTTCTCAGGAAAGCGATATGTGTGGCTTAAGGATCCGCAGGTGGCCTTTGTCAAGGGTTGGGTCGTCGAAGAGTTGGATGGCAACCGACTGCTCGTCCAGTGCGACGATGGAAGCGTAAGTTGGCCAGCCCTCTTGGGTCTTCGTGGTACCAGGCACTAATACAACCCGCAGCAACGAGAGGTCGACGCCGAGAGCACCGACAAGGTCAATCCGGCGAAGTTCGACAAGGCCGATGACATGGCCGAGCTGACGCACCTCAACGAGGCATCTGTCGTCCACAACCTCCACATGCGATACCAATCAGACCTCATCTATACATACTCCGGCCTGTTCCTAGTGACCGTCAACCCGTACTGTCCCCTTCCCATATACACAAACGAATATATCAATATGTACAAGGGACGAAGTCGAGAGGATACCAAGCCGCACATCTATGCTATGGCCGACGAAGCATTTCGAAACCTCATCGAGGAGGGCCAGAATCAGAGCATTCTCGTCACGGGAGAGTCTGGTGCTGGAAAGACAGAGAACACCAAAAAGGTCATTCAATACCTTGCAGCTGTGGCGCCCTCAGAGTCCTCCGGCAAGAACCGAGGGCAACATTCCAATCTTTCGGCGCAGATCCTCCGGGCAAATCCGATCCTAGAAGCCTTTGGTAACGCGCAGACCGTGAGAAACAACAACTCGTCCAGGTTTGGAAAGTTCATCCGCATCGAGTTCAATCGCAATGGCTCGATCTCGGGAGCTTTCATTGACTGGTACCTGTTGGAGAAGTCCCGCGTCGTTCGCATCAATGCTAACGAGCGCAACTATCATGTGTTCTACCAGCTGCTGAAGGGTGGTGGCAGGAAGCTGAAACAGGACTTCCTCCTCGATGGGCTGGATGTGGATGACTTTGCCTACACCCGCGACGGCCAGGGCACGATCACAGGAGTGTCTGACCGGGAGGAGTGGGATGTTTTGATGGAAGCTTTCAATGTCATGGGGTTCTCTGAACAGGAGCAGAGCTCTATCCTCCAGACCGTGGCGGCGGTGCTGCACCTCGGAAACATTGGGGTGATGAACGAGAGCCGTTCCGTCGACCAGGCCCGACTCGCCCCAGATGCGAAGCAAGTTGCGGATAGAGTCTGCAAGCTGCTTGGAATATCACTGGAGCCTTTTCTCCAGGGCTTGTTGCACCCCAAGGTCAAGGCCGGTCGCGAGTGGGTCGAGAAGGTGCAGACGCCTGAGCAAGTTCGCCTTGGGATCAATGCCCTTGCCAAGGGCATCTACGAGCGAGGTTTTGGGGATCTGGTGACGCGAATCAACCGACAACTCGACCGGACCGGCATGGGGCTGGACGAGTCCCACTTCATTGGCGTTCTGGATATCGCAGGTTTCGAGATCTTCGAGGAGAACAGCTTCGAGCAGCTCTGCATAAACTACACCAACGAGAAGCTCCAGCAGTTCTTCAACCACCACATGTTTGTTCTCGAGCAGGAGGAGTATGCCCGTGAGCAGATCGAGTGGAAGTTTATCGATTTTGGCCGCGATCTCCAGCCGACAATTGATCTGATTGAGCTGCCAAACCCTATCGGTATCTTTTCATGTCTTGACGAAGACTGTGTGATGCCCAAGGCCACTGACAAGTCCTTCACGGAGAAGCTGCACTCACTGTGGGATAAGAAATCCACAAAGTACAGGGCTTCAAGACTGCGTCATGGTTTTGTGCTCACCCATTACGCGGCTGAAGTCGAATACTCCACCGAAGGCTGGCTAGACAAGAACAAGGATCCTCTCAACGACAATGTGACCAGGCTCCTGGCGGCCTCTACAGATAAGCATATTGCGAATCTCTTCTCCGATTGCGCCGACAACGAGGATGAAGGCGGTGCCGTTCGGAGCCGGGTAAAGAAGGGTCTGTTCCGCACCGTCGCCCAGAGACACAAGGAGCAATTGTCCAGCCTGATGGCCCAACTCCACTCAACGCACCCTCACTTCGTTCGTTGCATTCTTCCCAATCATAAGAAGCGCCCGAAGCAATTCAACGGCTTGCTTGTCTTGGACCAGCTGAGATGCAACGGTGTCTTGGAAGGTATACGTATAGCACGCACTGGGTTCCCGAACCGTCTTCCCTTTGCTGAGTTCCGCGCTCGGTATGAAGTGCTTTGCAAAGATATGCCGAAGGGGTACCTGGAGGGCCAGGCAGCTGCATCCATCATGCTCGAGAAGCTCAAATTGGACAAGGCACTGTACCGAGTTGGTCTTACAAAGGTCTTCTTCCGGGCCGGTGTGCTCGCTGAGCTGGAAGAGCAACGTGACGCTCTTATATCGGACATCATGGCCCGATTCCAGTCTGTCGCTCGTGGCTATACCGCAAGGCGGATCGCCTACAAGCGATTGTATCGTGCTGAAGCTACACGCGTGATTCAACAGAACTTCCGTGTGTACCTTGACCTTTGCAAGAACCCTTGGTGGCAGCTCTTGGTCAAGATGAAACCACTTCTGGGAGCAACTCGAACCGCGACGGAAGTCAAGAAGCGCGACGAGATGATTCGCCAGCTGAACGACAAGGTCCGTCAGGACCTGGCTGACCGACAAAAAATAGAAGAGGACCGACGCAACGTCCACCTGGAGATGATGCGCGTGCAGCAGACGCTGGAAAGCGAGCGCGCCCTGGCCCTGGACAAAGAAGAGATCTTCAAGCGTCTTCAGCAGCGCGAGGCTGAGCTGGAGGACAAGCTTGTCGGAGCCATCGAGGATGCCGAGAAGCTCGAGGACGAGCTTGACGGCCTCCTGGATGCCAAGAAGAGAGCAGAAGACGACGTTGATAAGTTCCGGAGCCAGCTCGAACAAGCCGCATCCCTGATTGGCCGACTAGAGGAAGAGAAGACAGAGTTGGCTGGGCGTGTGGCCGACTTGGAGCAAGCTATCGAGGACATATCCAACAGCCAGAACGAGCGAACTGAACAGGAGGAAGCGCTCGAGCAAGAGCTCAGTATGTTACAGAGCCAACTCGCAGTGAAGGACAGGAAAGCACGGGATCTGGAAGAGAAGCTGCTGCAAATCGACCAGGACGCGGAAGTGAAACTTCATGCCGCCCAAAAGGAGCTCCAGTCCTACAAGAACAAGCAGCAACAGTTGATGGCAGAGAACCGAAATGTGCAGCAGCAGCTCTCCGCGCTGTCCAAGACGTCGACAGAGTACGAGGATCTCGTCCGCAAGAAGGAGAGTGAACTGGCTCTCCTCCGCGGAGACAACAAGAAGTACGAGATGGAACGGCGCACCTTCGAAGATCAGCGCAAGGCACTTGCTACCGAGAAGGAAAAAGCCAGCATCAAGTTTCGCGAGGTTCAGGCTCAGCTGGATGCTCTCAAGGCGCAGCAGGCACAAGTCCAGAGAGAGGCCGAAGATGCCAAGAAGGTTCTCCAGGCTCGGCTCTCTGAGGACGCTCAGGCTGATCAGAATCGGCAGCAGCTGGAGTCCCAGATCAAGGATCTTAAGAATGAGCTTTACCAGACCCAGATGGAGCTCAGTCGAGAGCGGCAGTCTCGCGACGATGTCCTTTTGCTTAGTGAGCACAAGTTCGAGCAGCTTCAGGTGGAATACGACCACCTCAACGAGTCCAAGATCGTCATCGAAAAGGAGTTGTATGCAGCACAAGACACCCTGAGGCGTGCAGTCGCCGCGAGAACGACTGCAGAGAAGGAACGGGATGACGCACGACAGGAGATTCGAAAGTTGAGAGCGGCGTACACCCAGGCTGAGGAGGCTCGCAGAGAGGCCGAGATCGCCGGCGAGCTTGCTGCCTCCAAGATTGCGAGGGAACGCGAGGCTAGCCTCCAAAAAGATCTAGACGCAGCCCAAGAACGACTCAAATGGTTCGAAGACGAATGTGCCAACCTGAACCGCCAAGTTGAGGAGCTCAATAAGTTGATCCTCTCCTCGGGCAACTTTGGTCTCAAAGAAGACCAAGCCAAGGAACGTATGGAGAGAGAACTCCAAACAGTCAAGAGCCGCCTGGCAGCCTCCGAGAATGATAACCGAGCCTTGCTGAACAAGCTTCAGCAGAAGGGCCTAGAGATCGCTCGGTCTACTTCACGAGCCAGTGAGGCCAACCGGGGCCAGCTGACGGTGCTGCAACGTGAGAAGGCGAGGCTTGAGCAACAAAACGTCAAACTTCACAAGCAGCTCGGGGACGCTCAAGTCAGCGCGACATCCCTGGAGAAGAAGCTCGAAAAGGCGCAACTCAACCTTGAAGACCTGAACCACCAGTTCCAGCGCGAGGTCAAATCGAATCGCAATGCTGAGAAGATGTCGTCCAATTCTACTGTCCAACTGGCAGAGGCCAATCGCAACCTCGAGTCCGAAAGACAGTTGCGGACGCAGGCGCAGGGCACGGCCCGGACACTCCAGGCAACTCTCAATTCCCGGGATAAGGAGCTTGCTGAGCTCCGATCTCAGATGCTGCGAGCTCTGAAGACGGTCGATCCCGAATCTGTTCCGCCACCGTCTCAGGTTGATGGCGCCAGCGAGCGTGTCTTCAGCGAGAAGTACGACCTCGTTAGGAAGATCGAAGAGCTCCAGCAAAATCTCCGAGTACAGACGGCAGCGAGGACCAGCGCAGAATCTCAGCTTGCGGATCTGAGGGCTACTCATCAATCCCCCGAGCGACCACGCCTCGGAGAGCTTGATCTCAATGAGGCTCCGTTCGACACGTCGCCTTCTTACCGAAAGGCGAAGACGAATGGGCGCAAACTCTCCGCCCCTTCTACACCTCCTACACGGGTTCAGAGCGATACGGATCCGAGCCACGACTCGGTCCGGTCTGAGAAGACCGCGGATATCTTGAGCTTCAACAACCGCATGGATCTGAAGGCAGAGGTGGAAGAGCTGCAGAACCAACTGCAACTGTCGCAGATGCAGAACAGGCATCTTCAGAGCCAGCTCGACCGGTCGACTCCTGCACCTCCCGAGTACTCTGAACAGAGCTCGTCGCTGCAGCGGGTGAAGAAGCTCGAGTTGGCAAACAGTCGCCTTCACGACATGCTCGACGATTCAGCCAAGAAAGTGTCGACGTTGGAGAAGGCTCTTCGGAGCGGCGAACTCTCTCTGCGAGACGTTCAGACCAGGTCACACGAGGAACTTTTCGACCTTCTCAACAGCACCGAGGAGTCCCGACGCTCGCTGCTGCACAGCCATAGAGATGCTGTTGCGGATCTGGCCGACGTCAAGGAACACTTTGAGAAACTGCGGTACGATCGCGCGAACCTCGAGGTTGATCTGCGCGATGCCAGAGGTGACCTTCAAGAGATGACACTGGCGAGAGAGCAAGAGGCCGCAAGTCGCAGCCAGCTGCTTCAGGAGTTCTCTGACCTCCAGATAAGATTGGACGCAGAAACATCCAAGCTCGCTGATGTGACGGCAAGCCTCAACTTGTACAAGAGCCGCGCAGATGAGTATTTCAGCAAGTTAGAGCAAGCAGAGATTTCTGTCCTCAAGGCCAACCGGGCGGAGCAGTTCGCCAGGACACAAGCCAAGGAGGCTGAGGAGACGTACGCCGAGGTCATGGCGGAGCGCAAGAAGATGGACCAGACCGTGGAAGACCTGCAGCGTTCGAACCAGCGTCTGGAGGAGAAACTCGAGGACCTATCCACGGATCTTGAGGCCGCTACACAGGCAAAGAAGAGGCTGCAACACGAGCTGGAAGACTACCGCAACCAACGCGCTAATGACATCGAGGATACCGAGTCGAGCCTGGAGCAGACCCGCAAGAAATACCAAGCGGAGTTTGCCACGCTTACCAAGGAGCTCGACCTGGCTCGGGAGGAGAAGCTGTTCAAGCAGGCCGAGATCGCACGCCTGCGGGAGGAGCTGGACGACCTCAGGTCAAAGTGGGACGACGAGGTCCTGAACAGCTCCACATGGTCCAAGGAAAAGGCCCGTCTCGAGTCTTCCCTGGCCGACCTGTCTGCCTCCCGCGAGGAGGCGGTCAATGCACACAACGAAGCCCAGGGCAAGATTGTCAACCTGCTGTCACAGGTGCGGGCCCTCCGCTCGTCTGTCGATGATGTGACGGCAGAGCGGGATGCTCTTTTCCGCGAGAAGCGTAGCATCGAGACGCGCCTTGAGGAGGCCAAGGCTGGACTGGAAGACCTCGCCAGGAGCGAGAGCCCATCGCTCCGCAACGCCGCCAGCATCGACAAGGAGATCCTCGACCTCAAGTCCAACCTGGCGCAGCAGGAGGATATCGCTGCGGCCGCCGTGGAGAAGATGCGCCGGGCCGAAGCTCTCGCATCAGAGGTACAAAAGGACATCATGGTGGAGCGTGAGACGAGCGTGCAGCTGCAGAAGGACAAGGCAGCTCTGGAGAAGACGCTCAATGAAGTGCAGGTCAGGCTGGTTGACCTCGAGACCAAGGGGTATTCGAGCGCCAGCCAGGACATCAAGTTCTTGCACAAGCGTATTCACGAGGCAAGTCTCTGACTTTTTTTTTTTTTTTTTTGAGTTCAACCCTGTCCCACCATCAGCAAGCAAACCACTAGAGAGCCACGGGTCTAACAGACAGTAGCTGGAATCACAACTCGAGGAGCAGGAGAACACGCGAGCCAAGTCACAGCGGTCGGTGCGCAACGTGGACCGCATTGTCAAGGACCTGCAGGGCCAGATCGAGCGCAAGGACAAGCAGAACGCGCAGACGGAGGAGGACCTCAACCGTATGCGCGACAGGGCGGACAAGCTCCTCAAGACGATCGACGAGCTGCAGGCGTCCGAATCTGCAAATCAGCTCCAGGCTCGACGGGCGGAGCGGGAGCTTCGCGAGGAGAAGGAGAAGGTGGTCCGTCTGGAGCGCGAACTCGACAGCTGGAAGAACCTCAGGTCCGAGAAGGGGTCCGCCTTGGGCTCCATCGCGGGCAGCGTCATAGGCTCGGCAAGAGGAGTCAGCAGGTCGGGGACGATGGCGACGATGAGGAGCTCTGGGCTGGCCAGCGTGGTAGACGAAGAGACTGATGCCGAGGGCCGCGTGGTGATTCCTCAGAGGAAGAGCAGTATTAGTCGTGTGCCCAGCCTCACAAAGGGTTTCCTGTAGGGTCAGGACCGCGTTTCTTCTTTGCGCTCGGGGTGACTCATGGATGGGGAAGTGGGCAAAACTGGCAAGCAACAATTGAATTGGTCGAGATACCCGCCGCGATGGAAGGGGCATTGATATGGAGTTGTATCATAATCTTATTTGGGCATCCATTGGGGAGCGAGCTCGGGATGAGGACGTTCTTGAGTAGACGATGGTTTTTATTTTTCAATGTGGCATTGGTCTCAGCCAAGGTCACGATGATGATGATGATGATGAGTGTGGATGGAAGCAGCTGAAGGAACACATTGATAAGTAAGCTATATATAATGACAATGAGCAGCATGTCGTCTCCACTGCTTCTGTATGGAGAGAGAAGTAAGTGGTGTTGACTCCCCTGAGATGCCTCAGGGCCAATGCCCGTGCTCGCCGTTGTACTCTGTACGATGCTATCCACGGCTGCTATTTGCACAAAAGAAGTCGAGAGTTTCAATAGGGTATAACGTTAATTTTGAGTTTGATTACGGTTTACTGGCGAGTGGAACACGGTTGACGGCGCCTTGAGAGAAAAGTTCACCCCGGTCATTTATCCCAGGAGTCTTTTTCACATTCTCATCAAAGTCAACCGCTCGGCGTTTGTACTTTATGCATGCGCACACTGCGCCATGGGGTCACTTCCCGCGCCATTCCTGGGACTACTCCCCGCACTACTTGCGCGGTGCGTGGTACCACTTCTATGATACTGGTACCACATCCCGGTACATACTACGCAGAATGTACTTAGGATGGGGGAATAAATACTTCTTGTACGCAACAACAACCACCCCCCCCCCCCTGCTAGGTCGCATACGCTTGGGATCATAGCTCCTTCTTACCCCTGGAAGGTGTGACCCGGCCTGCCGCCCTCTGCGAATCATCACGAGCGGTGGCGCTGCAGGTGTCGTTACTTCCCCGGCCCTCGAGCTTTTTCTCCAGTCAGTTCGTCCGTCCACGGGAAGGAAAGAAAGGTGCATAAAGGTTGTTGAGGAGAAGGAGGGAGGGTAGGGTAGGAGAGGCCAAGATGGTTCTGGGTATAAGTGATGGGCCGTCCGCCTTTCCCGAACTTCTCTCTACGCCCGCCCTTGTAAATAAACATTTGAAGTTCACACACGCATCACACCACATACTTACCCTTTTGTTATTGTTGATGTGAAGTTGCTTGGACAATTGATTGACTGGGGCTTATTGACTTGCCCACACTGCATTTGCTTTGAGTAACATCAACAACATCAGCATTTACATTCCAGCAACGATCAACGCCCAATTGCTTCACACACGGACGGGACTGTCTTTTTTTAAAAATAAAAAATAAAAAATCCAATTCAAGATGCAGTCCATCATCCTTCTTTCCATTGCCGGCCTCGTCGCTGCGCAGAACCTCTCTGGGGAGCCGTCGTGTGCTGTAAGTCCTCGTCTACTTTCTGATATCCAACAACGTCTACTTGTACTCCCATCATCTCATCTGTAACGTCTGTCAACAATAACAACAACAACACAACACACACACACACACACACACACACACATTTGTCCCAAGATAAACAGAAACTGAACGTATTCCCCCTCTCCCCTCACCCTAGGTTCCCTGTCTCTCCACCGCAATCGCCTCGATCTGCACACCCGCTTCAGACCAGGCCTGCGCCTGCGCCTCCCAGTCCGCCATCGGTGACGCCGCCGTCAGCTGCCTGCTCGCGAACTGCGACAGCAACGACCTCTTATCGGCCCAGAGCGTCGGCACAGCGCTGTGCGTGTCCTACAGCGCTACCGCCGGGGGCGCCACGTCCACCGCCGCCACATCCACCACCGGTACGGGTACAGGCAGCGGCTCGGCCTCGTCCACTGCCACTGGGGCCAGCGCTTCGGGCACCGGGGCGACCAGCAGCAACTCGACCATCACCTCTGCGGCGTCCGTCACGAGCGGCGGCAGCAGCAGCTCAGCGACGGAGGCTTCATCTGGAAGCGGAAGCTCCACTGCGTCAGGCTCTGGGTCTGCGGCGAGCTCGTCGTCGACTGCGGGCGCGGGCGTTGTTCAGGGGTCTGCCGCCGTGGGCGCAGGACTTTTTGGGCTGTTCTTGGCTGGTGTGGCGGCCCTGTGAAGGAACAAGACAGTCCTCAGAGTGGAATTACATGACCAAGGGAAGGCCAAGAGAGAGGATGGTAATAATGATGATGGTCGTCGATAGGAGACTTTTATGACTTGTTCAGGGTAGAATGACTGGACTTCAAGTCGTGGATCGTGGTCCCGGTAGTGATGGATGTCTTGAGCCTCTCTTTTCATGCCGGAAGCAGCACTTCAAGCACGACTTGAGGAAGTTCTTGGGGCTGAAGCCTTAATGAGAGACGCCCGACATTGCGCCAGACCCTACGTCTGGCCAAGTCGGCGTTGCATATTTAATGTAATTTTGGTATACACTCTTGTGGTTTCGCGAGCAGCCAAATTGCCTCGAAGTTTGTGTGGGCTTCGAGCACAGCATCGAATTACTGCAGTGATAGGCGACTCCAGCGTCATGGTGGAGGGAGCCTCAAGAGTATGTTGTCTGCGTTGAGCATACACTCATTATCTTGCAATTTGAGACGTGAGTCTTCCTTTTCACTAAATGCTGTTTCTTGTAGTGAGAAGGACGCTGAGTGCTGAACAATCCATTCCCTACTTTTGAGTACCAGGGGTTGATTACGTAATCATTTACTGTACCTGAGCCAGCCCGCGGTTCCCAAGTCGCGGCGGACCTTTGCAACTACAACACAACGGTGACGATCAGCAACCTCTCCACTCACAATCCAACAGAACCACTTCTCCCCGAAAGAGCAGAGCAGAGCATCTGCGATGGCCTCCTCCTCCTCCCAGGCACCCCCGGCCCCTCCCAACAGCAATGGCGAGCCCAAATACGGCGGCTTCACGCGCTTCGAGATCGAGCTCGATCTTGTCCAGTCCCTCGCGAACCCGCACTACCTCAACCACCTCGCGGCACAGAAGCTCCTCCAGCAGCCCGCCTTTATCGCGTACTTGAAATACCTGCAGTACTGGAGCAGGCCGCCGTACCTCCGGTACCTGGCCTACCCTGGCCCGACGCTGCGCAATCTCGAGCTGCTGCAGCAGGAGCAGTTCCGGAAGGATATCATCTCGCCGGCTGTTGTGCAGGACCTGGTGAGCCAGGGTCTGAAGGCTGCGGTGGACTGGCACCAGGAGGAGAAGGAGGTTTGAGGAGAGAGAAAAAAAGAAGATTTGAACGTCTTTTCTTTTGAATTCGGTATCGACTACTGAAAAGAAGGGGGGGGGGAAACACTACGAAAGAACGCCGTGACGCCATGCCTTGCAAAACTATTAACGACCACCCCTCTCCATCTTGGACCTATTACCGTTACAAGTCTTCTCCGTCGGCCTGTATCGATGAGTCTAATTCTCCCGCCATCGATGACCGCAAGTCATGCACTACACGCAAGAAAGAAGTGGTCAGCCAGTGCACCGAACGAGGCGCAATCGCGCGCCAGGGCTGAACAGTGTAGAGGGGGGCGGCACACACCTTGAAGAAGCTCGTCATGGGCTCATCAGCGCTGCGGATTTGCACCTGGAAGAAGGCGGCCTCCTCGCCGTCGCAGCCGTCGGCGGGACACTGGACCTTGCCCTTTTGCGCATTGTCCCAGGCACCGGGTCCGCCAAAGACATCCTCCCTCTCCTTCCGGTGGAACACGCGCCGCGAGTATAGGGGCTCGTTGATGGCATACTCGTAGGGGCAGGTGCGGCACTCGAGGCGGTTGAGACCGTTGTCCATGGCGGACACGGTGAGAATGTTGGCGCAGTGAGGGCAGACTGGAAGGAAGGAAGGGTTTCAGTCAGAGTCTGGGGGAGGGGGGGGGGAGGTTGGACATCGGAGAGAGAGAGGGGATGAAACTTACATAACAGCATCTTTGCTAGAAGGTTTTTTTTTTTTTAAATTTTTTTTATTTACAATAGCAAAAGTGTGATGGATGGTGATACTTTCTATGTATTCACTTCTTCTTGCGTGTGTGTGCGTGTGTGTGTTGTCGTCAGCGTGGTCGCATTGTTGAAGCTATCATCAGTCACATGGAATATTTTTGGAAGAGAGGCGCCGGTTGGGAAAATCACCTTTCACCTAACTACACCCATAGAGATTTAGGTACTACCGGCAGGCAAAAGACAGGGAAATGGACAGACACTAAACAGCCCGCTGTGACAACCCCGCGGTGGGCCCGGCCCCCCCTTTGTGGTTTGACAGGGGGTGTTTGCTTGGCTGGCTTGAAGTGCTCTAGTAGGTACTGCAGGCCTTGGTACTACGGTAAGGTTGGTTCCTCTGCGTGTTGTGTTTCTGCGCGGGCTGTCACTGCCACCCACCCACCACCTCCTCCTTTAGGCCCAACGCACACACACTCTCTCTCTCTTTGGGCTCTGTTTCAACTCAAGGAAGGTTGCCCAAGCACCAAGCTAAACCCAATGCCGCGTGGCTTACATGCTCTCACCACCATCGATCGACGAACTGAACTCCTAAGCGAACTGACGATCCGTTGTCCTTTCCTTTTCCTTCTCACCTTTTGGTGAAGCATTTCTTGTTTTTCTCTTCTCTCTTTCTTTTTTGTCGACCGTCTGAAAGATCTGGGAGTGCAGTGAAGGCTTTCCTTCTGTGTGATCTAGCTCTGGGTTTTTTTTTCCGGCGAACGAGACGAGGTCGGTAGACAGACGAACGAGAGCTCCAGACGAGAGCCCCTTTGCAGACAAGAAGCCCAAAGGCCAACCCCCCCGGCCCCCCTTCTCTCTCTCTCTCTCTCTCGGAGCCCAAACGACCTCCGCAACTGCCTCAGGCTCCAAAGTTGTTTCCCCTCATCATGTCTCACGAAGAGGAGCACGAGGTACGGATTCCATCCCATCCAGGTACCAAGTAGGCGGTATAGAAACGAAAGGGGAGAGAGGGAAAGGGGAAAGAGAAGAAGAAAAAAAACAAGGGGGATCGAGCTGAAATCGTGAAAAACCAACAGGGCGCCTCTGTAGGCGAGATCCTCATCGAGGCCTGCCGGCGCGACAATGTCGATCTGATGAAGGAGACGCTCGAGGGAAAAAGCGAGGCGGAGACAGCGGACCTGCTGAACAACACGACGACCGTGATGGGTAACCATCTGTATCATGAGGCTGCTGCCAGGGGCAACTGTACGTTTTATATTTGGTTCCTACACGCCACCTTTTCTCCCCCTCCCCCTGACCTTTCTCCCTTCCTCGAGAACGCACGAGGTCCTTTTGTTCTCTTGTCGTTCTTCTTCCTCCCCATCTCCCGGATTTCCTGATGGCATGCTGACTTCTTTTCTCTCCCTCCCCCCCCCTCTCTCTTCTTCCCTTTCTGGCAGACGACATCATCGACTACCTCCTCGACCAAGACAACTTTGAGTGCGACCCCGTCAACCGCGTAGAGGGCGACACCCCGCTCCACTCGGCCATCCGCTGGATCAACAACGAGCCCGAGGCCCAGCGCGAGTTCGGCAACGCCCTCGTCGACATGATGCTCGAGGCCGGCTCCAACCCGCGCGTCAAGAACAAGGGCGGCCTGACCGCATTTCAGCTCGTCGACCCGCGCAACACAGGCCTGCGCGCCCTGATACAGAAACACGAGTATGCTATCCTCAACAGGGGGGATTTTGTGGACAATGCCGCCAGTGGTGGTGGTGCTAGCGGTGGTGCGAACGGTGAGGGTGCGCCGCTTGGTAGGAAGGATGCGATCCTGGATGTCGAGAGTGACGATGATGCCGAGTTCAGCGGGAGTGATGACGACGAGAGGGCTGAGTGGGAGCGGAGGCGGAAGGAGAGGGCTGCCAGGAAAGGCTAGACGGCGGTCGATACACCGGGGGGGGGGGGAGGGGAGAGGGGTGGATGTTGGTGTCGTGAGGATGGGCATGGCGTACATAACGGTGGAAGAAGAGCGAGAGGAGGGAAGGAGTTGAGTGCATCTAGAGAGCCTGTGCTGGTCAAGAAGGCGCAGCAGGACATACATATTTATTAGACGGTGCTCCTGACTGATTTTTTTTTTTTTGAGATGGGGGAAGAGAGGGGGGGGGGGGGAGATATCACCGCTTGAAAAAGCATCTCATGCGGATCATTTGCATATCTTTTTTGAGAATCTTTGTCATCCAATCTGTGTGTGTTTGTGTGTGTGTGTGTGTCATGGTCGGTTGTTGTAATGAAAGTGGGCTCCCCTCCTGCGTTGGACTATGGTCGAGATCTGGCTCTGTGCAAGGCGAGCAGCAACCAACCTGTGTGCTGCGTCGTACAATAATGTAGAATAAATATCTCTCTTAATTTGTGATTTGTAAATGCGAAGCAGGAACTCTTCAGTCCCGGGTATATATGTCTCCAAAAAGAGAAACGAAGACGCTATGCAAAAGCAGCGTTCTAATCTAGTCTTTCAGTCTTTGCGTAGTGAGAACAACAACACCACCACCAGGCCAGCCTGGGCGTTCTCACCATCGATATATCCCAACATCATCACATCTCTTAAACATAAGAAAATCCATGATCAACGTCTCACTCATGCTTCATTCTCACTCACGCACGCACGCACGCACACACACACAACGCCTGCGTGAGCTTTTCGTCCCTCAATCACCACATCCAGTCCTCACCACGAGGAGCTCATCATCACCAGCGACACCGCCAGCGCAGCAACCAGCACCTTGCCGACGCCAGGGCGACCCTTACTACCAACCGCCCCGCCGTGCGTCTCGATATACGTCACATTACTCGCCGCGCTCAGGATATCCTCGCTCATGACGCCCGACGCCGCCCACTCGCTGATCAGCGTGCCGAACGTGGCGAGGATATCCGTGCTTCTCCCCTCCGGGCAAAAGGTGACGCTCCAGCCGCCGCCGCCAGGAATCACAAACGTCGAGTCGCCATCGTCGTACGGGTAGCTGTACGCGTCCGGGCACACGGCCTTGGCGCGGCGGCTGTACAGGCTGCGGGGGCACTTTGTAGACGAGTCGTACGAGCCCGTGCAGCAGTCCTTGGCGTCGCCCGTCTTCTGGCAGGCGGAGAGGCACGGGTCGAAGACAGGGCGGACGATGTTGTCGTCTGGGTACGGATAGACGCCCGCGCCCGGCTTGGAGGGGGGGTCGACCTGTAAGGGCCAGGGACACCAGTGGCCGACGTGGCTGTCTGTCTGGGACTGCTCGTAGGGCATGGGGTATGTGCTGTTGGTGTATTCGGTGCCGGTGCGGTTGGGCGCGGTCAGGTAGCCCTTGGTGGCGATGCAGGCTGGGGAGACGAGGTTGGCGGGTGGGGCAGTGGTGTTGCTGGTCGGGTCGGCAATATACTCGAGGCCAAGGGGGACGTTGTATCCGTCGACGAGGGAGATGTCGATGAAATTTTGCGAGCTGGACACGCCGCCGGAGAGGGTGAACTCTGCCAAAGTTGCGGGAGGGGAGCCCTGTCGCCGTTTGCATGTTAAGACCCTGCCATGCCTCGAATCTCACGTGGATTCTCGAATGAAGAAAAGAAGAAAGAAGGAGAAACTTACAGACAGATAGGTGCAGTTCATCTGGCCCTGACAGCTCCCCGTCTGGCAGTCCAAGAGCCCATCTCCGGATGACGTGCAGTTTGTCCTCGCCCATACCCTTCCGTCCCAGTCCGAGGACACCTCTAGCGACTGATTTGAACCGGCCGTGAGCTCAAAACCTCCTGTGCCGGGTCCTGTACCGGTGGCTGTATATATTGCCGGCCATAGCGTGTCTGGGCATTTGTTGTATATTTGCAGCGGCACCTTGCCGTTCCACAACGACATGGTTGCAGTTAAAAAAAAAAGGGGGACAAAAGAGGAGGGAGGGAGAGTTAGGATATATATATATATATATATATATATATATATCTGACGCTTAAAGTGACTGACTGTCTTGCGTCTATAAGCAAAACGAGAATGAATAATATCAGAGAGGAGACAGTAATTCTGTAAGTCTGTATATGTACTTAATCAAGGGATAAGGCTTTTGAGGAAACCGTCATGATCGATCCCCTGCGTCGAGGGGGGCTCTGGCCTGCCATTATAAGCTGTTCATGCGCCATTCCATCATCACCAAGTGTACATGGCGGTTCGCAGGCGAGGCCCAGGGTTCAGGCCCAAGCCAAGCTACCAGAGCATACTGGGGAGATCTTCTCCTCTCTCTCTCTCTGCCTTGGTTTCGTTTCAAGCGATGCCAACCTTGAACTCCTACTGGTCCAGCTCACCAGAGGTCCAGGCCCAGCAGGGCATTGCCGTGGGCGGGCGGCGGGTAGAAGAGTGATGACGCACGAATCGATTGGGTTTCCCGGATTCCCAGGGCTCTGGGGCGAACAGGCCCTGGAGAAAAGGGCGTCAAGAGTGGCTGATTGGGACGAAATGACCAGGGCGGGGGTGAGTGAGTGAGTGTGTGTGCGTGGTGGTTTCAGCGGGCTGAGCAGCTTTGCAGTGCAACCGCCTGCAGGGGCCGGCTGCAGTCATCGAATGACAGCAGAGACGGGCGTGCCCTGAAGGAGGAGGAGATCCGCAGATCAGGCGCCACGATAGAACACCGAGGGGTGGGAAGAGAGAGAGTCAGGGAGAGTCACAGCCTGTGCTGTGCTGTAGAAAGTGAGGACAAAAGGCAAGGGGGGGGATCCACACTCTTGGCCCTTGGGTAGCAGGGAAGGAACGAGGACCCTTGGGATTGGGCAGTGATGTCACAGGGTCTCCTTCATCGACCAACAACTTACTACTTACCTGCTTTATTCAACCAAGGCTGACTCTCTTTTCCCGAGCCATATGTAGCTTTCCAAGGCAGGGGATGTGTATAATTCAAACTCTAAATATTGTTACAGATGAGAATTATTTCTTGCTTTTTTTTGGCAGTAAGTAGGGGGAAGACACGGTTAACTGATCTGAGAGTACTTGGAAGTATTGAACAGTGGCAGGCGGCGGGTATTCAGTGATAGGCAACTAAGATCACTCTGCACTCCTGCAGTGGAGGCAATGAGGGATCTACAGTAGTTTCTTTTCTTGGAAGTCTATTTACTTTTAGGTAACCTTGAAATGTGGTCCCTGATTTACAAATACTGTACATTCTTGCCTTTCTTTGTATGAGACAAAGTAGTCACATCAAATAATACCCAACCTCATTGCAAGACCGCTTGGGGTTTGTCTTAGCAAGACAGCTTGGCCTTTTGATATGGGCGCTTTTTTTTTTTTTTTTTTGGAATAGTTCTTAATGGCCTTGTAAGAAAGTTTGATTGCTTTGGTGTGGAAATGCTACGTCCTAGGCAGGTCCTGTGGTAATAAATCTGGTGGTGACAACACCAGGTTTTGCGGCTCACAAGGTTGGATGTCGTAGGCGCTTGGGAAGGCTAGGAAAGGCGCTTGGTCTTGGAGAGAAGAGAGCTTTGGGGCACTCGGCACTCATAAATAGACCTGAGAGTGGACCTAGGGAGTGGTAGGGTTGGGAGTGGACCTGAGCATAGACCTGGGCCCAGGTGTCCTGAGTCTCTCTCCTGATGAGGGCGCTTGGTCGAGAGCTTGGCCTTTAGGAAAAGAGCTTTGGCACACTGCACTCGTATGATGAAGAACCAGGCTTGGTCTCCTAGGAAAGACACTTCACCACCTGGTACGGATGCTAGAGAGTGCTGGGTCACCGCAAAATACCATAGTAGCTAAGCCTGCAAACGGCCCTCCATTCACTCCTCCAACAAGTTAGGCCCTCTGCTGCCATGTGAGAATCTCGTGGTGAGCGTTGAGAAGGCGGACCGTCCCGAGAACGCTCAGAGTTCGGTTTCACAGTACAACGTACACCATGTAGTACAAGCACTTACACAAACGGATCAAGGGGGGACGGATGAAAGATCACTAATGACCTAGTGCCAGGAAACGATACGTGCTGGAAATTAGACAGACAAATAGATGGTGACAGTCAGCAGAAGGAATTTTGGTGGAAAAGAGAAAGTCTGATTATTATCTATGTAAATTCATTCATCTGCTAAAATCATCTATCTCTCCTCTCTTTTCAACAATATAGTGTACTAAATTCGTGGTGGTGTTGATATTCGTCATGATAGTCATGAGAATTTGCAGTCGTGGTATCAGCTGTAGCACCCCCCTCTGCTACAAAAGGTAAAGGGAGGAAATAACAAGACAAAACAAAAATGATAAATATCTTTCTTTCAGAAGTGAAGGAAAAGAGAGAATCTCCTGATTTTTTCCCCCAGTAATTGTGCATCCCATGGCATACTTCCTCCTCCTGAGGTCTCTCATGTCACCCTAACACCACATGCACCACCCCAATCTCTTCTGCATTTCCTCCCCTTTTTTCCCCTTCCCAGCCAGGCCGACATCCTCTCTCTCTCTCTCTCTCTCTCTCTCCCTCTCTTTGGCAGCTCAAGGACTGACTACCTGAATCTTGCCCTGCACCGACCCATGACCTCTCCCTGGCACACCAGCTCAGCACTGAACTCAGAACCGTCCAGTGTCAGGTAAATATCAAAGTACACGCGGTAGAACGTGCCCTGTGGCGTATCCATGCGCTCGAAATCCTTTTCGAGGTTCTTGCGTGAGAGGTCAGATGTGAGGGTGACGACCTCCTTGATGCCTATGAAGATGATTTACGTTAGCTCTATGATGGTCTTTTGTGGTCCGCTCATTCACTAGGGTGTGGGGGAGAAAAAAAAAAGAGAAAAAAAAAAAGAAAAAACTCACGAGGATCCTTGGTGTACTCTGGGCATACATCGTCGTCACAAGCAAACAGTATATCCTCGTACATGAGCGTGGCGCCCGGCGCGACCTGCCGGAAGAACGACACCTTGACGGGCTCGCCAATCTTGACCTTTTGGCCCTTCTGCACGAAGATCTGGCGTGTGAATTTACACCGGTCCTTGCCGTCGAGCGAGGGCACACGGTAGGCCTCGGGGTGGTAGCCCTCCTTAAAGGGCTGCAGTGTCGCCATGAGGTAGTGTCGCCGTGCCACACGGTGGGTGATGACCCGCTCCGTGATACCGGCCGTGACGGCACCCTTGACGATGGCCGCCACCGAGTCCATGGGCCGCACCACCTTGGCCTGGAACTGTGGTGGTACGTGCAGCTTGATCTGCTGGAAGAGGTACTCGGAGGCGCCAAAACCACCAACGACGAGGATGTTCTGCAGCGTCCGGTTCTGTGCCTGGATGGCGATGATCTGGTTGCGCACGAGCTCCAGGATGCGGTTCACCACAGGCTCAAAGCACTGCAGGATCTCCTCGTTCGTAAAAGTCATATAACCCTCCTCAATGCCGGCCTCTGGAAACTCGGCCTCGATACCGACATCGACGGCCCATTTCTGTCCGTTGTTACGGAAGTCGGCCTTGATCCGGTTCTCAAAGTCCATGATACATTTCGCATAGACACGGCCGGCGGTCTTGGATCCGTCGGGCAGCTTCATCTTGCGGATCTTGGTCCGCAGGATGTTGCTGAAGTTCCTGTTCAGCGCGGTCGAACCGCACGAGTCTCCTGAGCCAGCTGTGCACTCGGCGACCGTGAAGGGATTCTCGTCCTCCACTTCGTATGCAATCAAATCGACGGTACCGCCGCCGCAGTCCACGATGAGCAGGGCATCGTGGACCTTCAGGTTGAGCAGGCCGGTCTTGGCGCAGAAGAGTGCTGCCGCCTCGGGCTCGGACACGAGCGTCAGGCGGTTGTCGTTCTCATCGCGCAGGAACCCTGCCTGGATGGCAGCTGCTCTCGTGGCAGCCTTGCCGGCATCGTTCCAGATGGCAGGGACCGTCAGGTAGTATCGGATGTTGCGCTCTTCTCTGTTGAACACCTCCCCGAGGGTCTTCTGGAGCGCCGCGCGCATAGCCTGGCGGAGCTTGAAGAGGTAATCGGCGGCGACATCGATCTCGGACTTTCCTGGCGGCAGGGGGGGCAGGTTGATGGGGTCGATGTATGTGTTGCCAGAGAGCATGAGCTGAAGCTTGAACCATTCCACCTTCTGTACTCCTGGCTTCGGATATCCAGTCGGGGCGAGGGCATCGGCGATATCGGGGCCCCATCCGACGACTTTCTGGTATTGGTCGTAGTAGAGCACGGTGGGGATCTGTGATGAAGAAGGGCGTCAGTCTGCAGTCCATCTCTCTCTCTCTCTCTCGGCTTTGGTTCTTTCAAACACTTCCGACAGTGTCCCGTATGCTATCAAGGACGGATTCCTCGTACCTTCTGCTTCGTGTATGATCCAGCACCTGGCCATTCTGTGATAATGTCTTCCTTTGCCTCGTTATTCGTTGCGAAGGCGAATGCGACACCAGAGAAGGTTGTACCCTGGACGACTGGTGATTAGTATGACGAACCCCTCACTTGTCTGATCTCAAGGCTTTCTGTAGTCGTCTCCTCGGGGGTTGGGTGCTCACAAAATCGATTCCGACAATCAACTGCGCCTTACTCCTGCTGTTTCCCTCCACCTCGGCAGCAGGTCTCGTGTACGTCCCGGTGGGTAGGCTCTGGCCTGGCGGAGGACCGCCATAACCTCCTGCGCCGGTGTAGCCCGGAGGGCCACCGGCAACTGGCGGACCGCCTTGCATTGGGGGAATCTGGGGGGGATAACCAGCAACAGGAGCTCCAGTATTGATTGGTGGGGGGCCGCCAACCATCTGCGAAGGGGGTGTGCGTGCTTGACCTGTAGTCACACAGACGATAATGCGTCAGTTGAAGAAGTCTCTTGTTTGAGACCTGAGACTGTCCTGAGGCAGGGTGGTGAAAGAAACACACCCCAGGAGGGGAAGGGCATCAAGGTGAGATTTATAAGGAGGGGTGCCGGGTGGTTGAAGAAGTAGGAGGAGGAGCAGCAGGAGGAGGATGAGGGGTGAGGTTCAGCGCCCAGGGCTCGGAGCAGGAAAAGAGGGGCTCGACCCACTAGGATAACCAGCAGTGTAGCTCGGTGGGCGTGGGCCCTGGCCAGGATGGTTCATCTGGGGCAGCGACTGTTGCGAGGAGTTCGAGGCGACCGAGATGGCCTGTCCTGCCGGGAACTGCTGCGGCTGCTGCGGTTGCTGCTGCTGTTGCTGCTGCTGCTGTTGTGGTTGCTGTTGCTGTTGTTGCTGTAGTTGTCCGATGGGGGGTGTAGAGATGGAGGACTGGGACACGGAGCCCAGCAGCGGCGGAGGGGTCCTGCTCTGGGTGTGGGCGAGATCTGGCGACTGTATGCTCGCACTTGAATTGCGTTTCGCAAGGCCCAACTTGTTCTTAAAACGAGCGTTGAAGGAGCTCATAAGTAAGAGGGCCTAAGGCCGGAGGAGGGGAGTGGTCTTGTATAAAAGAGAGGAGGAGGAAGAGGAAAGGGAAAAAAGAAAGAGAGAAGAAAAAAGATTAGAAGAAGAGAGTGGAAAAGGTAAGAAAGAAGGTGGCACTACTACCTCAGCCCAAGAGAAAGAGGAGGGGGGGGGGGGGGCGAAGGACGCAGGACGTAGGACCCGAGACCGAGAGGGCAGGTTGGATGGGGATGTGGTGCCCGTATCGTTGTCCACAGGTGTGTGTGTGTGTGTGTAGGACGGGTGTCAGAAATTAGGTTCGTCCAGGTCGTTCTTGCGACTGTAACTGTCCGTCGGGCTAGGCTGAGCTCTGCTCTTGCTCAATTCTTCCTCAGTCCCGTCCGTCCGTCCGTCAGTCAGTCAGTCAGTCAGTCAGTCAATCCTCCGTGCTGGGTCCTCCTCGGCTGAAGTGGGCCAGGTCAGGCTGGCTTGGCTGGCTTGAGATGTAGGACCAGGAAGAGAAGATACGGCAGGACAGGACGGGGCAACTGCAGGCTGGAGGTTGCAGCAGAGTGACAGTGCAGTTTTAGCGACGGTGATGGTCACGGTGACAAGGACAAGGCGTTAGGGAGGGCCGCGATACAGGGCAGGGAAGGAAGAAAGGGTTGCTTTGTTGTTGTTGTTGTTGTTGTTGTTGTTGTTGTCTTCTTCGTCCGTCTCCGTTTCGGGTTACTCAGCAGGTAACTGAAGAAGAAGAAAAAGTCCTTTGGATCTGTCGATAAATGGGAACTGCTCACCCATTCACCACCTTCAGGAAGGGCGAGGTTTGAGATGAACAAGGGCTAAAAGAAGGGACGGTAACTATAACGGGAGGCGTAAATCGGCGGCAACAGCACATAACAGCGAGGCAGGGGCAGCAGCAGGTTGGGTTAGGTTAGGTCAGATCTGACAGGGGGTATGGTGGGAGAAGAGAGAGAAAAAAAGGGTCAACCATCAGGCAGCGAGACCTCTGAATGTGTGTGCTTGGCACCGCAGCTGGGGGCTTGTCAGGCTGGATTGATGAAGGGTTGTTTACTCATTCCAAAATTCTTCATTCACCCACACTGCTTTTCTGCATGTGGAGCCAGATAGATGCAGGACACGACAAAACAGGACAGCAGCAGGTATCAGCTGCGGTGAAGGGCAAGGGAGGGGATGGAGGGGGAGGGGGAGGGGGAGAGGGACATTGGGAGCTAGAATAAGTGGAGTGGAACGAGGTTGTGTGTGGTTGCAGGCTGCAGGGCCGGCGAGGAGGAGGGGGGGTTCGCATCTAGGACTTCTCTCTGTCTGGGCTACCAACCAATCAGCACTCATTGGAGCAGCGGCAGCTGAACCTTGAGTCCTACACCAACACCACTAACCACCAACAGTCGACAGGCCAAAGTGAGTGCTCCATTTACTCCCCAGCCCTAGCCCCTGCTCTATGTCTTTTCCTCTTCTTTTTCTTCTTCTTTTCCTTCTCCTCCTGGTCCTTCTTTTTCTTCTCCTAGGCCCCAACCAACCATGGTGGATGCAGTTGGTAGCTGACCAAGAGACAGAAAAAAAGAGCACCAAAAACACCGCTATGCCATGCTCTCAGGCACACCACACATATCCAACAGTACATACGTTCTATTTATTATATGGCGGTACTACCGTAGTACATAGTAAATCCTCCAGGGGCCTGCGATGCCCCGCTCGCCGGAAGGATTGTCTGACGAATGATCCTGCAACCGCAATTCGCTTGCTCAAGAAATAATAAAACTATATGGGCTTGTCTGGCAGTACCGGGGCCACTGGGGTCTCCCTACAAAATGCTAGATCTGAATCAGTGGCGGTGAAAAATGATCTGGATGGCTGACGGGCATGAAAAGGCGAGGTGCCATCTTTGTTGGGTGAGGAGGTGTCGCAACAAAATATGGTAACCCCCCTCCCTACGCTTAGCTAAAGTAAGTAAGCACCTCAGCACCCGCACCGTACACCCTGGTACCTTAGTGTAGTACGTACTGTGAGTTCGCTAATAGCACGATCTAGCCCTACTGCCCTACGGCCCTGCAACCCTACGACCACACCATTACTAAATGCTACAGATTGATAACCTCCTTTGGGGGCTGCCATGTATGCATCTCAAAAGAGAGCTTTCGAGCACCGCGACTAGCTATACGGCGTGACCGATGGCTCTATGTGCATACTATGGCTAACCCTCACGCAGTACATACTATTCCCCCCCTCCTCCGTCAGAAAGCTCGTCGAAATCCAGATCTCCAGCTGCCAGAGCTGTTCACTTGTCTCTGTCTCTCCCTTCCTCCGTCTCCTTCAGCTGCCAGCCATGGCTAAATCTTTGTCTCCCTCACATGTCCGTCCCAGACACATGCTTTCTCCCTCTTGGAGAAACAGAATTCTATTATCAATCACAGAGATCCACATGTTTCCCAATGTCGTACCCAAGATCCTTGAGCGATTCGGCGGTGATCTCGAAAAGAACCATATCCCAGCACGCTGGTGGAGGGATGGATGGATGGCGGGACGCGGCTGAGTCTCTTTCAGGGGTGTTCCCCCACAGAGAGAGGCTCAGTCTGGCTCCGCCCTCAGTTAACGCCTCAACACCATCATCCCGCCCCTTCCCACTGCAAGATGCAAAGCTACTATTGAGTTGTACTTTTTATTTTTCTCTCACCGACTTCTTTCTGTCTGAGCTGCTATGATGCAAAAAATAAAAATAAAAATAAAAATAAAAGTTTCCTTAGCCATCAAGGTGCCTACCAAGACCGTGTCTTGAGGGCCAGTTCCGCTAGACCGAGCAACCTTAACCGCCAGCAGTAGGACGGATAGTTACAATGAGGCTGACCGTGCGTGCAACCCTATGCACTTCTCCACGGCGGTTATCGCGACGATATCAAAACCTTGGAGGTTGTATTGTCCACATCGACCCGAGCAGGTGAGGATGTCTGCGTGCCCACCTGCTCCAGCTGCTGCACGGCACTATATCCGTCCCCCATGCTTGCCCTCAACCAAGCCCTCCCTGATTGGACCTGATAGCCGCGAGACGCCTCATTGGGGTTTCTGTGGCGGGTGTCTGTCTATTGGGCCGAAACCCGCAGCAGCATGCAATCACAAGTGGTTTCGGCTGATGACCTTGGGCGGGGTGGGGGAGGGGAGGGGGCTATCCTCCGTCATGGCTGCGTTCCCAGCCCGAGTACACTCACCAAGCACTCGAAGCTGGGAATGGTCGTGTTGTAATCTCACTGCAGTTTTGCGGCAACTCACATTGCCGGTGGCCAGCCATGGACTCGGTCCCGGTATCTCATGGATCCGAGTGTTGGCCCCCATACCCATACTCTATATTGATACTGTAGGTGGTTCTGTGTGGCCCCCAAATGGAGGCTCATATCAAAAGTGCGACTGCAGGTGATCAAATACATATGATGATCAGAGACAGATAGATGTCTTTCCCCTTCAGGATGACGAGACCTTCCATGCCAGGCCCTGCTAGATCAAGGTCATCTCCTTGATCTTTGGGACAGCTCAACCTCTGGTCATCAGCATGCTCTGCCCTCTGCATCCAGAGGTACCTTTCGGCCTCCTATCTTGGTTCTGCCTTCCCTAGTTCCAAGTATGGATGAGCTTCCATTGACTGGGATGTCTGCTTTAGATTTCCTAGTCAAGAATGTATGAATTGTCTCGAGAGGCCAATGTAGTCTGTACTCTTTGAAGCCATACCAATAGCAGTGGGGTTGAAACTGCATAGAGGTGACACCAAAGTCTCTGCTTAAGATAGCATCTCTCCTCAGACCTCCATGGTCATGACCAGCATGTTCTGACCCCATGCCAAATGTCCAACAATGCGTTCCAACTCCCCACTGCAACGAAAAGGCACATGAGGATTGCATTATATGGAATCCACATGCTGCAAGTGTTCCTGGACCACACTCCATGACTGCTCGGCCATCTCTCCAAAGGCTGCAAGAATCATCATCATTATGGTGATTTTATATGGAGGTTCCTGTGTGGAGTCTTATATGCCCAGTCAAGGGTCGGTAAGGGTTATTTGAGAGACTTGGGACCTAACTGTGGATGTTACTGGTGGCAAATGCTCGGTTCAACTTAGATCTCGGGTTGAGTCTATCATGCACAATAATGCCATTCCTCTGACGTAGGTAACCTGTTGTAATCCTTTGAGTAAACATTTCCACCTTGTCCATTGGCCTCCCTTATCCCGGTACAATGTTAACCTACTCGTCTTCACCTATGCAAATGTGCTAAACTTCCCCGGAGATATACATCCTACATCAATATAAAGAGGTGCTTCAAAGAATTTGGACTTATGACTAGGTGTGATATGCTAAGGTTATAATGCTGGGTTTACAATACAGTATAGGACTCCATTAGCCTTCCCTTACGAATCGAGGCATGCATAGACCAAGTCTACAAAGCCAGAACACCAGAACCAGGACGGGCAGCAAGTACAGCTCACATCTATACCGACAGACCAGCCTGCATCCTTGGCACTTGGGTACAAGACTGCTTTGAGGAGCTCGAGCACCAGTTCCACACCCCTGAGCCCCTCAAAGAATAGGACTGCGCTGTTCCCCGAGAAAACTATTGCCAGCTAATATTCTGGCACTGCCTCCATTCCACGGAATGCTCTTGTTCCTACAGAATTGTCTGATCCTGTGCGGCAAGCTCTTGTTGATATTGTCAAAATTCAAGGCGATTTCCCAAGTTATTATGGCGTTGTTGCAACAGCCCTAAGAACTCGCCTCACTGGCTACGTGCTTCACACCTGAGCTCAAGCTCAACCGAACACACACACACACACAACAATTCCACAATCACAAATCTTGGGTGCTCATGCTAATGTGCACACGAGATAAGCTGTGAGTGGCTGAGAGCGAGAAAATCGGGCACTGGGGTTTCTCATCCACACTCAACTGGCCACTTCGCCATAGCCACTTGGCATCAAATCAAGCAATGTCTACCTAAGTACTTAAGTAAGTACCTTTTAGACCTACCATCAGTGTTGCAACAGTGGCAGCTACCTTATCTTTAACATCCTGCCGTCCACGAAATCAAGTCGATCTCGAGCGTTTGTCAGGCATGCTAAGCCAGCCCTCTCACCTGAATTCCTCCCGCGACGACCTCCCTGCATCTGTTCGTCCAAGAGCCTCATGCGATCTGCAAGGAGTAACGTGAGCAGCCTTGCAGTCATTGAAACAAAGTCGTGATATGTTCACATCATTGAGCATGAACGACGCCTCCACTTCTCCCAACTTTGAACGTCGAGCTCACGACCATGAGCCAACTATGGCTTCAGTTGTTGCATGGCTGTCGCTGTGCACAGCAGGGCCACCCACTACTAGCCTGAGGATAACTACCCTCTATCGCCCCCCGCTTGGACGACTACGGCCAATGCATTGCTCCAGTTGTGCCTGGCCACGCTGGATGTGAGATAAACACCTCCCACAGGCCCGTGCGTGGGCATTTCCTAATGCCGCGAAATGCACACAGCTTTGATTTGAAGCTGGCCATAATGCCGATGGTGCCTCCGATATATTTCATGCCGGGAATCTCCAAGAGACAGGCTAGGGAGATCAGGAGGCGAGGGCGTGGCTGGGAGAATCTCGTTTCAAACCAAATCTAGCCACGTTGCAACTTTTGCGCAGTGAGTTTTGCCGGGAATGGCTTCAGAAAGAAAAAAAAAAAAAAAAGGGAAAATCAAGCTAGCGGGCCACCTTCCTCCCTGAATTGGCACGGACTCCACCCCTCCATTTCTGCGAGACGGTCCCCGGCCAATGCGGAGAATTGAATGTGCTGGCCTCAGGTCAGGTGGCACGACAAATGGAAAAAAAGAAAAAGGTGAAGGAAGCCTCGGCTTTGCTCGAGAAATTTAATTACTTGTCTGTTCCTTACCTTGAACACCTGATCTGCATGATTTGTCTTTTCCCCCTCCCCGGAACCCCATGGAGATTTTGGAAAGTTGAAGGTCGAAAGTCTGGAGTCGAGCTGGACCCGAACGTGGAGTCCCCGAAAACCTCTCTTAAGAGAGAGCAGGTCCGGCAGGGAATCGCATGCCAGCGCTCCTTCCTGGCGTGAGATTGCGAGTCCGGTGACGACAAGAACCTTCTTCGTTGCTCGCGACTTCTCAGACTTCTCGAAAGGTTTCGTGACCGCCTCGGCCAACGTCCGTCGACCGTCGACAAACTCATTCGTGACCGTGAGCTCATCAATTCGGTCCTTTCGCGCCTCGCTCCCCCCCCCCCCCTTTCCCCGGGTCCACCCTCTCCGGTCGTTCCCCAGACTCGTTTGCTCTCTCCGCAAAGCTGTCTGTCTTGTCGCGTGAGACAGAGCAGACACCAGCGTCAAGCAGGCTTCACGTACAGACCCCCCACCAAAAAAAATCATCATCGATCGAGTGGCCAGGCGGGCGAGCGACCGAGGAAGAGAGCGAACTCGAGAAGGGGAAGAAGAGCCTCATTCCCAAAAGGGGAGGGATCCCAGGACCGCAGGATACCAAGACAACAGACACCAGGCCCTGGACGCAAGACAGGCGGCAACCAGGGACAGGTACCACTGGCATTGGCAGCCCCCACGACAAAAGTCTCGAGCAACCCGCGATTTTCCTGTTTCTCCCTCCCTCTCTCCACGATAATTTCCCCGTCACCACAGCATTGCCCCACGGGAAGCCCGCTGATTCTTGAACTTTTCTGTTCGTGCCGGGTGGATCCTCTTCTCCGTCCGGCATAAAATTTGCGTCATCCCACCGGGACTGTGAGGGTCCACTCGTGGTGCATTGAGGCTCCCAGGACCTTGGAACTTCAATTGATCTTGGCGACTCGAAGCGGGTGGAGTTCAAGTACTGTGTACAGGCAGGACCACACCGTCCCACCCTCGTCTGTCTGTCTATCAGTTCAGCTCCGGGGGAGGACGAGAACAACATCCACAGAAAAAGAGGAAGGGAACAAGAAACGGGGAAGAAAGAAGAAAGAAGGAGAGAAAAAAAAGAGGAGACTCCATCTTGTGCACCTGCAGCTGTCCCAGGTCACAGGCACTCACTAACGCATGGCCTGCAGTTGGTCTATCCTGTTCCTGTTGCAGGCGGCGGTAATCTCGCCCAAGCACCTGCAACTTATGACATAGGCTCTGGCTGGCCTGCATACATTGCATGCAACCTGGCTGGGCTAGCAAGGGATCTTGCATATTCATCGCGATACGCACGATACCAAGAGATAAATTTTTCTTTTAAATCCCTATCTGGAGCGCAGGCCTGCAGAAGAGAAGGAAAACAAGAAGGGCAATCGGGTCTACAAAACCCAGAGAGGGCCAGGGCCAGAACCAGAGCCAGGCGCTTCTCAACTGACCGCCCAGCGCCCAGCGCCCAGCGCCAGAAGGGCCACTCCACTACCGATCCCACCAAATCTCCTCTCATCCAGGACCTGTGAGCACCAGCCAGCCGCCCTCAACGACCACCTTTTTATTCCCCTCCCTTAATACGCTGCAGCACACCACCGCCCCTCTCTCTCACTCTCACTCTTGACGGATCCAGATCTCTCTATTGTCACGCTGTGTTGCAGCGCATTCGACTGGAACGACCCCCAGAGACCTTCCTACTTATCGGCAGGTTCACGCAGGGGGGGTTTTAGGTCGTACGCATTTTGTTGGGTACCTGGAACCTCGCCCATGATCTCATTGCCAAACCTCTGACCTGCATGGTATCCGGCCCTTTTCCAATCCTCGCTCCACTGAAACCGTTTCCGAAATCTCCGCCAGCCACCACCACAGCCGCACAGGCTTCTTGCTGGTTTGTTCGATTTGGCCAGTAGCAACATATCTCTTCGAGGAGGTACACACCGACGGCACGTCATTGCTGGGTCCGATCAGTGAGGTGGCCGCCTGCAGGACTGGCAGGGCCGGTTTTTTTTTTGGTTTTTTTCTTTCTTTTTTGTTTCTTAGTCTCTGTATTCCTTCTCTGTTTCTTCCCCTAAACGGTACATCGGTCCGGGATAAGGCGATATTGGGAGGCTCTTGGAGAATACGATTCAGCGACGGATCCAGCAATCCCGGCGGGCGGGCCAGACAGTACGTCACGGGGAAGGGAAGGGGAAAAGGGCTTGGACTCGTTTTCCATTCCGCCCTGTCGTGCTGGACTGCCTCGATCCCCTGGTCTGAACCGTCGCCAAGCTGGAGCCGCCTTCGTTGTTCGGCAGCGCCTCGTGGCGCGCCATTGACGACGATTCTGTACCACTGGTGGACGGCCCAGACCACGAGGCCAAGAAAAAAAAGTCGAGCACCACCAACAGGCGAAGGCAGAGCAGCAGCAGCACTAACACCAACACCGACAACGACAAGGAGAGCCGTCGGTCACGCCCAAGACGTTTATCTTCATCATCATCGTCTTCCCTCTCTATTTTAGAGTTCTCATTCGCGAATAGGGTACCTATTCTCTGGGTCTCTATCATCCTGGTCTTGGTAAGTCATTGATTGGACCCCATCCACACACACACCCTCCATCATCCCTCCCACCCCCATGGGTCGCGACCTCGGCCGCGGGCTTTCCAGCGGCCCCAATCCGGCCAATTCTCTGCATCTTAGCTCCCCCTCCAGAAACCTTGCCCCGCACAATCTCACCACTGGCACCCACCACAAAAGCTTCCCACTGCCATTTTATCGCGTGCCTTGCGTGCCTCGTGCCGTGTCGTGGGGAGAGGACACGGAGGTACCCCGGTACCTGGACTACCTTACGTACTGTACATGGTACTTACTTGGGTTCCCAAAGCTGACCCTGCTGCTCCTCCTAGCTCGTACAGCTTGTCCTCCATGACGCCAAGCTACTCCATTTCTCTCATTTAATAGCGCTTCACCCTCTCCTCCGTCCCGTCTACTCCCCTCTCGCCCAAGCATCACCAGAGCCTGTGTGTGAAAACCCTCAAGTCTTTCCTACCTCAGCTCCTGTCTCAAGGCCGCTCACAATGGGACTCACCTCGGAAACAAACCGCATCGTCCACGAGTTCGAGTACAACGATGCCGAACTCAACAAGGGCGTGCTGGAATTCCTCAGCCAGATGGGTATGTTTCCCTTCTCCCTCTTTCCCCCTCTTTCCTTGTTGCACCAATGATTGATTCACGAGCTCATACGCTGCAGAACTCGGGCTGGAGAAGGACGGCACCAGCCTGAGCCAGATTCCTACCTACGTCACCGGTGTTCCCAATGGCACCGAGAAGGTAAGCAGGCTCTCGACTGCCCCCCCCCCCCCTTCGGGGCGCGCGCGCGTGCGCACACTCATACAGACACTGCGCGCGACGACAAGTTCCGGCTGACACCAATGCACAAAGGGCCTGTACCTCGCTGTCGACCTCGGAGGTACCAATTTCCGGGTCTGCTCGATCCAATTGAACGGTGACACCACCTTCAACCTCACCTACTCCAAGGTAGCGATCCCCAAAGACCTCATGACCGCCAAGACCGCCAGGGACCTCTTCGGCTTCCTCGCAAAGCAGATCGAGATCTTCCTCCGAACACATCACAACGAGCACTTCGAGCACCGCACGAGGAGGCGCTTCACCTTCAGCAACCCGGAGGGCTTCAAGGACGAGGAGATCTTCCGCCTGGGGTTCACCTTCAGCTTCCCCGTCCAGCAGATTGGCATCAACAAGGGCATCCTGATGCGGTGGACCAAGGGCTTCGACATCCCCGATGCCGTCGGCAAGGACGTCTGCGAGCTGCTCCAGAGCGAGATCGACAAGCTCGGCCTGCCCGTCAAGGTGGCCGCCCTCGTCAACGACACCGTCGGGACCCTTATGGCCCGTTCCTACACCTCGCCTGGCAAGCAGGGCACCGTCCTGGGTGCCATCTTCGGCACCGGCACCAACGGCGCCTACATTGAGAAGCTGTCCAACGTCAAGAAGGAGGTCCAGGGCCAGTTTGACAGGTCGACCGGGGATATGGTCATAAATACCGAGTGGGGCTCCTTTGACAACCAGCTCAACGTGCTGCCCGACACCACCTGGGACCACCAGCTGGACAAGGACAGCATCAACCCCGGCATCCAGATGTTCGAGAAGCGCGTGTCTGGCATGTTCCTGGGCGAGATCCTGCGGCTGACGATCCTGGACCTGCTGAAGCAGGAGGACGTCCAGCTCTTCCACGACGTCAACTCGAGCTCCAACGACTGGCGGTCGACGACCACCATCGCCAAGGAGTCGGGCATCTTCAGACAGTGGGGCGTCGACACGGCGATCATGTCGGTTGCTGCGGCGGACAACACACCGGACCTCGGTACCCTGCGCCAGGCGCTCGAGGACCAGCTGCTGGTGTACAGTCCCTCTCTGGAGGACGCACAGGCCTTCAAGGCTGTCGCCGAGGCCATCGGGCGACGTGCGGCACGCCTGTCGGCTGTCGCGGTCGCCGCCATTGTGCTGAAGACGGGCAAGCTGACCGACCCCGCCTGGGACGGCGAGCCGGTCGATGTGGGTGTGGACGGTAGTCTCGTCGAGCACTACCCATACTTTCGCGACATGATGGACGAGGCGTTCAAGTCGATTGAGGGCATCGGTGAGGAGGGTGCCAAGAGGATCCGCATCGGCATTGCGAAGGATGGATCTGGCGTCGGCGCGGCGCTGATCGCGCTCGTCGCAACTGCCATGGAGAAGCACCAGCCGACGCCGGAGGTGATGAATCAGGTAAGACCCATACTGCGTAGCGGAGCTGCTGCTGCTTTGATTCCTGAACTCGCGGACGCCGTCCCCGTCGAGTCCAAGGCCGTCGTGTGCTAATCACCTCCTCGATCGTACAGCAACGGGCATCCGTACTGTCCCTCGGCAGGATAAAATGGCAGCTCCGCAAAGTGCAGTGGTGGCAGTGGGCAGGCGTCGGCCTGCTGACCGCATTTGTGGTGAACAGGAGGCGGGACTACCTCCTGGGGCTGTGGAGGAGGTACGTGGCATGATCAATGACGAAGGGAGAGGCGTCCTAAGAAAGGGGAGCGAAAGAAAACACTGTGCATGCATCCCGTTTCTGGCGCATCGTGTGGGGTTCACATTGATTTCATTGGCCTGGAAGCAAAAAGAGGGAAAGAAATTCGAGAAGGTCGCATCGTTCTGCACCTGCATGCAACCTGTATTTTATTCCTGTTCACTTCTCTTGTACACATGGTATACTGGGAGTCGGCTTTGGGTGGCTGGCTGTGTGTGTGTCTGGGGGCAAATGACCTTTATTTTGATTTTGATTCTCATTTTCTTCCCAAGTTTTCTTCTTTTCCCATCCTCTCTGGCTGGCTGGCTGGCTGATCGCAGCTTGGACTGCACTATACTGCTTTGCACACTGCAGTGCTTCCTGTTGCTAGCCAGGTAAATGACCGATGCAACATCATCGTAATGAATGCTATTGCTTACTGGCAGTATCCCCCTGTGATCCTTTCTTCTGACTTCCCAAAGATATACAACCACCTGTCTCCGCGTTTTTTCTTTTTGACGCCCCCCCTCTCGGAAGAAGACCCCACGCCATTGACATGAGGACTAAATGTCTTTTGAGTTGTTTCCCCCGAAGGGACTGGCAATTGTGGCTGCCTCTCTCTCTCTCTCTCTGATGAGCCGTGACAGGTGGATAATAAGGAAGAGACCATTTAGACCATATTGCATGTAGTTCTGCCCATCCATCGAAACTCCCATCGCAAGCAGTGGGACGAATTCCCAATCCGAGAGAAAGACACAATCGTTATCTCATCCGATGGAGCTGCGCAATGATGAAGAAAGACTCTGAGAGATATGGGCAGCACCCAGGAAAATTGGGGTGATGTCCTACAGATTAGTGATCAATCTTGAGGGAGAAATCCACGTGTGGAACACCCTGGTGGATGGCGCTGGTTGAGATGATGTCAATGTCTAGGCACCCACCAGTCAGTCAGTCAGTCAGTCAGTCAGCGCACGGCGTGTGGGATAGTAGAGGGAAGCCAGGATCAGGATCAGAGACTCACCACTACTGACGTACTGCTCGGCATTGTCCAGGGTCACGCCGCCCGAGACCTCGACGAGGAACTGCTTCTTGCCGGCCCACCTCTCCTTCAGGCTCCTGGCGGCGACCTTGACGCCGTCGCCGGTGAAGTTGTCGAGCATGACGACATCGGCTCCGGCGCCGATGGCCTCGTCGGCCTCGGCCTCGCTCTGCACCTCGACCTCGACCTTGAGGCTGAACCCGGCCACGGCCTTGGCGGCGGCCACGGCCTCGGCGATGCTCCCGCGGCTCCAGACGTGGTTGTCCTTGAGCATGACCATGGAGCTGAGGTCCATGCGGTGGCCGTCGGCGCCGCCGACCAGCATGCCGTACTTCTCCACCAGGCGGAACCCGGGGGTGGTCTTGCGGGTTCCGGCCAGCCTGCCGCGGAACCCGGCGCTGCGCAGGTTCACCAGAAAGCCGCGGCTCATGCTGGCCACGCCCGAGCACCGGGCCAGGATGTTGAGGGCCACGCGCTCGCCCAGCAGGATCCCGCGGGCGGGGCCCGTCACGGTGGCCAGCCTGGTCTTGAAGCCCTTGCCGGTGCCTCCGCCCTCGCCGGCGTCGTCGCTCCGGCGGTCAATGTGCTGGCCCTCGTGGGTGGCGCCGTGCCACTCGACGGTGCAGCCGCACTGGCGAAAGACCTCGTCGAAGAAGGGGATGCCGGCGAGGATGCCGCCGGACTTAGCGTACAGAGTGGCCGTCCGGGGGGCGTCGCCGACGACGAAGCCGCCGTAGTCGAAGGACGGGGTGTCCTCGGCGAGCCAGGCGGTGATCTGGGTCTTCCAGTGGGATGGGAGGAGGGCCTCGAGGGAGCCGTGGTCGAGAGCCATGGGGAGCATCTTTGAGAGAGTGGGTCTTCTTGACTTGGAAGCGGTAATGCTCTCTGTGTAAGTGAGGAGAATTCTTGAGATACTTCGTGGATCGAGGATTGAGAGAAGGAGTTGGAGAAAAATCGCCAGTCAAGGAGAGGTGTTTCCGCGAACGCACCGCAACACTGTACTTGACCAAAACTTGATTCGTGTGTGTGTGTGTGTATGTCTCGTCACACCATCACAAACAACGTGACAGATATTGACACTTTGGAGACGACCAACCTGGTGATTCATGCACACACAACAGCGCCTGGACCGGAGCGCCTAGACACGGCAGGACCGGACCCCATACCCATGGAGGGGTAGAGGGGTAGCAGTTACCTCAGCAAGCACCACCGGGAAGGGAAGGCAAAAACTTGTCGGCTATAGAAGTCTTGCGGAGCCAGCTGCTTCCCAGCTGTGCACAGCTGCCCAGCGACTTGATTACTTATGGTTGTACTGTACACTGGGCAAGTACTTGAGTACTTAAGTTGGTAGCGCACCAGCTTTCAGCTCCCTTTCTCGATCTCGGCTTCACAATCCAGTATTGATCATCACTATGGCTGGTTAATCATCTCTCCTTTCTCACAGGTCGTAATTGAGGTGGGTTGGTGAGAGAATGAAACATCAGACCATTCACAGCTTCCAATTCCATTGGATGTACAGAACTACAGCATGCACAGCCAGCTGATCAGCGGAATATAGAAGATGACCCGGAGAGGCTCAGCAGTGGCAGTCTGGAACAGAAAGGCATCGATCAACACGAACTATCAACTCGACACCAGTGTGACTGCACCATGGGAAGAATTTATGATTCAATAGCCTGCTTGCTCCTGCTTCTCTCCCATGGTTTATATACCAAGTATTGCTTATGTGGGTACACGCTATCCACGAAACGGCATGGGCTCATGGCACACGGCGGCTATGGCTTCGTTCTCTCAGTCCTCAATTTTGAGTTTCGACCTTCTTATAGGACAAGTCGCGAGGATTTGTTTTCATCGAGACTCTGTCAAGGTTCGGAAATTGCTTCTTCTTCTTCTTCTTCTTTCTGCACGGCTATTGTTGCCGGCCTGTGTTCTTATGTGCGTCTATCCCGAGCCGTCTTCGCGACTCTTTCTCAACCCGGGTTAGAACTCAGCCCAGACCTTGCCTTCAGCCAGCCTGGTGGTGCATGTCAGCAGCCTGAAAACCCTGGTCGTTGCCGCATTGGGACACATCGTGCCTCATATATCAGAGGTTCTTTCAACATGTTGATTGGGCTCTGTTCATGCATGAGTCGCACAGAAGCTCAGCTCTTCTTTGTTGGGGAGCTGAAATGCAACGCAACACGCGTTGCAATGAGGAGGGAAAAGAGAAAGGGGGAGGGAGAGAGAGATACGTAGTAGAGAGAGGCAGGCCGCCGGGAGCAGCGCAGCCCAAACATGGCGCATGCTGTATTGTGAGGTGCTACCTTGTGTCGTTGTACAGACATGAGCAGAGAAAGTAATTAATATAAAGGGCGAGGCGCTCGCCGTTGCATGCCAGAGGGGCGATAGAGTATGTTCAAAACAAGACTGCACCAGGGAAATTGACTTCTCTCGAGACCCTCTGATGTTTACATGCTCCTGGTTTTCAATCGTTTAGACCCCAAGACTAAGCTGTCGTGCAATTGCTGCCCTTGCTGCTTCTCCTGCATTGGCGCCATGCTTGGGCTCCTCAAGTCCTCGCCTGCTGCGGGTAGGTAATCTTAAGCCAAATGAAGAAACTGATCTTGATCATCATGAAGCGATACTAATTGAGGAACTATCAGGTACACAAAGCCCTGTGCAGCAGGCCCCGAAGATCACCTCGCAGCCACCCACAGGCGAGAACATGACTGTCAATGGTGCTCATCAAAAGCACCTCGACAGTCCTACTAACACTATCACCACAAGGGCTGCGTCAGCCAACGCTGCTGAAGTGCGACGCAGTTCCAGCAACTACCAGGCTATGCTTTCCCCCCAGCTTCAGACCTCTCCCTCGCTTGTGCAGACGCCTCGCTCCTCTACCGGGAGATGGGGCACCCCTCGAACGCGCCCTGGCATGTCTTATCAAACTTACTCGTTCAATGGCAGAAGTCCTAGCAGCGTTTCAAGGCGGAACTCATACTTCGCCTCTGGCGACGTGGTCAAGGACCAATATGTTTCCGTCCGCGAGCGGTGTCAGCACGAAATTGGCGTCAGCTTGGAGCTTCGCGACAGGTCGTATTCGGACCTCCTGGACTGGATCAAGGAAGAGCGTCTGATCAGGCTGCCGCACAGAGGCGGATGCTGGGACCGCGTCCTGATCTATGTGCAGCACTTTGCTGATCAGGTATGCGGGCTCGGTGAAGCCATTGAGTCGTTTGCTCCAGGCAGCGCCGCTGCCTCGGACTTTGTTTTTGGACAATGCTTGTTTCTTCTTCACGAGGTATGGACTGATAGTGCTCGACTCTCTCCTTATGCTTGTATATGCCAGTCTTTGCTGACCGAGATATCAACTATCACAAGCTTGGCCATGAGAACGCAGGACCGTTGGACAAGGCATTCACCCTGTTCTACAACATCGGCCTAGCCTTCAGACCCCTCCTGAGAAAAGATGGAATGCTGGAGTCCCCAGAGATCATGCACGATGTTTCTCGAGCATTTTCGGAAATGCTCATTGTCGTTGCAGACGTCGCCATGGCCTATTACGGTCCCATACGCAATCTCCGTCACGGACGGCAGACTTCCATCACAATCGACATTTACGCCCGCTTCGGTTATCAGCTGGAGGACTTCCGCGCCAGAGTCCGCCACTGCGCCGACGCCATCTGGCGAAACGTCCTGGAAAAACCGGACCAGGTTCACACGCTGCAGTCATGGCTTGCGCCCCAGGACACGGCTCTCAAGCTGTTGATGTTGGAGCATGTCAACCTGGTGAGCCGTGCCGAGGAGTATACCTGTACCTGGCTGCAGCCTCATCTCAACTCCTTCTTCAAAGGTGATGACAAGTGCCTGCTGGTCCAAGGCAGCGCCGGGTCTGGCAAGACTACTCTTGCGAACTGGGTGGTGGATCGCCTTCAGAGACCGGTCGCCCGGAAGGATATCTCGACGTTGAGTTTCTTCTTTAGTAAGTTGTCCACTCAAATTTTTGCCCAAACCCCCCCCCCCCCCTTCAAATCACTGATGCTCATTGGCACAGACTCTAGCGTCATGGCCCTGGAGGCGCCCCTTGCCATGCTGAAGACCCTCCTCCTCCAGCTCCTGACGCAACGCATCGGCGACGTGAATGTCTTCCGTGTCATCATGGAAGCTTATATCGACTCGAGTGCCGATTCTGCACAAAAGCAAGAGGAGGCCATGTGGAACGCCTTGGGGGCAGCCTTGGAGGATGCCTGCAGCGACGAGACGGAGACACTAGCCATCATCATCGACCTGGACGAACTGGAAGCGCAAAAGGCGCGCGGAAAGCAAGTGGCCGAGAGACTCCAGAAGCTGGTCCACAGGACCCCTGGCGTCCGCCTGCTCCTCTTCTCGTCGCCTATCGAGATGAAACACGCGACTGCGACAACCAAGGTCAGCATGACCCTCGAGAACACATCTGATGACCTTCAGACCATCATCCGCCATGGCCTCGCCAGAGTGCCACACTTCTCCGACAACCGAGACGAGGCGGCACAGGAGCAGCTTGTGGACCAGCTCATATCCGCTTCTGACGCCTCGGTCCTCTACGTATTCTTGGCTGTCCGCTACCTCAAGCTGCAGAAGTCTCTCGCTGCCTTCGACCAGGCTGTCGGGGCTCTTGCGAAGTCCGCTCATAAGACCGTAGCAGACCTCGTCCAGAAGCTGTTGCCAGCCATGCAGCTCAATGATGACAGCAAGGCTCTGCTGTCTCTGCTTGTTGCTGCGGAGCGCCCGCTGTCCCGCAAAGAAGTCGAGCTCCTCCTGCAGGTCCAGATCCAGGACGGTCAAAAATCGGAAGGGCAAGTCAATACCGAATCCGTGATCCGCTCTGTCGCCCCCTTCGCCATGACTGGCGAGGGCTTGATCACCCTCCGTCACCGTGCCATCAAGGATGCACTTGTTTCTATTCCTGACTCGTCTCCTCAGTCGCTCAGGCTGAAGGAGAGGCACAAGGATCTCCTGCTCCGCTTGTTTGCCTGCGCAAGGAATCATGTCTCTTCTGGGGACGGGTATGAGCCTGCTCTGTCGTTCTTGGACCAGGAATACGTTGAGAACAGACTTGCCTCGGACCGCATACTTGAGTATACAGTGTATGTTTTCTTTCTCATCCCAACGTTCCTAAAGAGACACCAATGTTTGTTAACAAGTTACCTAGACGCTACTGGCCAGTCCACTTCCAAAAGTCCCCTTCGCTCTACAAGCATCAGGGTAGCTTGCAGCTTCCCAAGGACTTCTCATCCAGTTTCCCAGGCTCTGTGGGCTTCGCCCTTCTCGAGGCAGGATGCTGGCGAGTGCAGTCCTCGCTGGACACGCAAGCTTTGGACATGGCGACCCTGGCGTATCGTGTTCGTCGTGCCATCTTTGGCGAAGCCCATCCGTGTGTGTTGCAGTCCGCCATAATCTGCGCTGTGTTCTGCGAGAAGGCCTTGTCTCGGCCGGCTGAGGCGATCGAGTGGTACTTCAAAGCCAGCACGATCGGGCGTGCGGTCCTTGGTGTGCAGTCTGAACTGGTCATCGCCTGCTGCACGGCTGCCATCCGCCTGTCCGGGTCGTTCATATCTAAGACCCGAAGCGAGATCATGACCTATCGCGAGCAGACCATGCTTACCCTTGTCTCGGCTTACATACAACGGTATGGCCAGACTTCGGAAGAAGTGCTAGAGGTCTACAACACTCTGGTCGAGTTATATATAACGATTGGTGAAGAGCAGAAGGCGACAGAGATCCGCGTCAAGATTGAAGAGATTATGACACTTGCCGCTCACGCACACGGAGAACATCACTCGCAGTCGTTGAGAGGCTCAAAGCACCTCAACGTGACTCTCACGAAGAAGGATCACGCGGTCATTGAAAGCTACGAGAACTTCCTCTTTGGCTGGAACGAGGAGGAACACGAAGAGTCCTGGACGATCGCACGGGTTGAAAAGATGATCTCCATCGTGACGGGCTTGCTGGCTCAGAAGAAGTACGCCAAGTACGAGGAGCTGCTCCTGGAGCTCTGGCTCAAGCTTGATGAGTACTGCCGTGGGTCCCAGAACCACGAGTGGCACCAGAAGAAGATCGAGGTGACGCTCAAGTACGTCGAGGCTCTCCACGCCCAGAAGCGGAAGGAGGAGGCGGCAGCTCTGCTCCTCTCGTGCTGGAACGAGTATTCCTGCCATACGGTGACTACATTTGAGTCGGTCATTCTCTGCCTCAAGGAGGTGGGCCATTGGATGCAACGGGTCCAGATGACTTCTGTTGCCCTTTCTGTGTTTCAGAAGTGCTGGTCCTGGTACAAATCATCGCACAAGGAGACGACGACGACTTTCAAACAGATTGAGGAGCAGATTGCCATCACCTCCAGGGAGATTGTCAAGGAATCTTCGTCTACAACGTCTACGACATCCATTACCGAGTCGTCTGAGACAGTCTTGCGGGAGGTGTTCGAGTCGTCGTTGTCCAACACAGAGACCACAGAAGTATTCTCGAGTACCATCGAGCTCTGCGAATCCCTGTCTTCCCTCTACTTCAAGGAAGAAAGATGGTCTGAAGCGGCTTCTATCCTGAAGCAGACCCTGATGAGGTCTTCCTTCTCCTCTTTGTTCTCCCAGTCACTGGAGCGCATCGACGTCAAGAGCTCGACGACTTCCAAGAACATCAGCCTCGTGATGAAACTGGCAGAGTGTTATATCCATCAGAGCCGACATGAGAAAGCAGAACACCTCTATCTCTCTCTGTACCGCCTCCACCGCAAGAGCTGTGCTCGCCTTGACGACGCTCTTACCATCAAGTATACCGAGGTCTACATTGATTTCTTGAAGAAACACGCCATGGTCAACCAGCTCATTTCCTTCTACCAGGACCTTTTGGTGGAATACCGTGGTTTCTATGGTCGCAGCCATGCAAGGACTATTTCTGTGCTCTATGCACTCGGGGATCTGTGCCATGCGCACCCTGTGACCCATGGCTACTTTGTGGACTACTACCTCGAGATTGTCACCAACCTGAACCAAGGTGCGCTTGTATGCCACGAGGATGCATTGCGCGCTCTGGGGATTGTTGCCGATCACTATTACCAGAGTCAGAGGTTCTCCGAATCGCTTCGGCTCTTCAGGTCCATCATTGCAACTTTTTGTAAACTCGGTACGTCGTGTGCGTATTTCAAGGAAGCCAGTGTCGTCCAGCAGATCTTGGACAAATACTACAAGGCGATCGAAGAGACCGAGGTGGAGATCAGCGAGCACCTAGAGATCCTCAAGGAGATTCGGCAGGCGTGCCTCCAGTACTTTGGCGAGGCGTCCGCCATCTCCGTCTTTGTGACATTGCACCTGGCCGAGGTGTACCAGAGGAGTGAGAAGTACCAGTACGAGGCCATCTCGTACTACGAGCACATCCTGCAACACTCCAAGACAGTCTCCAAGACGGTCGTCGAGCGCAGCCAGAGCACTCTCAGGTCGCTCTACGTCAAACAGGTCACCTCCTCGACTGCCTCCAAGACCGTCACCAAGGAGACTCTGGAAAAGGCCACCGAGATGTCATACGCACAGTATGTGGAAATTAAGAAAGTACACTCGGTCACACATCACACAACGCTCACGCAGCTCAAGGAGCTCGTCACGCTCTACAAGAGACAGTCCAAGACAACGACCGCCCTGACTGAGATGAGAAGCCTGGTCGTCGAGTGCCTCAACAAGACGACCTCGTCGCAAGAGCTGATGGAAACGGCCAAGTACGTGGCAGAGATGTACATCTCGTGTGGGTATGCATCGCACGCGCACGTCCTGGTCCATGAGCTCAAGCTCCAGCTCATCTACAAGACGGCCTCCAAGAGCTGCGGCTTCGACATCACGGGGGTGGACATCCACGGCTGCTTTGCCTTTGTCGCGGCGCTCGAGTGGTCACTGCGGTCCGACCTGACCCTGACGATCGCCAGCTTCGTGACGGAGCTCCTAGCCGAGTCGTTGTTCTACGAGCGCTTCAGTGCCAGCATCAAGGCCAAGGATCAGATGCACGTCGTGCTCATGCGCGCGGCTCGCCTGCAAAACATGCTCTCCAGGCTGCACCGCCACAAGGACTTTGCTTTGGTTGAGACAAATCTGGTCGACTATTTTGTCTCTGTGGAGTCTCGCATTGCCAAGTCGTGCTCCAAGGACGCTGTCAAAGCGTTCCTGGTTGTCCTGCTGGGGCGCTTCTCAGCTTATCCTGGGGAGCTGACCCAAGACACGATGACCAGCCGCGCAGGCCGTGCAGCTGTCGACGAACTGAGGTCGCTGCTGCAGAAGGACAAGTTCAGGGATGCGATCGAACTCGCCCGCGCTACCTACCTTTTCCTCATGGCGCACGAGGGCCTGGATGATCCGACCGAGATCTCGCTCGGCTTCCAGATCTGTCAACTGATGGCTGGCCACGGCGTGTTTGAGAAAGCCCAGCAACAGACGACCACCATCAACGAAAACGAGCACGGAGACAGACGCGATCGCCACCTGCCCAAGGATCAGGGCCTACAAAAGGAGATGACAAGCCTGGCAGCACAAATCCTAGGCGAGGTGCTCGAGATCTGCAAGACGCACGGCATCGACCTCGTCCGCTGCCAATGGCCGGAGGTCAACGACCTCATCTCGCTGCTCGGTGAACTCAACGATCTCCCCCGCCTCCAGTGGCTGCTGAACACACTCTGGCAGTCCCGCGACGGGCAGTCCGAATGGGGCCACGACGTGATGCTCGCCCTCGGCCTCCGCCTCGTCCAGGTCTCCTTCACGAGCGCAAAGGGTGACGCCGAGAGGAAGACCGCCACCCGCCTCGCAGAGGACCTGGCCTACAATGTCCGCCGTGTCCACGGCGCCCGGCACCAACGCACGCTGGACATCATGTCCCTGCTCGCCAGCCTGTACACCAGCACAGCACAGCACTATTCCCACCAGTCCATACTGCCACCAACTGCAGCCGAGACAAACGGTGGCGCAGGGGCGGACAACAACAAGAAGAAGCGTGCTGCCGATATGGCGAAGCTCTACTTCAAGAAGGCGGCCGTCGTCCACGGGGACGTGCTCAAGCTCCTCCTCGACAGCGAAGCAGGTGGCCATGACGACGCCAGCGACTCTGACTCGGTGACGTCCAGCTCGACGACGACGGCGGTCCGACGCGGCGCATCCTCTCGCCACGGCAGCCGCGTGTCCTCGCCTATACTCCTACGCAAGGCTTCTTCTTCCCACGCGGCTCTTCGCCACAACCACAGGCCCTCTTCTCCTCCTTCTTCTTCGTCCTCCATCACGCGCGAGCAGGAGGTCCAGGCCGTGAAGATGCACCTGCGGCTGCTCAAGATGGCGCTGCAGAGGCTTGGCTCCTGGGCAGGGCCGGCGGGCGAGTATGAGAGGTTGACGACGAAAGTGTGGCGGGTCTACTCGGCAGAGCTCTCGGCGGTGGGTGTGAAGGAGGAGCAGGTACTTAGCACGAGGTGGAAGCTGGATGGGTTTGGGCAGGGGAAGGCAGAGGGGCCGGCTGATGAGGGGGGTTTTGCTGAGCCTCGGGACTGGCGAGTTTGTGTTTAGAGGTGTGATTTTTGAGTGTTTCTGACTCTTCTTTTGATTGTAATTAAGTACTTAATGGATGATGATTTGAGTTTATTTTGGACGGTGAAAGGAAAGACTCATGCAATATTGAGAAATAATGGACTTTAAAGCTGCTGAAATTTCCAAATTGATTATTTATCATGATCTTCTTTCACACATCACTAAGAAATCTCAAGTGGTTTGAATAACATCATGCTCAAGCTACAAAATAATATCATGATAGGGGAGGAGATGACCACGTAGTGTGCCACCAATAGATTCATAAAGTAATCATCACAAACAAGCTGCCTAGCACTGACGTTACTTATTCATTTCTGAGCAAACACATTGTCAACCTCTCATCCCCGTCCTCTCTCCTTTTCTCTCAAGAGAAAACGGCAATGGCACTAGCAAACGCAGCATCAACCTCAGCCACAAGCGTCTCGGCCTGAGCCTGGGTGTCAGACGAGGCGATGGCGATCAGGGCCGCGCCGAGGGAGTCCGTGTCGCTCTGGAGGGTCTGGAGGTCGCTGAGGACCAGCGAGTCGAGGCCGAGGGCGTCAAAGTCGGCCTCGCGGGCCGTGAGGTCATCTAGGGAGGCGATGATGTCGGGGTTGAGGGTGTCGCTAACGTCTATTATTGGGCCAAGTGTTAGTCGGAAAGAAGAAGAGGTAGAAAAGGTGGCTGTATATCAGGTTGAAGATTATACATACAATCCAGGATGGTCGTAGAGTCGGCAGAGTCAGCCTCAGACTCGGTGTCAGCCTCCGTGGTGGCATCGGTGATGGCAGTCTGTCGTGGTCCATCATCAGCTTGAAGCTCTAGGGATATATATATATATAATTAAGTAGTTAGTGAGTGGGATTCAGCCTTCACTTACCTCAAGGTTGTCCACATCGGTCTGGATACCGAGAGCCCCCAGGAGAGAGGCGTCCCAGGCCACGATCGCGGCTGCGAGGGTATTTGTGTCCGCGTCAATGGTCTCGAGGTTGTCTAGCACGGTTGTCACATCGCGCTTCTGGATGGACGGGATGGCCGAGACGGCGACGGCGAGAGTAACGACGGAGTAGAGGCTCATCATTTTGAATGGATGTGTGTCTGTGTGTGTGTGTGTGTTTATGTATATTAAAGTGAACTGAAGTTTTGTCCTTGTGGTGCGTGAGTTCCTTTCAGTCGAGGGAGAGATGGAAGAGGAAGGTCTCTTATATTTATATTGTCACAATTCCTCATAGAAATCGAGGAACGGCTTCTACAGTATCATAGCGAAGGAGCAAAGACTCGCGTAGCCTGGTCGCGTACATAAATGCCACGACCTCGGTCCAAAGCTCCATTCCTACGAACTCGTGATAATTGTGCAAATTGGGGGTTGATGACCATCGTGAGTAAGTAATACTACCATATGTAGCCCCCGAAGAAACACTTTAGTCTGACGGAGTTGGTACTATGATATAGGGCCAACTCCGGATGAGGAAGGCCAAAGCCGTTGCTGCGTCCGTGGTGTATTATTACTGCAGCGGGGAGAAGACAAAGGGACAGGGAAAAGAGGGGGGGGGGGCCTGCATTACCCCAGATCTCGGCTGAGAACTACTTGCAGGAAAATGCGGGGGAACTTACCTGGGCTATAGCAGAAACAAAACAGAAAGAAGAAAAAAGAAAAAAAGAGCCACGAATAATATCACTCCCTCGAGGGGGGTGCGTCATGTGACGACGTTGGGTGTGGTCTGATACTACCACCAAGACAGCCACGGAGCCTAGAGAGAGACAACCTTGACGGTGAACGGCCCCGCGGAGACCTTTGGGGAAGCTGGGCTGGTGGTGGCAAGAGTCTTCGGAAATAGGTTTATTACAATGCGCTGGTCCCATGAAACGTCAAAAACCTTGGCCATGGCGAAAGTGGGTTTACTAGTTCAGCTAAGCGAGTTGACTCTGGTCGAAATGTTTGGTCTCGTCCGAGCCTCCTTCTCGATTCTCCTTCCCCCCCCCCTTCTTCCTCCTCCTTGACCATGCTCACGACCCCGGTCTCCCTCCTCTCCCTCCCCTTGATGATAGAAGTAGTAGCTGTGCACAGACCTCTCCTTAGCCCCCCTTGGGCTTGTGCCTGCGCCACACCTCTTCTCTCTCCTTCCCGCCGGCTGTCATCCCGGGCTGGCCGGCCCTCTCAGCAGGAGCCGAGGATCAGTTCCTCTCTTGGGACATGTGGCCGGACCGTGAAGCATGGCCAGGACTTCTCTCTGCCTGCTCTCTTGCTTCCCTGCCCGCACTGGCCTCTCTTGCCCGCGCCGCGCTGCGCACCGCCTCGTTCCAAGGACCAAGGGGCGAGAAGGGCAGATTGTCATCAACGTGAGGCGGGGGCACCTCGCCTCGAGCAAAGGCCTGATGCCAGACCTCAAGCCGGGCTGGTGGGCCAGGTTCTCGGGGTTGAGCGTCGTGGTACTCCTGCAGCTTGGCCGGCGCGAGCTTGAAGTTCTCGGCCGGGTACCACTTGAAGTCTATCTCGGACTCCCCCTGGCCGACCGTCCAAAATAGCCTGTACTCCAGCTGGCCCAGGCGGAGGCGCGACTCGGCGATTTCGTCGACTTCCCGTAGATTCTCGTCTTGCAACTCATCGTCTGCGTCGGACATGTTGTGGTTCTCGTCGTCATCCTCCTCCTCCTCGTCCTCATCTTGCTCATCGCCTTCGTCTTGTTGGTCGCCCTGGTCTTGTCCACCGCCCTGATCTTGTTCGCCACCCTCATCTTCGCCATCATCCTCTTCGGCCACGTTCTCCTCACTGTTGCCAGTGTCTGTGGTGGGAGGCTGGGGAGGGTTGTAGTCAGGAAACCCTCGCCAGATGGCCAAGGTCTGCTCGTCCATCTCCAGTCCAAGAGAATGCATGGCACCCGTGAAGATGCCAAGGCCGTCATCCCCCTCCGCCTGGCTGAACAGCGTCAGACACGACCTGAACTTGTCGGCGTCCAGCTCGCCCCCAAACAGCCTGACGAGATCCGTCTCGCCGCTTTCCTCGACGGCCTGTATGGCATCTATGAGGCGGTGGCCCAAGACGTCGTGGAAAAGATAGCCCCGAGCCTCAGCAACGCTGTGGATCGCGTAGTGCTGCCCGATGGTGCTTGTGCTCAGGCCAGCTACCTGAGGGAAGATGAACCACATCCAGTGGCTGGTCTTTCTGCCTTGCTGGAGTTGGTTCAAGGCGACTTGGTACTGTGAGTTGGCGGCAGGGACTGGTTGCCCTGGTCTTCTCTGGAGGGTTATCACAAGTTTGTCCTGAGCCTGGACGAAGCGCTCGAGGTCGAAGGCTGGCGGGGCCTGGGGGGACTCGAGGTCGACACTGGGGGCTTGAGAGGCTGACTCCATGGTGGAATGATTCTTTGCTACAGATTTGATGCCGTTGTCAGATCGAGAGAAAGGATTATGGATGATTTTGGAGGTTTGGAGGGGAGTGTTTGGGTTTTGTCTGACCTGGAAACTGATGCGTGCGACGCGCGTGGTGTTTGTTGTTGTGCAACGCGTTAGTAGCAGTAGTAGTAGTTGTTGATTAGTTGTTGATTAGATATTTGGTTTTGGCTACGCCACTTTGCTTTGAGGTTGCAGTTGAACGTTGTACTACAAACGTAATTTGCAGTGTGGCGCGTGTCTTAATAATTTATAATTGTTGTTTGGCAAATACCGCGCGCAGTCAACAGCCTCAGAGCAGCAGTACTTAAATATTAAATCAAACAGCCCTTCCTCCCTTCAAGTGGGCTTGTGAATGATAATAATCCTGCAGGCCGCTACATTTCCATCTCCCCAGAAACTCGAATGGTTGGAACCTGGGTGAGAGAGATGGCAGAAGCAACAAGAGAAAAAAGAGGAAGAAAAAAAGGGAACAAAGAAAAGGAAGAAAAAGAAGCCATCACAGATGGCAGTCAAATTTAGAGGTTTGACATCCTTGTCGCTGATCTTCAAAACTGAGAAGTGACAACCAATGTCCCAATGTCTGTTCTTGCCTACTTAACCAAGCATGTCTTTTCTCCCTTGTTGGCCTGGTTTAGTCCTTCCTTCCTCAGATGGTCTCAGTACCCCCCCTTTCAGTGGCTGATTTCCTGCCAATCGTACCTTCTAGTCAAACCACTTTGAACTTGCGCTGCTTTGAACAGAACCTCCCACACCAAACTTCAAAAACCAGCACAGCGTCGAGATAACCTGATTCTAACAGACATGAATTGCAGATTTGAGACTCGAGTGTGTTTGGTGTGCAGTAACTGAACAGCCGAAGCAAGTGGACCCCCCCCCCCTTCCCCCATCCTTTACAGTAGTATTCAGTGGGTCGAATTTTTACAGTAAGGCGTGCAGGAAAGCTTTAGCCGCTGCGAAGATGCTGATGTGAATCTCGACTTTACCATTTCTCAGAGCGGGTCTCTTGATCATCGAAAGAAAACCTTCGTTCCTATGACTGCAGCAATATTATATCCCAGAATGCATGTCAATTGGTTAAGGCGATACTCTACAGGTTATCATGGGTGGAGACAGACTCGAGGTGAGAATGGCGTCGTTTTTCACCGGCCGCTTGGGATCGTCGAGAGCTCGTTCGACGCCGACGGAGTCTACCACGAGGGAAGGGCCGACATAAACATGGCTCTCGAATTCGAAATCAGCACAAACATGTCCATGATCTCTCTGAGACGGCACATCCTGCTTGCCTGGACGGCCCTGCGCCTCAGACACGTCCTGTTGTGTTCTGCTGCCTCCTCGACAATGGATTTCATGGACGAGAAGGCTGCCAAAGACAGCACTCGATGGTTTGTTGTCCGGAGGCCTATAGCCAGCGAGGACGCCCTTCAAGCAGCAGGAAACCTCATAGACTTCCTGCAGGACTACTATCCTACCGTGGAAGCAGACGAGCTGTACTATCACACCCAAAATACAGCCAGGGCTTTCGATCCTGCCAAGGCACTCGCGAGGCTGCTTGTGCTCCCACTAGAAGAAACAAACAGCGGCACATACGACCTGCGCTTCTTGTTCATCATGTCTCATCAGATATCAGACGGCCTGACCAACAGCAACTGGGCCGCCAGCTTCATGCGGCTGCTCAACACCAAGTCTCGAGACCTCGAGGACTCCATCAGCACTCTAATCGCGACGCTGCCTGAGCGCCTGCCACCCGCGCAAGAGGATCTGTACCAGCCTATATCTGGTTCCTTGGCACGACGGCGATGGTTTTGGGCTATAACCCTCGTGCTGCGTCACGTCCAGAAGCCCATGCCGTCCGCATTCCAGAACCCGCTTCGCTTCACCCAGGGCCCCCAGACAGCATCCGTGCCCAAACAGAAGCTCTTCGACCAGGTCCTAGATTACAGCAAACCCCCAACCCTCAACGCAGGAACCCTCATCGCCCAGGTCGGTCCAGAGGGCACGCGCAGGCTACACCGCCTGTGCAGACAGGCCGGGTGCAGTGTCGGGGCCGGCTGCTTCGTCCTGGTCGCCATCGTGATGATGGAGCTGTACGAGCGCCGGTACCCAGACGTCGCGCCGCATGACCGCCTGCCCTTTATCGGCTCATTCCCAATCAACCCGCGGCCCTTCTTCAACCACAGCGCCGACCCGGACGGTCTCATGTTGGCGTTCTCGGACGGGGTTATCCTGCCTTTCCTGCCTTGTAATCTCGACCTCGACGGGAGGATCAAGCTGCTCATCCGGTCCGCGCAGAGGCAGCTGTCGAGGTACCAGAAGCGGCCTCCTCGGAAGACCGACTCTGTCGTCGATAATATGATCCAGTACATGGGCCCCCGGGGCGCCGGCAGGGTCGTGCCCATGACCTACCTGGAAACCCTCGAGCGTATGAACGGGAGGGTCCCAGAGGACATGAGGACCCATCTGGTGTACCAAGGGTTCGTGCCGAAACAGGTGAACCCCACCCTGGCGACGTGCGGCGTGAGCTCCGTCGGGAGGTCCTCTCCACTCCTGCGGCCGGGCCAGTATGATCTCCAGCGGCCGCTGCTGGCTGGGGACGAGAGCGGGGAACTTGTGGCTGATCCCAGGAGGGTACGACAGAATGTGCGACCCCGGGATGGCGAGTTCTTGGTGGGTGTCTGGGGAGGCGATGATTCGATTCATCTGGGTGTGAACATTGATGCGTGCGCCATTGACATGAGCTGGGCAGAGATATTCAAGAGGGAGATTGAGACGATATTGACCCCCCGCGCTACGACTGCACAGTCAAGACTATAAGATTGATGTCGCAGAGAGAAGAGAAGAGAAAAATGTCACCTTTACTGATGGTACCAAGGAGTTTCCAAAGTCACTGAAACTTGAATGATACGAAACCTAGATTAAAGAAAAAAAAGTTCTTTTTTCAACCCCCAATTTCCCATTCCACCAAATTATACCCATTGCCAAACAAACAAACATATCATATCTTACAGTCATATTACAACACTGATCACATCCATCCTTTTGATCCAGTAAACCGCCATCAGAACCGACATGGCACCCCACCACATCATCGTCACAAAGATGTCATCTTCCCCACCACCACCGCCTTGACCGAGCAAGAGCTCCAGAATTTCCCTGCGCCCGTCCCTTTTCCCGCCCATCCTTTCCTCTGTTTCACTGCCCATGACTACAGGAATAGGCATGAAGTTCATGCCTTTTACCCTCTCGTGGCCATCGAGCCCATCCCACATCCATCTCCCGAGAATACTCTTAGTGAAGAACGGGCGTGGCAAGAAAAGTACTGCTCGCGCTGCCGATCTTGGAATCACTCGCATCGCCCAGCCTCTTCCTGGCCTCGGACAGGTCGCCGTAGCTTCGTTGCCGACTCAGCTGCAGGCTGCGCAGCATGTGGCTGGGCCTCTTCTTGAGCGCGGGCTGGCCAGGCTTGGTCTCCTCCGAGAGCGAGAACTCCCAGACCTGCGGCGCGATGAACGTGCCCGTCGTGTCATTGGCCGGCGGCGCCGTCTTGCTCCACTTGGTCGAGTCGCCGTCGCCAAAGGCCGCGTAGGTGTCAGCAGCCATGGGCGCAAACTCGGCGACAACATCGCCGATGAGCTCGTGCATGTCGAGATCCTCAGACTCGGGCCATCCGGCATTGCGGGCGTACACGCGGCGGACAAGCTCGAGCTGCTGCAGGGCCAGGGCGGCGGCGTTCTCCTCGTCAAAGTCCAGGAGCTCGCTCGCGGTGTCGTCCAGGTCGTCGTTGTTGTCGCCCGACATGTTCAGGTCGAGCAGGGCACGCAGGATCTCCTCGTGGACATCGAGGGCATCAGCGTAGCGCCGGTCAGCCACGCACAGAGCAGACAGGAGGTTGTTCATGTCCACAGTGGCGGCGTCCAGCAGACCCCAGGTGCGGCGCAGGTTGTACGCGATCGACTCGGCGAGGGAGATGGCAGCGTCGTGCTTGCCGCGGATGAAGAGCACCTCGATGAGGCGGCGGCCGAGCGCAATGACAGTGACTGGCGACCAGGAAGACTGGATGATACGGGAGTTCCAGAGCTGGGTGAGGAGCCACTCGAGATCCTCGTAGTTCTTCTGCTGGCCCATGAGGCGCACCAGGCTGTTGAGCTCGGAGGCCTGGAGCTGCACAAGATCGATGTTCATCGACTTGCAGGCGGTAAGGGTCTCGCGGAGGATGGTCTTGGAAAGCTCCAGCATGCGGCCCTGCATGACGGCGTCGGCGGCCTTGTTAGACTTGACACCGAGGCCGGCAAGGTACAGCGACAGCTTGAAGGCGAAGGGAATGGTCTGGGAGTTCTTGAAGCCGTTCTGGTGCACCATGAACTGGTACCACGCGGTGGCCAGGTCGACAGCCTGAGCGTAGCCATCTGCCAGGAGAAGAGAGTAGACCCTCGAGGTGATGGCGGTGCAGGCAATGTAGATGAGGTTGTCCTCGTGCATGTTCTGCTGGCCGAGCTCCTTGATGATAGCAATCAGGAACGCACGGGTAACAAGTGTCTCCGTCTTGATGGCAGCGCCGAACTTCTCCATGAAGAGCTTGTACAGCGACTCCTCCACGGCAATGAGCTGCTCCATGTGGCGCTCCTCATCGCTCTTGAGGAAGACGTACAGACGGGCGCCATCGAACAGCTTCTGCTCGACCGACAGCTCCTTGCTGGCCATGCTCAGGCTGTAGCGGTCGTACAGGATGCCCTCGGTGAGCAGGTCGGTCATGATGTCGGAGAAGGTGACCTTGACGACCTTCTTGTCAGTGCTCATCTTGGCACTCTCGGCCTGAGAAGTACGGAGGGTCTCCTCGAACGCGGCAATAAAGACCATCGAGCGACGGTCAATGTTGTCGGTCAGCTTGATCCCGGGTGTCTTCTCAAGCTCAGCCGCACCAGCGATCTTTCCGCGCGCAACGACGTGGAAGCGCAGCTGCTTCAGCAGAGCCCAGGCCTGGGCGGAGTAGCCACAAGACAGGTAGGTCTTGGCGAGAGTGACACCACTCTCGTGCAGCTTGGTCGAGTCGACGTTGGGCGTGCCAGCAACGCAGGACTCGGAGAGCACCTCGACAACAGACGTGTCAAGCTTCTCCTGGGCCTGCTTGCGAACCTCGGCCTTCTCGGAGTGGGCCCAGACGCCGACAAGGGAAGCCAAGCTGGCCAGAGTCGCCTTGTGGGCAACGCCATGCTCCTTCTTGTTGATCTCGAGCTGTTCCTTCCAGAGGGTCTCGGCCTTCTGGGCAGACTCAGCGCTGATGACACCTCTAGCGGCGCCGCCAGCTCCAGCACCTCCAGCAGCACCAGCAGCAGCAGCACCCGCAACACCCACAGCAGCACCAGCAGCAACAGCGGCGGAGAGGCCGACTGTGGTCTGCTTGCTGTACAGGCCAGCCAGGTGACGCTTGGCGGAGGCAAGGAGGGAAGACTGGAAGCCAGACACCTTGACATCGACGGCCTTGCCGCCTTCAGCCGCAGCAGCCTTCTGCTTCTCCGAAGCAACAATGATCTCCTCGCAGATCTTGACGGCTTCCTGCTGGTGCTGGGCGTCGGGGCACTTGCGAGAAATGGCAACCAGGGCCATGGACGCCGACAAGGTGATGTCGGCCTGAGGGCCGTAGACCTTGGTGCACGTCTCGCGGTACTGAAGGGCGACCTGGCGGACCTCCTCGACGGGCACCTTGAGGTGAGTCTGGAGGACAGTGATGTACCGCTTGTAGATGGTCTGCACCAGCTCCTGGGACATGTTATACTCCTTGGCACGCTTGGTGAAGGTGAGCCAGAGCGAAGCGTAGACGGAACGAAGCTCGGTCCAGCGCTTCTGCTCATAGTAGATCTTGCTCAGGGCAAGAGCCGCGGGGAGGGTGTCCTTGCTGATGACACCGTCTGCGTTCTTATCCGCCTTGACCAGCTCGAGGTAGTAGGTGTCGGCGCCCTTCAGGCGGTACTGAACGCACAGGTCGCCCATGATGTAGAGCGTCCTGATAGTGAGCGCATTGCGAGAGCCCAGGGACGTCCTGTACCCCTCAAGGAGCTGCTGGTAGACAGCGAGGACCTTGTTCCACTGCTGCGTCTTCTTGTGGTATTCAATGACCTGGCCGGCAGACTCAGTCACGAACTCGTCCTGGATCTTCAGACCAGAGCGCAGCGATGCCTCGAAGATGGCGGCATACATCTTCTCAGCCTGCTCTGTCTGGTTGGACTCGGCGTAGGCCAGCGCAAGGCGGCGGGTGAACTTGATGGCCTCGACGCGGTATGTCTTGGGGAAGCCATACTTGGCGTTGCTGCCGAGTTCGGGCCAGATCTGCTTGAGCAGCTGAGAGCAGACCTCAATGCACTCGGTCCACTTCTTCTTGCTGACGTAGAAGCTGGACAGGGTCTCGCAAGTCTGGATCTGGCTCTCGATCGTGACGACCTCAACCTCCTTGGCCTTGACCGTTCCCTTGGCACCGGAAGCCGCAGCAGGCGCAGCGACAGCAGCCTTGACGACCTCATCCAGAATGGCATCGGCCTCATCATCATCGACGTCAAGGTCGTCCTCTTCAACATCGAGGTCCGTCTCGTGGGAGACATCAATGACAACGCCACCCTTGGCGACGGCAGCCTCCTTGGCCTTGACAGCCTCAGCCTGCTTCTTCTCCGTCTTCTCCTGGACAGCACCCATGAGGGCAACAGCAGTGCCGACAGCGGCGGCCGAGTTCTGCTGACCAGCGCCCTTGAAGTAGCCCCAGACGGACTTGAAGACGGCGATGGCGGTGTCCAGGATACCCATAGACTTCAGCTCCTCACCGACCTCATTCAGCTGCTTGACAACAGACTCAGACTTGTGCTCGGTCATCTGCTGGTAGTCGAGCCAGACACCATGGAGGATGTTCTGAGCCTCGGCAACGCGGCCCTGGCGACGCAGGAAGCGGGCGTAAGCGATGCTGATCTGGATCTTGCGCTCATGCGCCTCGGCAATAGTGGCAGCAGTAGCCGTGGTGGTAGCAGAGCTGCGGCAGTACTCGGTCAGACCACGCCACAGAGTGATGTACAGCTCCTCGGCGTGGGAGAAGTCCTTCTTCTTCTCATAGGTCTCAGCCATGCGCAGAGTAATCTCCACGCGACGAATATCGAAGATCTCCATGGTCCGCTGCGCGGTCTCAAAGACGGGCTTCTGGTACACGACAATCTCCTCGTGCTTGGCCTCCTTGTACAGGACAGTCTGGAGCTTCTCGGCAGCCTTAGTAGCCTCGGCAGAGAATTGACCGTTCTGTGCAATGGAAACCTTGTAGACCTCACGATAGACATTCTCAGCCTTATCGTTCTCCTTGATGCTAGTGTACAGCTCCGCCAGCTCGTTGGTGTACTTGGATGCGACAGGGCTGTTGGCCCCGCCGGCGCGCTGCTTCTCGGTGTCAATGACATACTTGAGCAGCTCCTCGCGCTGGGTAACGGCCTCGTCACGGGCGGTGGCCTTCTCCTTGACGGAGGCCGAGGTGTCAAGGGCAGCCACAGCCAGGGACACAGCCAGGTCATTCTTGCGACCGAGGACGTTCTGTCCGATCTTGGAGGCTCTGTAGAAGTACTTGCTAGCCTCAGCAGGAGCAGAGATCTTCTTCAGAGACTGGGCGACATTGATGCAGCCCTGGAGCACGGACTGAGCATTCTCGCCCAGCGCCGACTGGCGGACGTTTAGGGCCAAGATGTGAGAAGAGCTGGTGTCAGTCGCCAGAGTCTGCTTGTCCCAGCACCTCTGTTCGAGGCGGGCGAGCAGAGTGGAGTTGGGGAAAACGCCCTTCAGCTCGCCAGTGACAAGCGCCGGCTGGATCTGGCCGTTGGCATAGAAGCTGGACTTCTTGAAGTGCGACAGCCAGTTGCGAGTAGTGTACTCGAGGAGAGGGTGCGTCTTGAACAGGGAGTCCACCTCGCGGGCGTGCACCTTGTCCAGGCTGCTGTCGACGTTGCGAGTGACGCAGGTCTTGACGTACAGAAGCAGACGGGCGGTCAGATCCTTGTTGGCCTCGGCAGGGGAGAGGATGGCATTCTCAGCATCCTTGGTCTCCTTCTTGCTGAGTTCAAGCAGGTGAAGGCGGATGGCCTCATTGCGGAACCGCACGGTCTTGTCCTCAATGATCACCAGAGATCCACAGGACTTCTTGATATCCTCGACGATGTCCGTCGAGCGAGGCCTGTGTGCGGCATTCTGCGTGTCGAGCTCGAGAAGAGTCTGAATCTCGACGGTGGACAGAGGCCGCTTGGCAGTAAGCAGCCAGCTGATGATCAGACGTGCATCGCCCTTGAGGGAGATGCTGCTGACGTGCTTGGCCAGGAGCTCGTTGGGGGTGCTGGGCAGCTCCTTGATGGTGGTGGTGACCTCAGTCACGCTCTTGGCCTTGGCCAGCAGCTGCAGAGCCATATCGGCCCAGGTGAGGGAACCCTTGCTGCGCTGCACGATCTGCTCCGAGACCTCCTCGATCTCCTGCTTGTTGCCGAGGTTGCGGCGGATCAGCCAGGCGCGGGCCATGTGCTTCACATCAGCAGCGGTGCGCTGAGGCGTCATGGCAACCTGGCGCGTAGGCTTGGGCCATGGCTTGGAGAAGGGCCGGGTCAGGATGATGACCCGAATGTTGTGCTTGTTCTTGTTGGCGATGTCGTACAGACGCTCAAAGGCGTGGAGCTTCGCAGCGTCATCCCCCTCAAGAGAGTCGAGGCCGTCGATGACCAGAACGACATTCTCGAGCCCCTGAAGGGCAGTGTCCAGGCTGTACCAGAGGGCATCCTCAGCATCCTCGGTGCTGTTGGTGTTGGAGCCCAGCTCGGTCACGTTGGCCAGGCAGCGGAACAGGGTGGTGTTGCCAACGTTCTGCTCGAGCAGCTGCAGGAGCAGCGACTTGACGAGGGCAATCTGGGTAGCCTGGGCGGGCACCTGGCTGTCGACAGAGGCCTGGATGGCCTGGTAGTCGTAGTGCCCGACACGACGCTGGAGCCTCTCGAGGATCCAGCCAAAGAGATAGCTCTTGCCAGAGCCAGCCTCAGCAGTGATGGTCAGCACCTTATCCTTGCTGCGGGCAAAGTCGACCAGGGGACGCTCAAGCCACTCGCAGGTGAACTCGGCACGGGGGGTGCGAGTGGTGCGGCGGCCCGTGACCAGAGCCTGGAGCATACGGTCCTGGGGAAGAAGCCATTGTCTGATGCTCTCGATGGAGACGTGCACATCTGTTTGTGTGTAGTTGAAATTTGTGGGTCAGCAAGCTTGATCGTCGCGAGAGGGAGGGGGGAAGGGGGGGGAGGTTTCAAAGGATGGACCCTGAAGTTGAGGACGGCAAGGAGGGACGGGAAGGCTTATTGGAAGGAGGTGGGAGGCTGAGGAGCGGGTGGGAGAACGCTATGGTGCAGGGGTGGTGCATGTGTCATGGTTGGCAGCGGGCTGACTAAGCGTCTTGCCCGCCGGTGGACGTCACATCCACTCCTTCCCAAAATTACACTTACCACTGATCTCGGAGGAGTTCTCGAGCTGCCACGTCCACATCAACTCGGCAATACGGTCCTTGTGGCTGACAAAGGACTCCATGCGACCACCAAAGGTCAGGTTGAAATCGACAGTGACGCTTGTGGTCGACATTGCGTACGAGGACTTTCGGTAGACGAGTGCAATTTCGACCGAGAGTCCAAGCATGTCGGCCAGCGACAGGCTGAGATACCTTCTCGCCTCTGAGATGGACACGAGAAGGCTGATGTTCCGCTTATAAAAGTCGAAGACGAGGCCATACTCGTGGAAGAGGCCGAAAGCCCGTTCTAGAGCCTCACCGTTCTGGGGTCCAAGCTGTAGGGAGAAGGAGGCGAGACGCGTTAGCTGGGGCTTCGTTGTTCATGCATATGCCCTATGCAGGGTCTCGTTACGTGCGGGGCCAATCATTCGACGTGGCTAGGATTGTAGGACGGGAGAAGGGAGGGAGGGAGAGAGAAGGAAAAAAGAAGGAGAAAAGGAAAAAAGATGGTCTGGAACTCACAAGGAGGAGAAGCTGGAGGGAGGCGAGGATCAGCTCGACGGCCTCCTTGGAAGACGGGATAAAGCCATCATCGGTGACCTCGAAGAGCGAAAGCTTCTTGGCAAAGTCCTCGGCCTGCTTGAGGATCTTATCCCAGCGGCTGCCCCTCGCAGGCATGCGCTTGAGACGCTCGGCGGCGATGAAGCTGAGCAGGTCCTCGCTCGAGACACCGGCCGCCAGCCCTTGCTCCTTGCTTCCCTTGAGCTCGGCCTGGAGCTTGGCCCGGTATGTGGCCACGGCGTCGGTCACGATGTGGTTGCCCCGGGGGGCGAGCGACCTGCGGTTCGGGCTGTCGCGCGAGGTGGCCGGGCTGGGGGATGCAGCCCGACTCATGATGGCAGACTTGGCCCTGTCGAGGACGCTGGGCCTGTTGTTGTTGTGGCTGTCCTCTGCTGCGATGGTAGAGTCTGAGCCTGTCGAGGAGGCGGAGACGCTGCGGTCCTGGTGGATCTGTCGAGACATTTTGGGCTTGACGATGTCCCTGGAGACGATGGAGGGAGCGTCGGTGGTGGTGATTATGCGAGGAATATTATTATGATGTGGCTCGACGGAGGGGGACCGTGAGGAGGGTGCGGAGGACTTGTCCGTCTTGGTCCTCTTGAGGTGGTTGAACAAGGACATGTCAAGAGACTTGAGGGAATCGCGTGAGGGGAGGTGCTTGAGGGTGCCTTGGGCCGACGAATTACTGGACAGACTGCCAACTGTTTCACGAGAAGCGCGAGCTTGTGTTGGATGTCAGCCCACGAACCGGAGAAGAGGCGAAAAAAGTGAAGCGCATGCAGGCATATATGGAGACTTTGTAAACGTGTCCCCAATGGGCTGTCACCGCAACCGCACTTACCGTCGTCGTCTTCAGGTCTAAGCCCGATAGCTCCCAAGGCCTCGCCGAGACCCTTTTTTACCTTGCTCTCCTTCTTTTTGCCACGGAGCGAGAAAAAATGGTGGTGATGAGACGCCTCTTTCGAATCTTTTCGCGCCATCCTGTTGATCAAAGCTCCTGGTGTGGATCTCAAACCCTCACCGCTTCTGTCCGGAATAGGCAATGGAGAGCTTAGGGAGTGGATGCAGGCCAGGGGCGCTGTGCGTGGTACGAGTCGCGATACGAAAAGAGAGAAATAAGAAAAGATGAGACGAGAGGAGACAAGGAGACAAGGTCAACAAAAATTCAAAGAAGTGGGATCACACATTGGGTGTTAGTATGCTCCCTCTCCGAGGTCCAGGAACCCATCATGATATTTATCTTCAGCTCACGATGGGGCTGGCTTCGTATATCCACCCCCCTCGAGCCACTCCCCCGGCCGTCCATTCTATAATTTCCCCCTGATCTAAATCCCACAAGTTGTCCTGGGCTTCAATTGATCATTGAATCGTACACGAGGTTACGGGTACATGACAAGAGAAGGAGGATCTCACACCGCATAAATGAAGATCTCAAGGGAGAGGGGGAGAGAAGGAGGGAGAGGGCAGAGACACACTGTCTGACCTGTCAATGATGCTCACCGAATAGTGAGCTCATCTAAAGTGCCGGGATCCCCTCAATCGCGGGTGGTCTACAACCTTTCCGTAGAGGCCGTCGAGCTCCACTCAAGGGTTCTCTGGGTTGTGGAGATTCTAGAACGCGTTCCCGAATGCTCTGTGGGGATAGAAGAACAGGCGCTCGTCTGAATCAGGGGATGACCTTGGAGTAGTAGGACCCTTGTTCTTCCGTCTCAGGGGCCAGTCCTTTCTCCAGATTTCTCTCACATCAACCACAAATTCTCCTACCAGGAACTCAACCGCAAACACAACCGAACGTCCGTCCACTCATCAATGGGGCCCAGGAGGCAATCCACAATCTCATCCATTTTTGTAAGAGATAGAGAGATGTTCATACTGATTGTCACGTCATAGATCGATGTTGTCATCTGCACTCCATACACACCTTTCATGTGTGCAAATTTTTTCTCTCTCGCCTTCATTAATCTAAGTCCACTGTTGTAGACGTGGCGCTCTGAAGTCGAAATCTACTATACTAAGGTTTCCCGGCCGATGGAGACAAAGCTGATGAGCCCACCTGACAGCCTATCGCTTGTGGATTTTCTCATTGCTGCGCCGCGGGGCCACATGGCATGCGCAAGCGTACGTGCGTTTCATAGACTCCACCTAAACCCATTTCATCTCGTGACGGCGAACTTTCAGCTCTCCTCGAACACCTCGGCGACAAGTAGAAACCAAAGAAATGGTCGGCTTCCATCCCCTAAGCCGCCAAGTTTATTGATTTAATGGTTGTTGTGGTTCGAGGGAAAATATTACTGCAGACCGCAGAGCTTGCGTTTAATTTCATGCCAGGCTTGTTGCAGCGGCGAGCCCGTGGCCCGGCAGTGGCGGCCGCTGTGGAAATTATTCTTCGTAACGCGTCCACACATACACGAGATGCAGAGAGAAGAAAGAAAGAAGGAAAAAGAGAGACGCCAGTTTCTTCGCCTAATTACCTTCGTGTGGTCGGAACAGCCGCGACGTCCGCCTCATGGTCCATGAGATGGATGAGGGGGCGGAGCATCGGAATCGGTGAGCTCAGCTGGAAGATGATCGATAAGCTTCGCCGATCCACGACCCCTCCCATTTGAGTCCGGTGCACCGTGTCTCTATGTGGGACTTGCGATCCAGTACCTGTCATATTTTCAAAGATGCGTATTCTATGTGAATTCTATGCCTTTTATTCATGAGTTGTCAATTCGCTGCCCCTTGTCATACATATTTAGAAAGTGAGCAAATGCACAGCAATGAATCGTGAGTCCATACACTCAGATTGGATGTTTTGCAACGACCACAAAAGAAAAAAGACAGGCATGATTAATCATCTGGCCTACTTAGATTAGGTTGCCTTCTATAGGTTTCTCACGAAGATTCCACAGCCTTCGAAGACCTGGGATCCGCCGGGCAGCTGCCAATTAGGGGACTTAATCATCCTCACCGCATCCTAACGCTATGTCTTCAGTCTGCTGCGACCCAATTCGGACGACAAGTGTTGTACTGTAATAGGCTGCGCGTTCATGTCCCCAAGACCTTCGCCGCTTTTTCACAACACTTGTGCTAAGGCATTTGGAAGGGATAGCCACCTTCATTTCATTCAAACATGTGATTTTTGTATTACATGCCATTGATGTTCCACTTGCTCCATGACAAGGCACCGATTATAAATCGTCTCCGCAGTAAAAGTTCACCGACTTCAGCATTGGTCCTTGCATACATTACGTTACTCTAGGATCATTCATAAAACTAATTCTGAATATGTACTGACAAAATCAAATGGCATAGACCAACTTATAGCCCGAAGAAATCTGAGTACGAACTAAGTCAATGCCTCGCATCACCCCAGCCCATCCGCCATCCATGGACTTCACAGGATGTGTCGAGAACAATCCGTCATCCATAAGCTTTTGAACCTGTTGAAACATATCATTGGCCATCTGCCTGTCTTCAGGCCGAGCCTCTCTGGCATAGACCCCGTCGAGGGCCACCTTCTTTCCGAACAAGGTCATGGCCATGCAGAATGACGGTTCAATCGTCAAGCCCCGCGTCGCAGTTACGGCCTCACGGTAGGGCTCCAGCGAGACGTAGCGGCCCCCAGCTCTTCCAATAGCTGCATAGCACAATTGGGTCGTGTCTGCTTGAGAGACACAATCGATAGCATAGGCCAAGGCGTTGCCCGTATAGGAGCGGATATCAGCGGCGCAGGTGGGACTGTGGTAGTCAAAGATCTCCTCAGCACCGAACCTGAGCACCAGGTCATAGTTTGCCGGGGAACAGGTGGTCACGACACGCAGTCCCATCCTGTGAGAAAGCTATTGTTAGCTGATTGCGATAGGAGCAAGATTCAATTAAAAGGAGTCACCAGTGTCTCACAGCTTCAATAATTGGATCGTGCGAGTGCCCGTGGCCGTGCTTCCACCCGCAACCAAGACAAAATCATCAGACCTGGAAGGATCGCGCGGATACAGAGGACCCGGCAGCTCCAGCTCGCGGAAGATGCACAAGAGCGCCGTGCCCAAGCCAATGCCGATAGTTGCCGCGTCCTGGAAGCTCATACTATCGGGAATCTTGAGCAAGAGATCCCCATCCGACGCAACATACTCGGAAAAGGCGCCAACCCCGGGCTCCATGGCGTTATTACCATGCGCCGTGCTGGCCACGCGGTCTCCCACGGCCAGGTAACTCGGCGCATTGGGACCCACAGCCACGATCGTGCCTGCGAAGTCGTGTCCATGGACCGCTCCTATCGCGGGGCTGAAGTCGAGGATTTTGGCGTCGACTGGGTTGACGGCCACCGCAGCGACTTTGATGATGGCGCCGGCGTCTCTCAAGGCTGGGACCGAGACATCATCTTGGACGGCGAGCTTTCCGGGTCCCTGGACGACGAGGGCCGTTTGATGGCTCGGCAGCGTGCTGGCGTGCATAATGGGTGTTGTATTATGATTTGTTATATGTTGTGGATAATGTTGTTGTGGTCTGAGTAGAGATGAGTACTGAATCCCTTTGGCTTATTGAGTGACTGCCAGTGCTTCATTTCTTTATGTAAAAGAACTTCTTCTTGTTGCTGATATTTCTGCTGATCATAGCCAAGACTTTCCGATCTATAAAACGTCGTCCACCTCCCAATCAGCCGTGGAAATGGAAGCCGGATACAACCAATTTTTTTTTTTAAAGTAATTACTTGCGTCGGAGATGAGATAGCATATCGGCGCGCCGAATAGACATACGCATCTGAGCAAAATAATTAAAGGCACCGAAAGTGTCGCGTGTGTAATGAAAGGCTTAGGTCACGAGAATACCGGCCAAGTCGCCGAATATTCCTGGCTCACAAGCATCATTACTGAATCCTATTGCCTTGGCTAAGGCCATGAGCTATCTAAGGGGGGGCTACTACTGCCTCTAGAGGGTTTTCAGGAGCGTGTAGAGACTATGACAGGTACTGATTAGGAGATACAGAAGTGGATAACAACAACTCTAACATGAAATTATCATGCAAGTGTACCTAACGAATGGTAGACAAATATGTAGTGATTTCAAGACGGAGAACCGCGAAGCTCGGAGGCTAATTGACAAACTAGGAAGTAGACATGAAAACATTATACACAAATCGTCCACGTAAATTCAACAATATAATGAACAGCAACACGTATTAAAAAGGGACGCAGACAATCAACCCAGAACTAAGCCAAAAGCTCAGTCAGTAGACGTCCCTCACATACGATCCCGCCGCCTTGCATTCATCAAGCCATTCATCCGCCTCAAACTCGCTCTTCCCCGTCTGGTTGGCCCAGATGCGCTTCAACACATCCGCCGAGCTTCTCCCTAGCTTGGCTGCATTACCACAGACATAGACCTTGCCTCCCCCCTGGAGCATGTCCCAGACGCGACCTCCATCGTCCCAAAGCGCGTCGGGAACATGTCGCCCCTGCTGGCCATCGCCAGGTTTGGAGAAGCATGGAACCACTTCCACCACACCTTGTCTCTCCCATTCCTCGAGATCAGAACGGTAGATGTAGTCTTTCTCGCGGTGGCGGCAGCCGAAGTAGAGCAAAGCGGGCCCAAGCTTCTGTACGCCTGCTTTCTTGACAGCAGCCCGTTCTGCAATGAACGCGCGAATCTAGGGAACATAGTTGTCAATAATGAAGGGCGTAGAGAGAAACAAATAAATATTTGTTTTTCCGGCTTGATAGACGAATAAGATGAAAGGGGGGGGGGGAAGGGGATTGTTTTCATACCGGCGCAATACCTGTTCCTGCGGCCAACATGATGATGGGCGTTTCAGGATCGGACGGGAGGCGGAATCCGATCGTGTTTGGACGCACAACACATTGAACACGGTCTCCTGGCCTGCAAGCTGAGATATGATTGCTCACAACGCCGCGGAATGTGCCGTGACCACTAGTGGCAGGTGCTTCAAGGACATCAAAAGTCACACTGGCGACGGTGCCACCTTCACTGTCGCCTTCCTGTGGTGGTGGTGAAGAGATTGAGTATTGGCGAGGAGTCAATGGCAAGAGGAGATCGATAAAGACCCCAAACGGAAATGGTAGTCCAGGGACCTCCTCGAGCACGTCAATGATAGAATATCGTCGCTCCAGAAGAGTCCCATAGATTGTGTCTTCCTGCATATTAAGCAGGCTCTTCAACTCAGAGCTGCCCTGCTCCGCCCACTGGGCAAGTGTCGAGAGTTGTCGCCTGGTGATGGGCGTGGCAAGCTCAACGCTTGTGGACAAGAAGTGACCCACGGCTGTTGGGTATGCCGGGAGAAAAGCTTTCCTGCTAGACTTGACGGTCATCACGTCGTGTCGTTCGAGGTTGAATCTTGCCAGCACCCGGCGCACAGTCTCTTCTGGGCTCCGCCCTTGGATCACCAAATAGTCGCCTGAGACAAAGTCGCAGCCGGGAGGAAGGCGAATCTCAACGTGACGCTTCGCAGCGCCAGCAGAGGTGTCGGCCAGCTCGCGGTTGGAGAGCACTGTCGCATTATCCATGTCCTCGCCGCTCTGCGTCTGACGACGACTTCCTGTGGTATGGGCATTTTCAATGCTGACATCCACGCCGGCAGAAACCTGGTCCGCCGTCTTGTTGCCAGAAAGGCTTGTGCAGAGCTGAGCACACCATTCTTCCCACGGCCCCATAATGTCCAGCTTGACGTTGCTGTAGCCTGCATCCATGATCCGATCGGCGCCAATCTCAGAGAGTGTCTTGTCGACCAGCTTGGGGATCCGATGGAATGTGCTGGCCCAGTCGCTGTTCCCTACACCGAAGACGGCGTAGCGAGTGCCCTGAGGCAACTTGGAAGAGGCTCTCGCAAGTTTCTCTATCCATTCCACAAATTTCTTAGCATTGCTGGGCGGCTTGCCTTCATACGAGGCTGTGATGATGATGCACGGTCGATCAGTCGGCAGCGCCTCAACCGCAGCATCCAGATCTCGTATGTCGACGTCTAGTCCGATTTCAGAACCCTTCTCAGCCAGGTCATGGGCCAGGCCTTCACTGGTTCCCATGTTGCCGCCGATGAATACACAGATGGGCTTAGCCTCGCCTGTCTGGCGAGCGGCACCTCTTTCACGCTGAGGCGATTTCTTTGGTACACATCCGGCGGAAATCCCTCCAGGAATACCGATCATGATATTCTTGTCGGGCCTGCGGCGAACCTTCATTCGGAAGTCAGCCGGCTTGGTCGTCAGAGTGCTCCTGATGACCAGCTTGTAACTCGGATCAGCCTTTTGTATGTGAAAGCGCTGCAGCACTTGTGAGAGATTGATGAGCATTTCTTGCTCGGCGAAACCTTGGCCGATGCATACTCGGGAGCCGTTTCCAAACTATATAAAGTGAGGTAGGATTCATTAGCCACAAAGACCTGACAACATGGATGGCCACACATTGCTGAGGGAGACATACTGGTTTCCATGCGGTGGGAGGCAGTGCCTCAAATCCTCCGTTGAGCAGGCGCTCCGGGCGAAATTCATCGGCATCGTCTCCCCAGACCTTAGGATCGCGGTGCAGATGGCGCAGCAGGCATGAAACAGACAAGCCTTTGTTGATGAGATACTTCCCCGCCAGAACTGTATCCTTGGTGGCATCTCGGTTGAGAATATTGACCGGCGAGTTCAGCCGTAGGGATTCCTGGATACATGCCTTGAGATAAACAAGCTTCGGCAGCATGTCGACAGTGACGATATTGTCGCCGACAATCTCATCGACCTCTTGTTGCGCCTTACGTAGGCACTCTGGGTTGTCGCACAGGTAATAGTAGACAAAGCTCAGCGAAGAGGCTGTCGTATCGTACCCTGCCGCGAGAAAGGTAGGGATCTGACACCGGACATTCTCGATTGGTACCTTCTCCCCGGTCTCTTTGTCGACACCATACAGCAAGACGTTCAGAAAATCCGTCGAGGTAGCACCAGGTCTCGGGTTCGCCTCCCAGTCACGCACGATCCGATCGCTCAGGTCCCGCATCCTCTTCATGTTGATCTGTCGCTCCTTCTCTTCTCGGTAGAAGAGCAATGTGTTCATGAACTGAGGCCGGTTGGCCCTCCTCCCGCATTCTATCAGCCCTTCTGAGAGATTCTTGACGAAAGGATGGACCTCTCTCATGTAGAACTCGTTGAAGCGCACATTGAATGCACATAGGCCGATGGTATCGAAGGTAAGTCGTGTGAAGGCATCGACACATTCAATCTCGTTGTCGGGACCGTAGCGATCCCACATTAGTACCAGTTGAGAGCTGATCTCCAGCCTGTTTGAAGTCTCAGGTGTCAATTTGCTTGGCTATTACATGCATAAGCTGCTTGACAGGATGTGTTTCGACATACATATCATCATACATGTTCCGTAGCCCAAGTGGACCTGCGCAGTTGTCAGTATTTACGCCTTGGCCTCAGTAATTTTTATAATGCAATCGGCCTTTATTGAACATACCAAATGACGTATTCAACAATCGCCTGGCTATGCCCCAATTCTTCTCCCCAGAAAAAGCAGTGACTAGACCATCACCGCCACCCACGTTTCGTAGCTCTAGCTGGGCCTTGGACGGTTGCTTGACCCATGTCCCCTCGTCCAGCATCTCGCTGAAGAGCTCATGGTTGCCGACAAGGACCCTGCGTCCTTTCAGGTCGACCTCGAAGATCGGGCCATGGCTGTCCATGAGCCTCCAGAGAGAGCTGACGGGGAAATCCCGATCGATCTCAGGCAGATGTCCCAGGAGACCGAAATACTTGGTTGGTGGTCGTGGTATGTCCTCCAGCTTAGTCCGATCCATACCCGAAAATGGGCACTGCGGCTGGTCATGCCCGTTGGCGGGACTCGCCATGATCGCGTATGAGGGATTGAAAACCAGATAGTGCTCCAGAAACACTTAGATGATGGAGTATACTGAGGGGATTCAAGGAGAAACAGTGCAAAATTGTGTACACAATCTGGACCATTTCATGAGAGCTGCTTGGAGTACTATTTGTTTAAGTCTCAATGTGTCTCGTGGAGATTATGTCAGATGATTGACAAACTTCACCGATACCGAGCCCCGAATATTTTCCTCTCCTTAGAGCGACCGGAATGTGATGCTAGGAGTTTCTCATGACAGTTTCTACCCACCTCGGAGATGAGAGATTGGCTATCAGCTTGTTCCGACAATGATCAGAGTTACGCACGTATCGCAATCGGAACGAGGCTTACGATGATATCATTCGGAGCTACCTTATCTAGGACGGGAACAGACGGTGCCGTGTTCGCAACTGATTCTTGTGGCTTTCAATTTTCGTGATGGCATCGGCTGCATCTCCTATTGTATGTAACACATCGATACGCAAGACCCGAAGTGGCGCACCTACGCCAGTACGTAACTCACCGAGTCTTGGAGTGAGATCACCGAATGGTACGATTACTGAACGAACCGAAGATTTGACTCTAATTCATGACGAAAACTAATGCCGCAAGAAAGCCCGAGGGGGTTGGGGGGAGGGGGGAGCGAGATGGGAGAAGTCTTTCGCCGGGGGCGGTGTGGAAAGACTAGAAATCATGGTTTGACTAGAGCGAGAAATGCGGCTTGTCATTTTGAATGGTCTCATGTTTGACACTTGGGATGACAATCGTAAAAGTCAGTACAGGAAAGAAGTCTAAATCTCTATGTGGAAAGCTGGAAACTGTTCATGTTTTCGGCTGCCGGCTAAAGTGGTAATTAATTATCTCAAGGATGCAGGTGCCTCAACTGTGTGGCCAACTACTCGCAAGTCGTGTTTTGGCGGCCTCTCTATAGATAAAGAAGCTATTATAGACTGTGTCTAGGTACTGCAGTCATCGTGATGAGTGAATGTAGTTGGTGTGACCATGTTACGATGTGTTCTCCTTTCCAGTGTCCTCTCTGCCCTCATTATCCACAGCCTTGGACTCAGCGACCCCAGATGGATCAGCCAGCTTCTCCTTGGGTTTCTGGAGCTTATTCCAGCCCATACCCCAAGCAGCAAACCAAGCCACGACACCGGCCCCGGCCTGCAGATAAAATGTATGATCCAAGCTCGTCGAGAACGCCTTCAACACGCCGGGCAGCTGTTGAGGAGTGACGACCTCGCGGAAACGAGTGGCGCCCGCAGCAATGACCAGCTCGGCGCTGACACCTGGTGCATATTTCTGTATCTGCGTCTTAAGACTCGTGTCGAAGACGGTGTTGTATAGAGTGAGGAAGACGGTGGGACCAATGTATTGGCACCAGACGGCAAAGGCCATCGCCTGAGACATTTCCTCTTGTGAAACCACTGCCTGGATGGCCATGAGCGGCATCTGCAGAGCGATGCCTCGGCCAAGACCAGTGATGATTGAGAAGCCGACCCATTCGCCGGTCGATGTGTCGGGCTGGAACAGGGAGAACAGGCCACTGCCAATGGCACCCAGAGTACCTCCAACGAGAGCAAAAGGGGGTACATAACCAATTTTTGACACTGAGTTCTGCGTTAATAAAGCTTTGGGACGAGGGTGGAAGGGAAAAAAAGAGGATTAGGAAAGTCGGAAGCTCTTACCCAAAGTACCACCGATAACTGCTGAGGTGAGTTGTGGCAAGACAATCGGCAACAGATACACACCGCTCAGCACGGCGCTGACCCCCTTCACACCCTGATAATAGATAGGGAGGAAGTAGGTAGAACCAAAGACTGTGGCCATCATGAATGCGTAGTTGGTGCCGCTCATCCATACAGTTCTGCGCCTGATAATGGACATTGGGAGGAGGGCATCGTCGCCCTTGTGGTAGTTCCAAAACGCCCAGACAATGAATGTTACGCCAGAGCCACAAAACAAACCAATGACCTGCGAGGAGTTCCATGCGTATTGATTGCCGCCATACTGCAGAGCGAGAAGCAGCATGATGATGGCGGGAGCGAGGATGGCAAAGCCAAATAGGTCAAGGTGTTGGTGAAGCTTGGGCAGGAGAGACATCGACTTTGGCTTGGGAAGCTGGTCGGGAATGCGCATCAGCAGGAGGGGAATGCCCACCAGGGCAGCGAAAGGAAGGTTGATATAGAAGCCTATTATTGGGAGTCATTAGTTCTCATTGTCCCTCGAATTCTCAAGTGATAGTTACGTTCACTTACACCATCGCCAGGTATAGCCAGTTGTGAAGGCACCTCCAACCAGAGGGCCGCAAATCGTGCCAAGTTGAGCGATGCCCATGAGCATTCCGAGCATTGCTGTTCAGGAACGATTAGTCTCGAGAATCTACTCCATTCACCACGCCATCATAAGACTGACCAGGTCGCTTCTCGAGGGGAACCGAAGCGGACAACATGGTGTACGCACTACTGCTGATGCCAGCCGCTCCAACACCAGCAATGGCGCGGCCGACGATCAGCATGCTGGAGGACTGAGCCGCGCCGCAGAGAGCAGATCCCAATTCGAAGATGGTGAAGAAGACTATGTAGCACCACTGCATGTCTCGATGTTAGTTGAACTCTTGTGGACACATGCTTTCTCGACTGCTTCTTCTTACCTTCAAACTGAAGTAATGCAGGATTCTTCCTGACAGCGGTCCAAAAACCGCACTGCAATGCCCAGTTTAGTGACGTGCTTACCATGGAGGGTTAGAAGAGAATCAAGACACCTACCTTCCAAGCTGGTAAGCGCTTCCATACCAGCCAACATCGGGAAGAGAGTGGAACTCGTCGGTAATTTTTGGAACCGCCTGGTAAAAGAAGATGGATCGTCTTAGCTTTTATCTTGGAGGGCAGTCTTTATTTTGGTGTTGATTGTACATACCGTCGAGACAACAGAGGTATCCAAGAAAACCAAGAGCGAAGCACAGGTCAGGCTAATGAGCAGGAAAACGAACTTGATGCCTGTGACCGGCTCCGTATTGTCGCTCTTTAGCGGTTCCTCGTTCCGAACCTCGAGGTCCGCGTTTGATGATTGTGAACGCCCCATGGCCTTTTGCGGCGGTGCGGATCTCGAAGTGTCAGGGTCTTGCGCGCTTGACATGTTGGAAAAGACAAGAAGTTGAAATGGACTAGCATAGGAAGAAGGAAGAATGCCTTATTAACTGAGAGAGGGAGGGGGGATTGGGTGATTCAGAATTATAAAGGTGAATGGTGTGTGAACGAAAGGACCCAGACAGGGAGACAGCTCATTCACTCAGCACGTTAAGGTACCCTACCGGCATTCATTATTTATTCAGCTTGTGTGGCCGGATCAGGTAAATTGAACAACCTCAGACGCCGGTTTGCTTCGGTCATCGCTAGTCATCTAGTAGAGGCGCTTTGTGAAACTACGTACTGTGTAGTATGAAGGGAGAGGGACGGGACGGACACGGGAAGAAAAGAAATGCCTGTTGCCGGCGGACCAAGAGCCCAACCCGCAACCGTCGGACTTTTTGGCTTGCAGCATGCATTTTGCGCCCCCAAATACTTCCAAGACACCATTACTTTCAAGCAAGCCACATCAGGACCCGGGTCCTAAAATTGACGCTGCTGGCGATCACCACGTCTGTGCTCGTGACAATCACCATCATGGATGCTGAGCTTGACGACACTCGATCATCATCGTTGCCTAGGCATCGAAGCGGGAAAGCCTGCACCAATTGTGCCCGCGTCAAATGCAAGTGTATGCCCCGAGCTGATGGCAATGGTTGTGAGAGGTGTGTATTGTAACTCTTCCAAGTCTTCATTTGGCCCCTTTTTGGTCTGTAAGATGCATGTTTCATGAGGAAGCTTACATTAGGATGGAAACCAGATGCCATCGGCTGGGCAAGACCTGCAAGTTTTCAGCCTCAATGAAGCAACGCGGGCCCAAGCGTGGTGCAGCCTCAAGGTCAGCAAGGCTTGAAGAGAGATTAGACGACTTAGTGGCTCTTCTTCGAGCTGGCAATGTGCCTACGACACCCACGCAGGACGATAATACTGCCAGAACTTCAGTGGAATCGGACGACAGCGCCGATTTGCCTTCAATGAGCCTAGCCTCGACCCCATCATCGGCTGATGATCATGAGGACTACTCTGAGGATGCATCGCCTTCTCAAGCCGATGAGTCTCTTGCCAGGTTCCGGAATGAGATGATAGTGAGTGGAAAACTGCCATGGTGTATTTTGATGAATGAACACACGTGACGTCAAGTTGACCTGCAAGTTGTAGACTTTCACCCCATTCATCTACATCGATCCAGGAAGAACAGCTGTACAAGTCAGACGAACTTATCCGTTCTTATGGCTGAACATCATGGGAGTCACATCGAAGGCTGTCAAGATGCGCAACTCTCTCAGTCTACGGATACGGCGCATCATCATCGAAAGGGTCGTGGCTGGAGGTGAAAGGAGTCTCGATTTACTTTTTGGGCTACTCACCTTTGTGAACTGGTTAGTCCCTGAGACTCGTTGAGAAAAAAAATCACACAGCGGATCACCAATTAATGATCAGGCCAGGGTTCATCTGTTTCCTATGGATAAGCAGTTCGCCTCTCTGGCATCACAGCTCGCTGTGTCCTTAATCTGGGACATGGGTCTTCAGATGCCTCCACCGTCGCGCCCAGCTCATTTTTCTTTAGATGTAAATGCTACAAATAAGCCTACACAGTCGTTGAGGAGAGACCGCACGATCGAGGAACAGCGTGCTGTACTAGGAGCATTCGTCATCACGTCTATGTAGGTACCCTCTACCTACCACTCTGTTCTCACTTGATGCTCAACCTCTTTGTACCGATTGCTGAACTGACTGAAACTATAGGCTGTCGCAAACCTTCAAGTCGGCTGATGGGTTCCGCTGGTCGCCATATCTAGACGAGCACCTAGATCATCTTAGCAAGCACAGCACTGTACCACAGGATGCAATTCTGGTGAGACAGGTGAAGATGCAACTCATCGTCACTCAGTGCCGCTACTCGTCGTGGAAGATCCGCAATCTGGAAACACCAACGGGTTGGGTACAAAGTTTGCAACTGCAGCTTGACGAGATTGCAAATACTGCTAATCAAAATAGTCCTGGAACTGGGAGCCAATGTGAGGCTTCAACTTCTTTTTTTTTTTCTTCTTGCCTTACGCCTCTTCCTTTTCTTTTGAAGCTCTAGATCCGGGACTGACAAAGTATCTCAGCAACAACACTGATTGGATTCTACCATTACACTACACTCACCATACGCGAGTGGATCATGGCCAAACCACCCAGTCCAAGTCATGAGCCAGATTTGAGGCGGTACGAGGTGTGTCAACGCTGTGTCCAGTCCATTAAGGCATGGCTCGATATATTCTTCACAATGCCATTGCACATGTACGCAAGCGTACCCTGTAGTACGTACTCGCAACTGTGCTATGTTGTGAACTTTCTGCACCACATGACCACAACACGGGATGCCTCCTGGAGCCCAGCAGCAGCAAAAGAGGCTTTGGACCCGCTCGATGCACTGGACAGGGTGATTCATACCTTTGAGACTGTGGCTGCAGCAGTTGCGACAGATGTTCCTGGAAATGTGGAAGATCAGGGTCTGTCCCTGAGCATCAGGAAGTTCAAGGCCCTAAAGGTGGCATGGCAAGCAGAGTTTGCTCCCCAAAATCAATGCCAGAGCGCAGCGGATGGGGCAACAGGTATGCGCAATGGTCCTCAGGTGCCCTCCCCTGGAAGCCCCTTGCACTCTTTCGGCTTCCTGATGCCCAGCCTGTAGGACGGAATCACATGGTGAGAATAGACATGGGTTGGCCTACGTCCGAAAGTCTATATAGATGGTGGGTCTGCAAATAATTGCTTCAATAACTGAGAAAATTTTCGTTTACTCTTATATAAACCTAATCTGTGATACCGCACCGAGCCTGAACCCACCTCCATCATTTTCCACATTAATACGCCGATTCACACCTTAACGGTGAACCCTGGAAGATTCTAGGTTTCGACGCTGCAGTGAGTACAAATTAAACTCACCGTCTGCCATGTTTCCAAGACTTTCCCTACACCCAACGACAAGGGGGTAAACCTGCTGTATTTATGTTGGACCACTGGAGCCTAAGAGCTGCCAGAATTCTGAAGGACGGTCCGGAACTGAAAAGTGGTGCTTCGGACACAGCAGCCTACCTCGAAGCATAGCAACTGCGTGGCACTATGGACAGGGTCTTTTGTGCAGTATAACAGGCAATTTGGGGACATCCTGAACCGATGAGGAGCAATCCACGCCTGCTTTAAGACATTGTGAGTGCGCAGCCAATGCACGCATCAGACTGCCTCTCACTTTGAGGACAGAGTCCTAGTCGTTCGTCAGAAGCTTTTGTGGCGCAAGGTGTCCAACGTTGTCTTGAGCAGGTGATTCACGCTAATCTCAAGCCTCGCAACCTCTCCATCCACAGCCATGGTCAGATCCGCCAAGTGCGACCTGCTTCCAGGCTGCAGCGAAGGCTCCGTCGCCAATGGGCTCAACATGGCAGACCTGTGCGAGAGCATCAGGAGGCGCTTCTCGAGCTCCCGCAGCGACTGCCACAGGAGCTGGACCCACAGAGCCGACTGGATGGCTGGCGAGGTGGTGTGCAGGGGCGTGACCGAGCCGATTTTTATGCTAGGCATCGAGCGTAGCGTTGCCATGTCGTTGGACGAGACTGCATCATGCAGAACCACCGCCAAAGTATTGCTGTTGCGAAAGATACGGGCATAACAGGCTGCGGCGAGGAACACCGTGCCGGCGTCGATGAAACTCGTGGCCAGATCGACAGCGTCGGGGTTATGGTGGGACTCTACGGGCGCAGTCGACACGTGGACCGAGTCAATGATGCTGATCAACACATGTGCAGCCTTGACGGTCTCGTCCATCAGCTGCGGGTTCGAGATGCAGGTGTTGCTATTGTTGTTTGTGGCCGAAGCCATCATCGGATTGTGATTTGGAGTCTCGTGAAGGCGCCTGAGCAGCTCGCTCAGTTGACGTTGCACATCGTCCTGCGCACTCGATTGAAGCGGTGCTGCTCCTGGTAGTGGTTTAGCCTTGGCCAGAGAGCCCTGGGCTAGCAGCGTGTCGACCGAGACGCTTCCAGCCCAGGCGTCAACCGGGTCGGTGTTGAAATTGTCGGCTGCGCTGATCGTCTGGAAGTCTATGCCGTTTGCCGAGTCTGGTGCGAGGTGACGGATATAATCATCTAGGATCAACTCTGAAGAAGAGTCCGTCTTGGCAGCTTTTGATGGGCCTTTCATATCAACTCTCTGCTGCGTCTGGGTGCTGCTCGGTATGACAGATGAGTTGTGCTCATCAGTTGGATCCGCCATCTCCCATTCGAAGGTTTTAAGGGGAAAATTAGGCACTTCCTTTCCGACTAATTTAATACAAGGTACTTGTTAGTATAGAACAATGAATAATTAAAACCCCATTTTTTGGTTCTGGGCACGCACACGCAAGTGCGGCGGGAATTGGGGGGGGGGGAGGAGGGGACTACCTACCATGCGCTTCCTCCTGCAGCGGCAGGGCTAGAAATCCCTGGACATCAAAGAACTCAAGCTGTGACAAGTTCATGGGACAGTCTTCCTCGGACTGCCCCTCGGGTATTCCGTCTGTTGTGCTTGCGGATGTTGTACTTGTAGATGACGATTCATGTGGGCTTGGGAGCGTGGTGCTGCTCCGTCTCCGCCCAGCAGTAGTAGGCATAGTTTTGGCGGAATCCGGCTTAGAAGGTCTTCCCAGGCGAAGAGGTGAGCTGTACTGGCACATGGCCTTCGCCTTGATACATCTCTGACAAGCGCCGGTCGGGAGCGAACCTCGAATGCACCGCAGCTTCTGGCCATGGCACCGATCACAGGCCAACCTCTGCGTCGAACGTTCGCGAGTAGTCATACTGTAGAAACAAAACTTGAGTACAGTACAGTAATACCACGCCGCGCTAAGGTCAGGGAAGAGGTATTCACCGTTGATTATTCTGAGTCGTTCCTTTCGATAGAGAGGGGGGGAAAAAAAATGAATGATGGACTCTTCAGAGACTGTGTACTTGATGGTCGTACGAGCCCGTCATCTGTGCAACACTTTGCCGTGTGACCGTCGCCGCCGTATGCTTGGGGGGATGGGTGACAGTTATCAAGAAACTTTACTTTTTCGGTCTAGTATATTATTCCCTCCTAGCTCGACCTGGCGTGATTTTCTTTTCCCATCTCCGTAAAAATCTTCTAATATGCAGAAGTCCAGCAGGAATTTCTGGCATGACGACTTGGAACATATGAAGTCATGATTGAAGTCAGTTCATCATCGTAAGATCAAATCCAGTCAAGGCTACTACTCATTATTACAGCATCTCAGCTGTTCTACAATGGTCTCAATGAAATCCTCGTGTGCAACTCAAATAGACATCTCCAGGGGGTTTTAGCTCGTGGGGGCTAGGAAAGCTGGTGGGGGTACAAAACCTCCCGCGGGGGGGGGGGTTAGGGTGAAGTTATCATTTCATTCCGTTGACCTAGTAATTAAATTAGAGATTTAAATCTTGAAAATATTTTTAAATAAACTAACTATACACTAAATTTATGCTTAATTCCATATTATATCATATGATTAATATACTTAATCTTTCAATTTTCCCCCCAATATGTATCAAGTATATGTATGGAATATTTTCTAATCCTCTCTATACTTTTTTTCCCCCTCTAACTTTATTGAGTAGAAAAATCATGGCGGATCTTTTTCGTATTAGGCGTTGTAACTCTTATGAACTTTTGTACCACCCCCGAGCTTTTTGTACCCCCCATGAGCTACAGGTCCCTTCTTCAGACTACTATCGTCCGATACACTACCAGGCTTGCCATTTCTGGCCCGTGCCACAGCGGCTCGCAGGAAGAAAAAAAAAGAATAAGAAGAGAAAGGGGAAAGAAAGAAAAAAGGGCAAGGTTCAGTTCCTCAAGTCGGACGAGCCACGGGAAAAGATAACAATGATAGGAAGAAAAACACTTGCATCGTCATTCGGCGCATTACAGCTTGGTGTATGAAGCAAGAAGGCAATTCTCGCGATAACGGACCAAATGGATATGTTATTGTCTATCAAATTCATCGGAGCATTTCCGAGACAGACCACTATATTCCGAGCTGTTGTCGTCGTGATCGACATCTTTGTGTAGCTTCAAGTGCGGTCCTTCGCCGAATACTTCCGGCGACATGTCTGGGTACTATTGCAGCCTCAACAGGTCTGGCCACCTTGGTTCAGCACGCAACAAGACCGGGTTTGTAGCGAGAGTCACGGTTTTGAGGTTTTGGAACCGACTTATTGTTTTGACAAGCTTTCAGACATCAAGAACCGAATACCAAAAGGATGACTTTTTTTTTTTTGGCTATTAATACACCATGAGCCCATACCTCCCAATAAGCTCGTGGACAGTGGAAAGTCAACGTGACAAAGTACTGGCTCTCAAGTTAGACGCACAAACTACCCTGCACTTGTTTGAGCCCTTATTTATTAGTACGACGACGGAAGTATCAAGGAAAACTGCGCAGCAATGACACCGCAACGACCAGAGCCAATCGCCATTGTAGGCAGTGGCTGTCGCTTTCCTGGTGGTTCCACTTCACCGTCACACTTGTGGCAGTTGCTCGAGAAGCCGCGTGACATACGCAAGGAGATCCCCGTGGATCGATTCAACGTCCAGGGATACTATCATCCGGATGCCGCCCATCACGGCACCACGAATGTCCGCTATGCCTACCTGCTCGACGAGGATGTCCGTGCCTTCGACGCCGGCTTCTTCAACATCAACCGCAAGGAGGCAGACTCGATCGATCCACAGCAGCGCATGCTCATGGAGACCGTCTATGAGGCCCTCGAATCGGGCGGCCACACTATCGAGAAGCTGCGCGGCAGTGATACTGCTGTTTATGTTGGTGTCATGGGCCTTGATTACGAGGGCGTCCTGATGCGGGACGTGGACGATATACCCACGTACACTGCCACTGGCATCTCGCGTGCTATCCTTTCGAATCGCATCTCGTACTTTTTTGATTGGCACGGCCCGAGCCTTACTATCGACACCGCTTGTTCGTCTAGCTTAATTGCTGTCCACCAGGGCGTTCAGGCTCTTCGCACTGGCGAGTCCCGACTGGCCGTGGCCTGTGGAACGACTGCGATTTTAGGACCAGGTACGAGCTTCCTCAGCTGCCTCACAAACCAGCCTTCGAATATGGTGTGACTCGAACTTCAGCTAACGATTGGTTGGTAATCGCCATCTAAGACCCGTTCATGACGGAAAATAGATTGAACATGCTGTCTCCCGATGGTCGCTCCCGCAGTAAGTGCCTATATTTAACCATCAAATCTGATTCGTCAGACACCTTATGTATCTCATTACACAGTAGCTGACAAAGAATGCACCAGTGTGGGATGCCGACGCCAACGGGTACGCGCGCGGCGAGGGCGTTGCTGTTGTGATCCTAAAGCGGCTCAGCGACGCCGTTGCTGATGGCGATCGCATCGAGTGTCTGATCCGTGAGACGGGGAGCAACCAGGACGGACACTCGACAGGCCTGACGGTCCCGAGCTCGGAGGCGCAGACGGCATTGATTCAACAGACGTACGCCAAGGCTAGGCTCGATCCTCGCAAGGCCACCGACCGCCCTCAGTTCTTTGAGGCCCATGGAACCGGAACTCGCGCTGGCGACCCTCGCGAGGCTGAGGCGATCCAGCGATGCTTTGGTCAAACTACAGACACAGGACGAATTGTTTCTTTCACTTCTGATGGGAACAATACGAACAATGGACATCCTCTCTACGTGGGATCTATCAAGACCGTCATTGGTCATACTGAAGGTGCAGCAGGACTCGCCGGCCTGATCAAGGGGTCTCTTGCCATCCAGCACGGCTTGATTCCCGCCAACATGCTTTTCAGTCGCCTGAATCCTGATGTTGAACCTTTCTACCGTGGCCTCCACGTCCCGACTAGTACCCAAGCTTGGCCTGCATTGGCCGATGGTGTCCCTCGGCGGGTCAGCGTCAATAGCTTCGGTTCGTGGATCTTCTATATTTTCTCAATTGTTTTATTTAATGCTGTCATATTTTCATATCATGATCAAATACTAAATATCTGTCTTTGATTCAGGTTTCGGTGGTGCCAACGCTCATGCCATCCTGGAAAGTTATCAGCCTTCAGCGGCCATGCTCAGCAAGTCTCTACGCTTTGAAGAACCAAGCACTGCCCCTTTCACACCATTTACCTTCTCTGCAGCATCAGAAGGTAGTCTCTTCCACATGTTGGAGTCATACTCGGACCATCTCAAGGCGCATCCAGACATCAATCTCGGCGATCTCGCCTGGACTTTGCAAACATGCAAGTCAGCCCTCAATGTCAAGATGACCTTCGCAGCCAGAAGTGTCGAGAAACTCGTCTCCAAACTTGACGAGGTGGTGCTGAAGATGAAGGACAACGACAAGAACATCCACAGTTTCCGCTCCCCTCCCAAGACACCTCGCATCCTCGGAGTGTTCACCGGCCAAGGCGCGCAATGGGCAGCTATGGGCGGCTGTCTGATCCGTTCGTCGGCTTTTGTCCGTGGCAAGCTCCAAGACCTCGAGCAGTCTCTCGCCGATCTACCTGTGGCGGACCGTCCTACATGGCGCTTGCAGGACGAGATTCTAGCTGGCCAAGAGACCTCACGGATTGGCAAGGCTGAACTGTCGCAGCCACTCTGCACAGCCATCCAGCTGGTGCTTGTCGACCTCCTACGAGAGGCTGGCATCATCTTCGAGGCCGTCGTCGGCCATTCTTCTGGTGAGATTGCTGCCGCATACGCTGCAGGGCTCATCACGGCCCGCGATGCCATCCGCATTGCCTACTACCGAGGCATGCATGCCCACCGTGCAGAAGACCCCCAGGGCTCTGGGCAGAAAGGTGCTATGCTAGCCGTGGGGACCTCGCTAGAGGATGCTCGCGACCTGGTGGAGCTTCCTGCGTTCAGGGGACGTATCACTGTCGCGGCGCATAATTCATCTGCTAGTGTAACGCTCTCTGGCAATGTCGACGCTGTTATTCATGCCAAGAAAGTGTTTGACGAAGAGAAGAAATTCGCCAGAATGCTCAAAGTCGATACAGCATATCACTCTCATCATATGATCCCCTGTGGAGATGCTTATGTCCAGTCACTCCAGGCCTGCAAGATTCAACTGTTGAATCAGGAAGGATTCGGATCGTGCGCATGGTATTCCAGTGTGGTTCCAGGAGACACCCCGATGCAACACACAGAATCATTAAAGGACGTGTACTGGAGGGACAACATGGTCCAGCCAGTTCTCTTCGCAGATGCCATCAAGGCCGCCACATCCGAAAAGATCAACTTCGTACTCGAGGTCGGTCCTCATCCCGCTCTACGGGGCCCGGCGAGCCAGAACATCATGGAGGTTAGACAGCCAGTCGCCTACAGCGGTGTCCTGAGCCGTGACACAGATGACATCGAGGCCTTTGCAGATGCATTGGGTTTTGTCTGGGCGCAGCTAGGATCCGGATCTGTCGATTTTCGCGCTTACGAGAACCTCATGTCCAACGGTCCGCCGCCCAAGTATCTCACTGGGCTTCCCATGTATCCGTGGAACCACGAGCAGAAGCACTGGCATGAATCTCGTCAGTCCAAAGCGATACGGTGTAGGTCTGAGCCTTTCCACAGCCTTCTCGGCATCACAACTGCAGACTCGACCAGCAATAACCGGCGTTGGAAGAACCTCTTAAAGGCATCTGAAATTCCTTGGCTGGACGGGCATAGGTTGGAAGGTCAGATGATTTTCCCCGCCGCAGGCTATATTGCCATGGCTCTAGAGGCCGCCAGAAGCCTAGCTGGGGATCAAGATGTCAAGCTCTTTGAGATTCGTGACCTTGTGATCAGCAAGGCCATGTCTTTCGAGGATGACGCCAACTTCAGTGTCGAGACTCTTGTCACGCTCTCCGCAATCACTGCCATCGCTGGGAAACAACAAGAGCAGAGTCAGACTGCCGATTTCTCCTGTCACGCAGACGCCCGAAATGGACCCTCGAATTTGGATCTCGTGGCGACTGGCTCGGTGCTGATCGTATACGGCACTCCATCTCCCACGACACTGACCTCGACACCGCTGGAAACGTTGACAATGAACAGCATCGATACAGATGAATTTTATTCTTCCATCTACAAGATCGGATACGGTTATGCAGGGCCTTTCAGAGGCATGTCAGAGATCAGACGCAAGCTGGGCGAGGCATCAGCCCTCGTGTCGACTTACACAGAACCCCAGGCCGAGAACAGCAATGATGATAATGGTTGTGCGCGCGAGCTTCTCGTGCACCCTTCGTGGCTCGACGTGGCCATCCAGGGTGTACTTGCAGCTGGTGCCCACCCTGAAGATGAAAGTTTCAGGACCTTGTCGGTTCCTACGCTGATCGGGCGCATTCGTGTGAATCCAGCGCTCTGTGCTGCTCTGCCGAATTCGCCGACTTTGCTGCCCATGTGTGCCAGCATCCACAGAGAACAACAGACCAACGCGGGCAGTCAAGGTTTCAGCGCCAGCATTGACATCTTCAGCCAAGATGGTCATCAGACGCTCATACAGGCTGAGGATCTGACCATGAAACCTTTATACTCAGCCACCGCCAACGACGATCGCCGTCCTTTCACGTATGTGAAATGGGATGTTGAATGGCCCGATGCCACGTCTATCACGGTCAATGATCAGCCGAATGCAGTGGAAAAAGAGATTGCTGTTCTCTGCGAGAGGATGTCATGGTTCTACCTTCGAACCTGGGATGCAGAAATTACAGCCGTGGAATGGGCCAAAGGGCAAACGCAGCATCATCGTCTCCGGGCTTACATGGACCACGCTTTGGCGGCTATAGCCCGTGGAGAGCATCCTGTGCTGAAGGAGGAATGGGCCAATGACACCTTTGAGGATCTTGAGCCCTTGATTCAAAGGTATGAACATTACAACTTGTTTTGACCATTACTATCAAGCAAAAACACTAATGTGTTTTTATGAAAAAGGCACCTAGATTCTGTCGATGTGAGAATCATCAAGGCGACTGGAGAGAACCTCCGAGCTGTGATCAGGGGAGAGACAACCATGGTGGAGCATCTGAATGAGATGAGAACCGAATTATATATTACCGGACTTGGGTTCGGAAAATATAGTGAGTATGCGGCTGCGATGGTGAAACAGCTCGTACATCGATATCCGCAGGCCAGAATATTGGAACTCGGTGAGTTATTCGCCCCTGACCTTGTTTATCTGCATGATTATAGATCCTCCTAAATCAGTCAGAATCTATGGCTAAAATCAATGTCTTTTCTTTTGTAGGTGCTGGAAGTGGTGGCACTACAACCGAGGTCTTGCAAGCTATTGGCGATGCCTTCGCATCCTACACTTTTACCGATATATCAGACGGCTTCCTCGATGACTTCGAGAGGACCAAGGACGCATTCCCATCCCAGAGCCACAAGATGTCCTTCAAGTTCCTGGACATCGAAAGATCGCCCGCCTCCCAAGGCTTCGAACACCACTCCTACGACATCGTCATCGCTGCCAACATTGTGCATGCCACCTCATCCTGCCAGGGATCTCTGGAGAATGCGCGAAAGCTCCTGAGGCCAGGGGGTTACCTTGTACTGGTCGAGATCACACAAACCACGGTGCTGCGAACTACCAACATGGCAGCCGGTCTTCCAGGGTGGTGGAACGCACAGGATGGTCGTGAGAATGGCCCGCTGGTCACGCCTGGTGCGTGGCATACTATTCTACGCAAAGCCGGGTTTTCTGGCGCGGATGCCCTCACGCCGCCCATCGACGACCTGACCTGGCCGTTCTCTGTCATTGTTGCGCAGGCTGTCAATGACCAGGTCGACTTTCTAAGGCGGCCCCTGACAGCACCCTCGCCCCAGCCTCTGTATTTTGAGGAGATGGTCATCCTCGGAACCGGGTCTGTCGAGACTTCGAGGATCGCGGAGGAGGCGGCAGAATTCCTGAGGCGCTTCTGCAACAAGGTGACCATACTCAACGGCCTACCGACCGAGTCAGACGCCCTCTCTCCCATGAACACGCTGATTAGTCTTGTCGACCTTGACGAGCCAGTGTTCAAGAACCTGACCCAGAGGAAGTGGGACGGACTCAAACGAGTCTACGAGGCTGCCAAGAATCTCGTATGGGTTACTCGTGGCGCCCAGGATACAGATCCGTACCAGATGGCCAGTATTGGTGTTGGGCGTGCCCTGCGCCCCGAGATACCATTCTTGACTCTTACTTTTCTCGACCTTGCAGGCTCGAGCCAAAATGCCTCCAAGGTTATAGCAGAGTGTATGCTCCGCCAATGTGCCTTGGATTCGTTGCCAGCATCATCGTCGGGTTTGCTCTGGTCCGTCGAGCCAGAGTATGTTGTGGAAAACGGGCAGTTGATGGTCCCTCGCCTGGTGGCCAATCACGATCAGAACGACAGGTTCAACTCTCAAGTGCGGCCCATTACCAAGGCGGTGTCGCCATCTCACTCTGCTATCTGCATCTCCGGATCTGGTGAATGGCCGCCCACGTTGCAAGAAGACATTCTTCCTCCGGTTCGAGGCTGCCAGGGTGTTGTTCGAACGGAGCTGTCGATTCTGGCTGCACTCAATGTCTCTCTCGATAATGTCTTCCTGTACCCAATTATTGGAGTGGACGAGACCACGGGGGCTCGAGTGCTTGCTCTGTCCACCAACATGGCCTCTCGGATCGTACCGGTGGTGGCCGTACCTATCGATGATCACAGCGCAAAATCTTCCAGCAGCATCTTGTTGCCAGCCACTGCTGAACTCCTGGCGGCATCTCTCCTCTCTACATTACCCTCTAAGAGCAGTCTATTGGTTCATGAGCCTTCCGCAATTCTATTTTTGGCCGACGCATTGACGAGACAAGCAACAGAAAAAGACATCCACGTCAATTTCAGTACCGCATTGACAGGAGAGGGCACAACCAACCTACACTGTGTAGGGATAGATGCATGGACACCTAAACACCTCCTACAGAGGAAACTCCCCGCCCGAGTAACGCATTTCCTGGATCTCACCACCGACGCCGAGTCCGATGCCGTCAGCCTCAGCCTGGGCCGCGCCCTGCCATCATCTTGCAGGCACCATGATCCCTCTGATCTCTTCCGTCGGGAATGCCGCCCTCCAGTATCATACAACGAGGCCGAGCTGGTGAGACTATTGGAGGCTGTTGTATCACACGCAGCAGGGGCACATACCAAGCAACCACCCGATACTGTCTCATCAAATCTGGTCGTGCCGTTGGCTCAAGTTAATCAAGTCAGAGACCCCATGACCATTGTCGACTGGACGGCCACCCAAGATGTGACTTTGCAAATCACACCCATCGATGCCAGACGGCTCTTCTCCAGGCACAAGACATATATCCTCGTGGGACTGACGGGACAGATCGGACAGTCTCTGTGCGAATGGATGGCTCGGAACGGTGCAGGATACATCTGCTTGACAAGTCGCCGTCCCAACGTGAGCGAACAGTGGCTGGAGTCATTCAAGCATCTCGGCACTGTCGTCAAGGTTCTGACCATGTAAGTTCCTCCATCAACTGTCCAAAGTTCAGCCTATATTATACTAATCCAATAATAATGACTGGCAGGGACGTCACAAAGCGGCAATCAGTACAGAAATGCATAGACGAGATCAGAACCACCTGCCCACCCATCGCAGGCGTAGCAAACGGAGCCATGGTCCTCAACGACGTCCTCCTCGCCGACATGTCCCTAGACCAGATGCAACAAGTCCTCCAGCCCAAGATCGACGGAAGCAACCACCTCGCCGACATCTTCAGCGACAACAGCGACGACGGCAACCACCTCGACTTCTTCGTCATGTTCTCGTCCCTCTCTGCCGTGATCGGAAACCCAGGCCAGTCCAACTACGCCGCAGCCAACGTCTACATGCAGAGCCTGGCCAGGCAGAGACGCAAGCGCGGCCTCGCGGCCTCGATCTTTGACATTGGCCGCGTGGTCGGCATCGGCTACGTCGAGCGCGCGGACCCGATTGTCAAGGAGCAGCTGGTCAGGCAGAAATATTTGCCCATCTCGGAGGGCGATTTCCATCATTTCTTTGCCGAGACGATCCTGGCGAGCAGGCCAGATGTGGAGGTCCTATCTCCTGTGCTTACGACGGCAGTGTTTTCTGCTCTTGTTGATGAGTATAGACCTCGGTGGGCCGAGGATCCTCGTTTCTCGCACTGTATTCGAGCCAGTTGGCAGAGTGTGCAGACGCAGCAGGATGATAAGAGCAATAACCTTCCGGTGTTTGAGCAACTTGAGGGCGCAAAGACCATGGAGGAAGCATTAGCGATCCTGAAAGGTATGTTGTTATGTGTGAACAGACTGAACAAAAATATCGAGGGCGGTCATTTTTTCTCATTTTTTCTTCTTTCTTCTTCTGGCTTTTGCTAATCTTGTATCAATCATCTTAATAATACAGCGGCATTCATCAACAAGCTGAGGATCATACTTCAAATCACGGACCGAGACATTGACGAAAACGATCCGCTCATAGACCACGGGATCGACTCCTTGGTCGCCGTCGAGGTGCGGTCCTGGTTCGTCAAGGAGCTGAAAGTCGACCTGCCAGTCCTCAAGATCCTAGGGGGCGCATCCATCTCCAACCTTAGCGAATACGCCCTGGAAAATCTTCCCGAGGCGGTTCTCGCAAACATAGGAAAAGAGGGCAACGCAAATCCCGCAGTCAAGGGCCCTCTCCCCCCTGCCGCCACCGCTCCCGCCGCGGTGCCCTCCAAGTCAGGGAACGAGACGCCCGTTTCCACAACTGGGTCTTCCGAATCCACATCCGAGAGGCTGCCATCCGAGACTTTTCCGACGGACACCTCCTCGGCGGCCTCGTCTTCTCTGCTCGATCTCTCTGAGGCGAAAGCTGCGCAGCCTGCTGCTGCTGCTGCTGCTGCTGCTGTGCAAAAACAGCAGCAGACTTCACTCAGGTTCTTGAAGAGCGAGCCGGTATCCTTTGCGCAGTCTCGATTCTGGTTCCTCAGGATGTTGATCCAGGACCAGACGACTTTCACCGTGAGCTTGTGCTATAAGGTGACGGGGAGCCTGCGCGTCGGTGATCTGGAGAGGGCTGTTGCCGCTGTTGGCTCTAGACACGAGACACTCCGTACCGCCTTTGTCGGCAGTGAGACGGAGAGAGACGTAGCCTATCAGAAGATCATGGAGTCTTCCAGGTTGCGATTGGAGCACGTCGATATCAAGAGTGTGGAAGATGTCGCTGCCGAGTACGCAAAGCTCAAGGTCTACGAGTTCGATATTGAGCGTGGCGAAGTCATGCGCATGATGCTGATGTCGCTCGACCCATCGACCCACTACCTCCTCATGAGCTATCACCACATTCTCCTAGACGGAATCAGCGTCGCCATTCTCCTGCAGGATCTGGAAAAGGCATACAAGCATATGACGCTCGGTCCCCCGCCGACGCAAATCACGACCCTGTCCAAGACACAGCGCGAAGCTTACGAGTCTGGAAACATGAACGGCGCCCTGGGATACTGGCGAGGTGTGTTCTCAGACGAACCACCAGTCCTGCCGCTGCTTCCCATGGCCAAGGTCACGTCCCGCATGCCCATGGACGGGTACAATGCGAACCAGGTCCATCTTCGACTCGATGCCGACCTGGCTGCCCGTGTGAGGCAGGCCTCCAAGGCGCAGCGGTGCACTCCCTTCCACCTCTACTTGACCGTCTTCAGATGCATGCTCTTCAAGTTCACCGAGGCGCAGGACCTGACAGTGGGAATTGCCGACGCCGGCCGTGGCAGCGATGCTATAGGCACGATCGGACTGCTCCTCAACCTGCTCCCGTTGCGATTCCGTCGAACAACGACTGGATCGGGGCAACAGCGATTCTCTGATGCAGTCACCGAGGCGCGTGACACATCCTATGCAGCGCTTGCCTCAAGTGTGCCATTCGACGTCCTGCTGAAGGAACTCAACGTGCCTCGGTCTTCCCAGTACAGTCCCTTTTTCCAGGCTTTCTTCGACTATCGGCAAGGCACGACAGACAAGCATGCTTTCGATACCTGCCAGTTCGAAATGCAAGACGCCTCTCTTGGACGGACTGCGTACGATATCACGCTGGATATCAACGAGAGCTCTACGGGCACCATTCTTGCTATCAGGACGCAGACGATGCTGTATGATCAAGCCGCTACGGACCTGCTATTGAACACTTACATTGGGCTCCTTGATAGGCTCTCTGGTAACGTCTCTCAGCCATGGGAGAGTGTTCCCCTTTTCGGGGCCGAACAACTGACACGCGCAGTTGAATTGGGACGGGGTAAGTCTCGACTTCATTCTTCTTTTAGATAATATTATACCAATGTTAGTACTGATGAAATGAGTTACTAGGTCCTACTTTGGTGTCTGACTGGCCCGAGACTCTTCCTCATCGCATCGACGAGATTGCCGAGGTCAACAACGACAGAACAGCCATCATGGACGGTCATGGAAACGTTCTGACATACCTAGACCTGAGCCAGCGCATCGAAGCCATCGCAGAGACATTGATCCAGGCCAATCTGGGGAGTGGCTCCAGAGTCCTCGTCTTCCAGAAAGCCGCTTCGGACTGGGTATGCTCCATGCTCGCAATCATGCGCATCGGGGGCATCTATGTCCCTCTAGACCTCCGCAACCCTCTGCCACGGCTGGCACGCATCGCCCAAGACTGTCAGCCCAGCGGTATCATGGTGGACGCCACCACAGCTGACGACGCGACGCAGCTGGACGTCCCTTCTGCCCAGATCATAGACGTCGGCAGCGTGGCCTCGAAGCCGACGGCGCGTGTGCCAAATTATGCACAAGGAGATTCCACAGCGGCCATCCTGTACACGAGCGGCTCGACAGCAACGCCCAAGGGCATCCTCGTCAGGCACTCTGGCCTGCGGAATGAGATTGAAGGGTTCACGAAGACCTGGAAACTTGGCGCCGAGCGGGTTCTGCAACAAAGTGCTTTTACCTTCAATCACTCTTCTGACCAGATGTATACGGGCTTGGTAAGCATACTCCTGTATTCTCCAGCACAAACGAGCCAAGAACAATATTGACTGATGTGCTTCGCAAGGTGAACGGCGGCATGGTATACATCGTGCCATGGGATAAACGAGGCGATCCACTTGAAGTCACCAATATTATAAAGCAGCACAATATCACGTACACCAAAGCGACACCGTCCGAATATTCGCTTTGGTTGCAGTACGGCGCCCAGAACCTCCGGCAGTGTTCCGGCTGGCGGTTCGCATTTGGCGGAGGTGAATCGCTGACACACACTGTCCTGCGCGACGTTCGGGCCCTCGACCTCCCTCAGCTCCGACTGTTCAACTCGTACGGCCCGACCGAGATCTCAATCTCCTCGCACAAGATGGAGGTTGGATACCGTGGTCAAGTTCCAGAGGGCAGGATTGCCTGCGGATACTCGCTGCCAAACTATGTGACTTACATTCTGGACAACCAACTCAGGCCTCTTCCACCTGGGGTGCCAGGAGAGGTCTTCATCGGCGGTGCAGGCGTTGCAGAGGGCTATCTTAACAATGAGGCCCTCAATTCCGAAGCATTCGTTCCTGACCTGTACGCCGAGAGGCACCATGGATACACAACCAAGGGCTGGACACGCATGTACCGGACGGGGGATATCGGTCACCTTACCGAGGACGGCGCCCTCGTCTTCCACAACCGCGTGGCAGGGAGCACGCAAGTCAAGATTCGAGGCCTCCGCATAGAGCTCAGCGACATCGAGAGCAACATCCTCTCGGCAGCCCGTGGCGAGCTGAGAGAGGCAGTCGTGACGCTTCGCGAGGACGACGTTCTGGTCGCGCACGTCGTGTTTGCACCATCCGACGACCGATCCGACGCAGATAGGGAGGAATTCCTGTCCCACTTGCTCAGCCGGCTCCCACTCCCCCAGTACATGATACCAGTAGTGGCAATCCCTCTCGAACGTCTTCCCCTAAGCAATCACTCCAAGGTAGACCGGAAAGCCATCCAGGAGCTACCACTCCCACAGCGGATGGGAAGCCTCGAGGGTAACGACGAGTTCGAGCTCACCGAGACCATGGCCCAGCTCAGACGCGTGTGGGAAGATGTGCTGGGAGATCGGTCCAAGTTCATCATCGCACCGACGACCAGCTTCTTCGGTATCGGTGGCAACTCCCTCTTGATTGTGCGCCTACAATCCCGCATCCGCGACTCGTTCCAGGTGGCGATTAGCCTTGTGGATCTTCTTGGGGCCAATACACTGGGCGAGATGGCACGGAGGATCGAGGAGAGCAGCGCTGTCGAAACCATCGACTGGGACAAAGAAACGGCACTTCCCGACCTGGATGTTTCACAGCAAGTCGGTGCCCATGGAGACGCCACCCAGTCCATCCGCAGCCAACAGAAGACTGTCTTGGTCACCGGTGCCACGGGCTTCCTCGCAACGCACGTCCTGCCGCAGCTCACTGCAGATCCCAGCGTGAGCAAGATCTACTGCGTCGCCGTGCGGGACACCTCGAAGCTCGCCGCCGCAGGGTCCAAAGTCGTCTCCTACGAAGGCGACCTCACGCTGCCCCGGCTCGGCCTTTCAGAGCCGGCTTTCACAGCCCTATCCAGCGAGGTGGACGTGATCCTGCACATGGGCGCTGCACGGTCGTTCTGGGATAACTACCACACCCTGCGGCCGACCAACACGAGCGCAACTCGGGAGCTCGTGCGGCTGGCGACTGCGCGGCGCATACCGATCCACTTCACGTCGTCGGCCGGCGTGCTGGCACAAGCGCCAAGCGGAATTTCTCATAGTGCCATCCCAGGCTCGGCAGCAGCCAATGTGCCTCCCACTGACGGCTCAAACGGGTACGCAGCGAGCAAATGGGCCAGCGAGAGGATCCTGGAGCGCGCGGCTGAGGCGTGGGGCTTGCCTGTTTCGATCCACCGGTTCATGCCATCCGGGCGCCCAACACAGGAGGACGTGATGCAGGCTGTGCTCCGCGAGGTCATACGGTTCGTGCACCTGTCCAAGCTGGTCCCAGAGTTCGACACCTGGGAGGGACGTATCGACATGATGGCGGCGGAGCAGGCCGCGAGTAAGCTATCGGGGCCGGTAGCTGCTGCTGCTCATAGGGACAGAGAGGCCGACGGACTTCATGGCGCGCTCTTCTTCCACCACGAGTGCGATGTGAGCATGGGTGTGCAGGATTTAAAGGCTTACTTGGATAGCAGTGATGAGGCGAGCAATACAGCGGGTTACACGAGGATGGCTGGTGTTCGCTGGACTGGACGGATCAAGGCTCTCGGGTTTGGGTACTTGTTTGCGTCACAGAATGTGAGCATGGCCAGCAAGGACACCAACTTGAAGCTGGAGTCACAGAGATAAAACGATCTGGGTGGGTAAAGTAGGTTGAGGACCAGAGTGATGGGTTTTTTTGGGTAGGAGACGAAGTGATACTGTTTTCTTTTTGTGTTTTTTTTTCTTCCTATTATTTTTTCTTCTTTATTTACAAGCCGCAGCTGGGAGGTCGAGTAATATCTAGTACCTGTAACAACAATGCTTACTTACAGTACAAGGGAACTTTTCAGAGTCGGCTTGCACTACAGAGCTTGTTATTTATCAACAGCAATCTATTCTTATTTTTCTTCTTGGCTGGATCAGTCATCCATCCTACATTCACGCCCAAGACTGGCAACAGATATTTTTTACTTCTTTTTCAACTTATTTGAATTGAGTATTGATTTCTGTGTTGAGATCATATTGTAATGATGATGTGATGCCCTGTTCCCAACGCCTGTCCATGCCCATTTGACCCCCCGCCTTGTAACGCCTGTCGTACAATTTGAAACACCAATCCGTGACCGGTCAGAAATGCAAGATGGAACGCCCCTAGTTTGTACAATATGCATCAGACGTTTGGGATCCTGTTTTCTCTCAGTCTTTCATTTCGTTATTCCTCTTTTTTCCTCAGCTCTCTTTATTAGATCCCCCACAAAGCCATCATCGGTCCCGTCATCTCAGAGCTGTGGCTGCCCGACAGCACCTCCTTCTTGGCTGGGGCGCTCGAGCTGACAGGCATGGTCTGTGACTTGTCGACCCGCCTCCTCTTGCAGCTCATGGCCGAGCGCTGCGACTCGGGGGTCCACAGGGCCATCGACGGCCCGTCGACCTCGCTGTCCCACTGCTCGTGGGCGGCAAAGGTGGATGCACGGCCCTTGAGGGTCTGCTGCTGCAGGTGTCTCTCGCGGTGCGCGGCGGTATCCTTGCGCAGGGCCTCCCTGTCGTAGCAAAAGGGCAGCTCCTCGTCGCTGATGGACATGGCGCCCGAATGACGCCGCCTGGGCGAGGGGGGCAGCTCGTCCTCGCTGTGGGCCTCGTCGTCGCCTAGGACGGCACAGTCCTCGTCGTCGTCTGAGGAGAAGAAGTCGCCGTGCTCTGAGATGGGCGACGCGGTGAGGGAGGAATTCTTGGACAGAGTGGCAAGCTGGCTGGCGAACAGGGAGGTGTCGATGGGCTTGAGGAGCTGGGGTCCGCGGCAGAAGGTGGTGTCGTCGAAGGGGCCAACGAAGAAGAATGTGGAGTCGTGGACGGCTGGCTGCTGGTGATGAAGATGGTGGTGGTGGTGGTGGTGGTGGTGGTGTTGTTGTTGTTGGTAGGAGATGGTGGCCATGATGGGTAGATAGTCAATGATATTTAGGTGAGTGGTGTTGTTATTTTTAGATCAGGATGTGTTGATGAGGTGGTGTGTGTGTGTGTTGGTGTTCGTAGTGATGTATCACTTCTCTCAGGATTTTGTGTGTTGATCTTTTGTGTTGATCTTCTTGAAAGGTTGTGCTCTGTCTGTCTGCACTGGTATAGACAAATATTAAAAACATTCAGCGACATTCAACATCTCTGTGGCAGGTCTGGGGCGCCTTTTTAAGTTTAACCACCAAAATAATATCTATGCAGCCACGGCATTGTGCTGGATGGAGCAGGCATTCTAGTGTGCATCAGCATGCGGCCACCTATGACGGGCAGATTTGCATAGATGGGCTGATTGACGAGAATTCAGAGACGGCACAGTCTCGAGGTGGCCTTGTCCCTCCGCAAATCTGGCCCCAGGTTTGGTTCCACAGTGGCACAAACTAATGAGACTGCGTAGCACATCAGACGTTGTCTAGACCTTGAAAACGGTCACTGTGACGGGAAAGTCGTATGATCGGGAATCCCCGGATCGGCCCACGGCGGCCGCGGTCAAAGGCTGGGGGAAGTCAAGAAATAAAAGGGGGGGAAAAGCTGGGGTACCCCAATTCCGACTTTACCCGCCCGCCCTCTCTCCAGACGGAGGCAGGGAGGCATGCCAGTCGAACCTCTTTCTGGTCATACTAGTGATTTAGCAGCGGCACACAATGCAACATAAGAAGATGTGCTTATGTACGTGTACCACAGTGATTGGGTCTTGTGCTGCAGTGCATGGCATGTTTGCGGACTGGCGCAATTTCCAAAGTGAGACTGATCGTTCGATGTCTCATATCTCTGCTAGAACTGAACCGTCATAACACCACAGCAATTTAAGAAAGCATGCCTTTAGGATTACGGGACAATGAATGGCAGGTCGCCTTCATCGCGACATTATCGATGCATGAGGCTGAAAACGGTCGTCCCTTTAAAGTTGGACTAGCTCTTTGGCGTTGGGGCCTTATTGCAGAGCTTGTGAGTCTATTTATGGCATGGTTGGCTATTTCTGCTCTATCCCTAACCCGGATTCCACATGCCTTTCGACATACTTTGGAACGTCTTCTTTTTTTTTTTCTCCCTTTTTTTTCGTTTGGGACCCCGCGGCTGGGGGGATGCTCCATTCTCTTGCGTTTTACTCAAAATATAATTATATATGTTTTATATAAATATTTCACTCCATGGCCTCCTGTTGAATCAAGAGAAATGATTTTATACGTCCTTGATGCCCCTTGCCTTATGCCTGCTGATGCCTAGGCAGTCCACTCCCCTTCGTAAAGCATGTCAACGTGACGAAGTTTTGTAATGATTCTTTCGTGCTCAGAGACCACTGGTCTGATTGCCTCTTGATTGTCGCAATAATATCAGTATGAGCGTCCGGTTTCCTAGACTGACAGTCTAGAATAATAGAAATGCTAAAAATGTTCAAAATTTATCAAAAGATTATTACATGAGTCTTGAAACAGCCCAGACCTTGGAATTATTATATCAAACCATCTCAATGAGAACGTAACTATGACCAGAGTCAGTATTCGGTACTTGAAAGTACACAAGCTGTTTTATGGTCTGCTCATGCTGTAGTGGCTTTCGCCCGCCGATATTCCTGGAAAGTTGGTCGAGAGGGTTCTGAGGAATGCATAACAAATAGAAAGATCAAATAAATTGAGATCGATTTCGCCACGCTATTGTACAACCGCCTTGCAATGTTACTATCGTGCTGAGGGCTATTGCCTTCAAGACAGGACTGTCGTTTTGCAACAACAGGACCAGTCAGAGCAGCAATGTGGTGGAAGAAGGAAAGCGAGCAAGTGTTTAGTTGAGCAGGAACTTTTCTACATACTATCACAGACTCGGAGGGTTGTAACAATGTTGTATTGTAACATAAAGTCATCAGAATACGAGAAGGCCTAGTTGTGGGCCGCGCATGCTGAAGAGAATTAAGTCAGGACACTAGTATCTTTGCGTAGGTACCTAGGATATTTTGAAGGAGCTGGATCCTGTCCTCGAGGAAGACTGTGACAGTGAAAGGGAATGCTTCAACTCGGGATATAGCATTTGAAGGAGTATGGCCTTCGTTTCCGCAGTTTCCGTGCCATCGTAATGGATGAGGCTGAATGTCTGCATAAATACGATGATTCGTTCAGGTGGATGAAAATGCATTTGAGTAAGCCTCAGTCTAGAGCAGCCATCCCTTCAGCCTTCAACTTTGCAGAAGCGGCAGCTGACAAGCAGTATCAATTATTACCAAAAGCCATTCCTCATGTAGAGGTTGTTGGAAGTGCGTTCCCGTTTGTGACGTTACGCAACCTCCATCCATCTTCTTCAGAGTCAAACCGAATATTCATGGCTTTCGCCGCTCCACTCAAGTCTGCCTGAGATTCAAGCCCAGAATCAGACTTCCTATATTGGTCCTCCAGGCCGTAGAAGAGAAAGGGAAGAACCGAAGACTTCCAGATGACTTCTATTCTGAAACCCATCAAGCCTGAGCTCGAGATCACCACAGAGAACAGCAGCACTGATGTCCCGACTACAATGACGAGTGGGTAGACCAACCACGTCCAACGAGACTGCATACACACATGTGTCTCGTGTACGGTCCCAGAGACGACAATGAGGTTGTTATCCCAGTCCGTCCCGATCGTGCGCAGCTGATCCGTTAAGCTGTCGAAGCCACGATCCATGAATGTGCTGATGCTCGATATGGAGGCGTTGCCGCCATTAAAGACGTCGCTGAGCCACCATGCCGCGGGACATATCATGGCGGTGTAGTTGCTAAACGGCTCGCATGTCTCTGTCGTATCGCTGGTGCTGATGACCTCCCATAAGGACGACAGGACCTGTAGCGCGGGGTACCACACGCCCGAGAACCCGTACAGACAACGCGTCGGGCCCGTCGTGTTGCCTAGGCTGGTTAGACCCCCGGGGACGTTGGAAATGTTGGCGTTGGTGCTGTCGTAGACTGCGTGGTCGACTATGCAAGGTTCTGAGAACCCGCACCTCCACTCGCACAGGTCCTTGGAATCGCCGGGATAATACAGGGGTATGGGGTCCTGAACGGCTTCTTCTTGGAGCTTGCCGTTGACGACCGAGGCTTGGTAGTGCTGTAGAGACGCGTAGAAGAAACAAGCAGCTGCCGTTACCGAAAAGTAACCGGGGAGTGTATCCACGCCAGGCAACTCGAGCTGTGGACATGGGCTGGCCTTGACGGGTGGCATGGCGTACGTTTCCTGGTCTGTAAAATACGTTTGGTAGTCCGAGGGATCTTGGCAGGGATTCGTACTCGGCATCAGAACAACTATGCCGTCGAAGGTGGCATTATTAACAATCTCTCTCTGTCGTTGTGTCATTGTCACATTGTCTAGTGACAAGGTCCCTTTGGGGTCATACAATGGCCCTGCTCTGGCCAGCATTGTGTCCCATCGACCTGGGTTGGCTGCCCAGTTCTGCTGAGCCAGGTAATAATTGAGACTCAGGCCGTTTGGTAAGCTGTAGTTCGTGGCTGTAGACACCGTGTAGTTATTGGATGATTTCCAAGAACGCAACCCACCCTGGGTAATGAGTGACGAGACATCTATACACTCACTGCTGAATCCGGCAGTAGAGTGTGTAATCCCGTTGGTAGCTTGGAATGTACAATTACCTGATGTACATATCGGCGAGAGCGAGTTGGGCGATTGTGAACCAGCCAGTCCAGCAATGATAGAAGCTCTCAGGTTTACGGTGAGTTCGTATTCTGGGTCATCGCCAGTAGTCACCTGAAGTCCCTGTAGGCTGGTCTGGGCGATGGGAATGGATGCTTGTCCATGTGAGCTGGGATTTCGGCATGACACTGTCTAGATCGCCTGCTGGGTAAAAGTTCCGATCACGATAGATAACAACGTTATTGTCGAACCGAGTGTGGCCAGGTTGCTGCCGCTAGATTAGCACATACTCAATGGCCTAAAGCTGCAATATAAGTCATTGCTTACAGACGAGCGAGAGAAAACATAAATAGAAAAGATCCCCAGGAACCACGACTCGCATCCTCAAAGGTCTGCATGTAGCTAAGCGGGCGAGAGGACGATTGAAACCAGCGCCATTTGAGCTGGCCGATACCTACGCCAGAAGCACCCATGTGTCAGCACAGAAGTTTGATCTAGGCATTATGCGAAGACTTGAAAAAACTTACCTGAATCAAGGACATTCTCCAACATAGACCTGAGAACCGTGGCAATTAAAGCAATCAGAGTGCTGAGGTTCAGAGTACTGGCATAAGGCCAGTTAGGTTGCTGTTGGTTGTTGAACTTCGCCAAGATAATGAAAATGGCTAGGAGGCAACAAATAGCCACAAACAGGGACACAATCTCCGAAAGCCAGTCTCTTACTCGTCCGAGCATCGCATCATTGGGTGCTGTTGGTGGTTGTGACGCAGATGAGCCATTCTTCGCTGCCTTTCCCCTTTCTCCAGGCTCGTCTCCTTGCTTGTCAGCACAAGTTGTTCCATCCCATCCATGGCGTGAGTGTGAAAACTCTATAGGCGCGATGTCGTTCAGTTTCGAACTCTCTGACTTCTCGGATATGACGCTATAGATTTGGCCATCCATTAATAGACTGTCGACTGACGGGACCCGGCGAGGCTGGGCCCTGGGCCCTCCCCAGCATGCAGCTCTGAGGTGGTCCATAGCGCAAACCTTGATCCTCGAAGTAGGAAGAGTTGAGCCCAGGGTATTGAATAAGACATAAACTCAAGATAAAAAGCGGCACGAAGGTGGGAAACGGTTTGGTAAAGAAGGTTAGACCCGGGAAGACCAGAGTAAGAGAGTTCAGGAATCAAATAAGCAGCCAAGTACATGATTACATACATATCTATACTGTGACTTAAAATTTAACCTGTAAGAGAGCATGTGACTTGTATAATAGTGCACGTAAATTGTTGGTCGATATCGATTGGGGGGCCACGCGGTAAGCAGAGGGTGTCCTGCGGCTGAAGTTTCAAAGCTTCCTGTTAAGCCTGAGGTACATACCATACAGTAGCATGTGCTCTGGGGTCCAAAATTCTGTGTACCAATCTAGTCATCGCCACAAACGTCAAGCGCAAAAGCAGTGCCGGGGCTGAAGTTTCAAATTCGTGGAATCATGACAAACATGTTCAGCTTGGAGTAGGGGCTTACACCATTATGACCATTGTCTAGAGCGGAGGCATTTGACTCACATAGTCTTTTGCAGTATTATCATGTATAGAAATGGAAGAACAACACTATCCCGGGGGAGGGGAGGGGCCATCCATATTACATTATACTGCCTGGGACACAACACGGTTTTGGGTGCTATCGGCACAGGGGCAAAGGACAACTTCCATAGTTAACAGTCACTGCTTACAAGGGAATTCTTCAGGGACAACTTGTACTAGATAGCTTTTCTTCATGATCATCAACAGTAATTATTATTCATTTCTTACTGAACTACTAAATGACTTGTGTTCAATGAGATAGCGTGATCATGGGAGAAGTTGTTCTCGCCTCTTAACCAAGAATTGCCCATAAACCCGCACCACCCTGCAAACAAGGCCCAGTCAAGCAGAGGCACTTATCATCAAATGCTTCTTTCCCAGGCTGCGAATTACCAAATCAGGTTTGGGGGGGGGGGGGTCAGCCGCCTTCTCTCCGTGCATAGTGAATGAGTAAGCATGAACGCTCTCGAGGTAATCGTGAATGCCACATTTAGAGCTTTTTTCTAAACCTAAAATGCATTTGTAGTTTCCTTCCTCTGTCTAACCCTTACGACTCCGTGGCTCAAATATTAGTTTAAACCTTCCCATTTGCGCTGTCAGCTGATCACGCATATCCCTCTCCACGATGTCCGGGTCAGTTCCTGGGGCAAATCGGACCCGGTATTTAGTCAAAAGTTGTTTCACCACGATACGCATCTGGGTCAGCGCAAGACCTTTCCCTACACATGCACGCCGGCCTGTTACAACATTATTTGTTAGCCTGAGGTTGAAAAACTATATTTGAAGAGTCCAACTCTGTCCTGTTCCTCCACGGCGAGGAGGGCACAAAGGGAACGAGACAACGCTTACCAACTCCAAAAGGGGCAAAGGCATCTTTATCGAGGACCAATTCCGGACGGCTATACCAGCGCTCTGGAATAAAGGACATTGGCTCAACAAATGCGGTTTCCACTGTGATAATAATTAGCTCCTGTGAGAACGACATACTATCTACAGGTTGCAGTTCGAGCACATACTTCGAAATATTGTATATCGTGGTCCAGCAATTTTGATGTTGCCGGGAATCCATGTCCCATCAATCTCTAAACCCTCCGAAGGCGTGATGCGGGTGCCCATGGTAAGCGCAGCGGGAGTGAGACGCATGGTCTCGTTGATAAATCCATTCAGTAGGGGCAGCGTCGCCAGAGTGGCACTATCAGTGGGGTTGACCTCTCTGATTTCTGCAAAGATTCGCTCGGCATGCTTGGGGTAGCGAGCAAGGAAGAAGAAGAGCGAGATCAAACTTGGGCCAGTAGTATCGCTGTTATTAGCCTTGTCAGCGGGCTCAAGGAAAAGGGCCGCTTAGCAAGGACAATTCGACTCATGGGTTTCTTTACCTGCCACCCACGATGACGGATGTTGCATTGCCGACCAGCAGGTTTTCCCTTTCACGAGGCGTCAACGTAGTGTTGCCTGAGACGTACTCTTCGATAAACCACTTTGCGATATCGGGCTTTTCAGGCTTCGTCTGGATGAGCGATTATATGTTGTCAGCGTCTCTTTCTACCGAGTGATTCAGGAATCTCTATGCCTGGGATCAGATATGTCCACTTTACCTTCAAGCGATTCTTGATGCACTTCTCGCAAAAGCTGATCATGCCCTTGAAATGGCTTACGGGCGGCACAAAGGACGCGAAGGCAAAGCCCAGCCGCATGGCCCACACGACCGGACTCATGGGTCCAAGAAGGGAAAGTCCGGAACGCTGCTGCTCAATGATCTTATGCCATTTGCCCGTCTTCATCATGTCAAAGCTCTGATTGAAGGCAAACTCGCCCATGGAGTCAAAGGCAAACCACATCATTACGTCGTTTACAGGAACAGGGTTACTGCCGTAGCGAGCGACCGTATCCTCAAGTACGTCGATCTGGGAAAGGATCCGAAGCATATAATCGTTAATAGCTACAGATGTTAGTCCATAGAAGGGGCTCTTTGTGCCTGGCTGGAATGGCTGAATAACATTACCTTGGGTTGACAAAGCGTGGCTCCAAATCTGCCGCCGGAGGCGATGGTCCGCGTGTGTGCGGGAAAATATTGAAGAAACAAGTGGGTGGATTAGGTCATGCCACTCGGATCTGATATTTTTGTTCCCTGCACCATCCATAGCCTCAAAGATGCGTGGATGGAATACGGTGACCTCTTCGGGTCCTATTCATGTTGCCATGTATGTTAGCTCCAAAGTCTTTATTTAACTGGAATGGCCGGAACCGCCTCACCCGTCCGCACGAACGTGCCATACTTCTTGTGTAAGGCATCAAGCACCAAGTGGTTGCGAGAATCCCGACACTGATATACATGCCACAGCTTGGTAACAGCGGCCAGACGTGGTCCAGGGAAATGACGGGCACGATGTAAGAACAGTCGGTATATAGTAATGCTGCTGAACATGCCAAGCAGGTAGGCGAAGAACAAGGAGAGAGATACAAAGAAGCTGTGAAGGAGTAGATGCGATGTCATACTAGCCATCATGAGCGTCCCAAGTGCGAATACAAAAAGATGCGTGGCAACAATGTTCGGAGCTCTTAAATGCCATTCTCTTTTGATGAAGATGGCCAGATGGGCTGTTATCCCAAGGAGGATTGTAAGAAAGTAGAAAGGGGGCGCCAAAATCATCATCATGGTGAATAATACTGCTTAGCATTAGAGACTGGTCTAGAGCTAAAGAACAAAACTTGTTAAGGACCTAGATAATCCATTCCCTTCTGCTCAAAAATAAATGAGGGTAAGCCAAGGCAATTATATTAACACTAAGCCCTTTACCCCGCTCAACATAATCTCGTGATTCGGTGCAGGGGAGTGTAAACCACTCAGACCTGCAGGCCGCTTGATGCCAAGAGGACGTTGCAGCTTCTTCGTCCATGTAGTGGTTTACATAATCCATATTGTGTGTCTGCTTAACTGACCCTAGGTACAACTTAAGCACTGTAACCTTGCTGCTTCTTAGCCTGCATACATAGCACATTGAGAGGACGGTGAGATCTCACCTGATCCCCCAAGAGGACCGTCATGTTGGATATTGTTGAGCAAAGGTTCATTTGCTCGGCTAGGAGGTCTATCGTCTTGGATAGTGTGGATTCCATCAGTGCTCACGGGGGGAACGGAGCAAGGGACCAGAATCTCATGAATAGAGAGACGTCAGCTCCAGGTCCGATTCTGACTCTCCGGTCGTCTCGATCAAGAGTAGAGTCAAGACAGCGCATGTAACGATAGGTAGGAGCAAGTGAATCTCCCCAGGGTTGTCTGTCCGCCCAGTGGGGCTCGGAGGATGGAACAATGGCTCTGAGGCACCATTAAGATCTTCCTCCATTGTCCAAAAGTCTCAAGTAGGTGACTAAAAGGAAAGTTTCTTGAATGTTGTGCTTTACGTGGAGTAGTGTCCACGGAATGTTCACGGAAGAATAAGTTGACCAAGAGCGCTGGTCCAGGTTGGATGATAAGAGACGTCTCGTCTTCCACAAGACATTTCCCGCTGCTCTCCTCTCGATTGCATGCCTTGCAACTAAGTCAACGTTAGGTGGAAGCTGTTCGCCTACAAATCATTGACAGGCGGGGATCTGCGAGCGCATGTGGAACCTGATGGGAAATTCTGATTAAACCGCAGCTCACCTTCAACTCCTACCTCTCTTGGATCCCGCTCGAGCATCACTACTGTTCGTTCTCAGACCCCAGAGGCGGAGGCTATGCCGCTGACTTCATAGCCGTTGCATAAGTATCTGCCCCGTGTTTGTAGAAAAACGAACATTTATTGAAGCTTGATTCTATCTATTATATGCGTTGATGAGGATTGTGTATGTCTTCCTTTGTATTCGAGTGCCTTAAGGAGCTAAGTCGCCATTGAGAGGGCTTGAATCAGGATATCTAAATCGTTTAGTCCTCACGCTGAACTCGGAACGGCCGACCAGGCTGAGGAACGCCGGGAACGGCCAGAATAGTGCCTTACATCCAACACTATTTCTGTGCTAGCTACTTGTTGAACGTAAGACACTATTCAGGCCGCTCCGGCCACTCCTCATCCACCTTGAGGGTTGCCTAATTCAGGCACCCCTCTAGGCAATCCATTTCTTCAGGACTTGGTTGAATATAAAAGAAGGCATATACGACCTCAACGCATAGAATAGATAAAGCAGGCTTTACTAAACGTTCGTTTTTCAGCACTGATTAAGCAAGTAAGTCTAGGGCCGCAATCTACGCTCGAGATTTACAAGCACACGGATCAGTTTATAGTAAATTAATATGCAGAATATCATATTATCAATGAATGCATCATTTATATTGCATAGATATTATACTAATGACAAACCACTAATGAAACAATACTCCAGGATCAGTTTATCACCAGTATTGCCGTCGTCAGCCGGTTTTAGTAAGTACTTGATCTATCAGCAACGCATCCATCTGGGTGATTTCAACTAGTAGCCTTGATTCGAAACATAATTACCAATTACCAGTTACATCTTCTGATAGCGTTAGAGCAGAATATAAATATATATTTATGATGACTTTACCTTAGCCCATCATGATGCGATGCGATATCTTGTCGAACTAAAGCAATTATATACATATGTTCAGTATAATTGGAACAATAATTGCCTAGTAGATTTGTCTGTATTAACTATATTTCTTACTATGAAGTGAACTATCTGTATCCTCTAGCGCTGGAAAAAATAGAAAAATAAAATCCCCCAGACTGCTGGTGTCTGTATATATGCTCCATAATGTGTTCCTTAGACTATAACATGCTAGTCTTCGAATGCTTATTTATTTATGCAGCATATTATACGTAGTAGTCACTCCTAGAACTTCAACGTAATTATAAAATGCATATTAAGTCGAGAACTTGGTGTTATGGCTGCCCGATTTGGTTGGGAAGCTGCCATTTTCGGGGGCCTCAGCCTATGCCCGAGTTATCATATGCGACAGCTAAAAGGAGTGACCACTCCCAGCTGACTGGAAATGGCTGTGGCCTATATAGCTGCGTAGACGGTCGGACTCACACAGATAGGCCTTAAATAAGAAACAACTATTATTAACTAAAGTCTAAATGTAAATATGAACGCTCCTGCTCACCTACGACCATGAATGTAAACAAGTAGTAACATCTCACCTCTCGATTAATTTTCCTCTAGATACCTCCTTGTTCTTCTGTTCTTTACATCTTCTTTAATCTTTTCCAGTTTACACATCGTAAGTTGGCAGACTCTCATTGGTGGCCGTATGAATATAATAGTGTGTTTGCATCAGATCCCCCCTGATCGCCTCATCCCGTTCTTTGTCTTTTGATCGAAATGAGCTAACTTGTTGTCAATTTTACAGCGGTTCTACTACTATTTCCAAAGTGAGTCATGCCTAAGTGATTATATGATCACGCTGCTAATATAATAAATAGATGAACGCTCGTTCTCGGTCTAGAGGCAACGAATCCCCAACTCCACCAGGCACACCACCAGGGGGCGGTCACAACTCCTGGCCCCAACCTCCCCATTCGTGTGCATTTGTGTTTCTTTGCGGTATTCTCGCTATTCTTTATTAACTTTACTATATTGGTTCTCGTGTGTTTTGAAATTTGAGCTTCAACCAGCGGCCTTGAGTCAAGTGTTTGTAAGTATCAGATGCTCAGATTTATTAACATTCTACTTGGGAGATGATTGTCTAGAATCAAGGACAGCAACGAGACTTTGGTTAGTTGGACATGCATTCTTAATAGTAGGTAAGAAAAGACGCAGATAAAGTTAGAAACAAGGAGGCAATCAGTGGACGATGAAAGGGACCGTAGCATCAGGACGTTGTTGACCTCGGGCGCGGAAAGACAAGCGCAGAACACATGAAAATGGCAGTTAGTTTTAAAATCAATTGGGGTATCTACTCTATGCGAGCCTGTCTGCTTTCATCTCTCCTAGACCGCCTCGGCTTCGTCTCCTGTTAGTAGCCATGTGACACGCTATAGCTTTGTCTTTTGCAAATTGTGCTCTTCTATGGTGCTTGTGGCTGGATACAAAAGAAATTGGTGGCATGTCGGCGGTGCTCGTGGGTGCAAGATAATATGACTTTTTTTTTTGGTCTTCTTTTAACGTTCGCTGCCGTACCGCCTCAAATGTTCGCGCCGTGGTGATATCTGATGACGATAGTCCGAACCTTCAGGGACAGAGAAGACCCTCTAGGCCCCGTTCTTGGCCCCAGGTCCCTTACGATTCATCAAGTTTGCGAAGAAGTTCTGCAAATTCTCGGTGTCGATGGGCTGCTGCTGGTCTGTGGCCTCCTCAACCGGACTCTCCGGCTCAGGTGATGAAGCATATGTTTGACGATCCTGTACAAAGATGTCAGAAATGGTGTGATGTGAACATGTTGCCCCAACTATACAATCAAGACATACCTGTAGCCGCTTCATCATGTCATCGGCGTCTACCTGTATTCCACCGACGTTGAACTGCACCGGCCCAATGTGATCGCTGACGTTAGCCGTCTTGCTGTCCTCGTCGGCTTCCTTGGCCTTTTGGCCCTTGAGGTGCGCCTTCGCATCCGCGCGGTCCCGGTCCTCCTCCTCGATCTTCTGCCTGTACGCCTCCAGCTGCTTGTTTCGCGCCTCAAGGAAGATCTGGGTGTCCTGCGTCTCGACCTCCAGTGTTGTGGAGTGCGTGTCCCGTCCGGCCATCTGCAGGGCGTCGTGGGTTGGATTGCGGATCGATTCTTCGAACATAGTCACGGCCGATCCGGGGGTAATCTCGTAGCCATCGGCATCGTATTCGGTCCCATTGGCCGTTGCATTTTCTGAGGTATTGGCATTCCGACCCGGGGGCGGGAACTTGCTCTCCAGGTCGATGGACCATCCTTCGCTCACGGCCTCCACATCGAAGCCTTCCCTCAGTACTCTGATCTTACCCCATGAATCCCAGTTTGGAGGCACAGCCACCCTGTCCCGGTCGATGACATTAGGCTTCAGTGGCTGTTTCTTCAGCAGGGAGTATATGCCTAGACTCGAGTGGACGAGGGTCTGTAGTTGTGAGGATACCGAAGGTGCTGTGTAGATCAGAGAGGCGCCGTCTATGACATTGTCAGTGTACAAGCATCGCAGGGCTGCCTGAAGGAAGGGTCCTCACGCCTGAGTAATATTGTCCGCATGAACTGCAAGACAACGTCGAATTCCTCCTCTTTCCAGCTCTGCGTCTTCTCCAGGATTTCCATCTGCTCGGCCTGCGCAACTGTCAGCTAGCTTCTCAACCCCTCCCAGCGGACTCCTTGGGAGAACCTACATTCTGGCACACCACGCAGAGTGGCAGGCCTAATGGTTCCTCCCACTCTCCCGGTCCCAATGGCAGCGACACATCTCCATCGGCAGCAGCTGTCGCGGCGGTGCCATCCAGGTTCACAGCGCCGCCTCGGCCTCTCTCTTTCCACTGGCTCATGACCTCTTCCATAGTTATCTTGCTCTCGTCCGGCAGGGCTAGCAGGACGATGCGCAGAAGAAGCATCCATTCTCTGAGCTGCCGGACCCAGGACCATGGCTCAGACCAGTCCAATAGGACAACAAGTAAGGTGTTTGGTATGGACTGCGGTGTCAGGAGAGGTTTGATCAGGGGGGCGAAGGAGGGCGAGGGACTAGCGAGGAGGTACGTCGAAATGCGGGCGAGGATATCTGGTGACGTGTCAGCAGGTGGACCTTCCCTTCAAAACAAAATAAAAAAGACATCAATGGCAATATACCTTCGTGGTCTGCATCAAGGAGGTCGTAGTAGGTGTAGCCGAGCGCGAACTGGTTAGCGACAGGCGGGATCTTATTCTGCCTATCCAAGTTCCTCCGCAGCTCATTGCTAGAGAGAGACTGGATGAAGTCCCTCTGCGACTCGACGGTGCCACCTGGTAGACAATGCAGCGGATCAGCATCACAGCTCGTCCCCTTCCGAGGGAGGAGGCGGCATACCCATCACAAGCAGGTTCTTCTCCGGCAGGCGCTTCCCGCTGGCGACGGAGTCAAGCATGGAGCTCCACATGTCCTTCTTCTGCTCGCCATTCTTGCCCTCGGAGCCGCCAGAGCCGGAGGCGCTGGTATATGTCGAGAAACGGTTTGCGTTGGTCGCCGCCATACTTGCTCGTCGATGCAGCTCCGTCACGAGATCCTCAGGGTTGGGCGCAAGAGTTGCGACTCATTGCTGGTTTGTTGTTGGGGGAGCCTCAGCAGCGCGGGGTGTGCGGTGTGGGTGGATGTTTTTTGGGGCAGGCCTGGACGCGTTTTTTGTTCTCTGGACTTAAGCACGCGTCAGCACAGGTACGGCGTATCGCATGCTGCCTGGAAACTTCTTGGATTTACCTGGCCCAGATCGAGAGAGTGAGCTGCGAAGGTTCTCAGATGCCGCTGAAATGTGGTCCCTCAGGTGAGGACCGTATGTCATGGGAGGTGGGAAGGTTGTTTGGTTTGGGCCTCTTGGATGTTAGAATGTACAAAGTACTTCATATCACCTGCAACGAGGGACCCATGCATAGTTCCATGCAGGGGTGGCTTGACCTCGATGAGAGCTTCAGCAAAGATGCCCTGAAAGGGGTTTCCCATGAAATGAGGGTTTTGGCACCTGAGATTGTTATTGAACACGACAATATGCATTCGATCCCTCAAATATTTCCCAGCTCTTGACGGACAGTCTGAAACAGTTCTGTAAAAAAAAATTATTATTTTTCATTTATCTTTTTAGTCTCTCTTCCCCCCTTCGAGACCCTGATGGACAAAGTTCCAGTTGATAGCAGGCTCTTCAGGGTGTTTCCTAAGTATTTAGTTAGTTCCCTAGGCACCCAAGGCCCCTGTGAAGACATGGTGGCAGCGAGAACTTATGATAGTATGCCTACCATAGTTACATATTCATCAAATGACCCAAGCTATATTTGATGCCAATCTACACTCAATTACCAAGTCATGCTAGGTTAAGGACTAGAAAAAGAGCCTGTAAAAGCAACTGGTCTACAAGGTCTCGACATTCTACAATTGGTACCACGCCCCACACTAGCGATTGATTCCCTGCCACTACCGGCCTTGACCAAGACGTCACCCCAAAATTTAGGTCAGCCTTGTGGTAACTTTCCCAGGCACATCACAGCACTACTTCATCTTGGAGGTCTATGATAGAGAGCCAAGGCAGTGCCTGCTCCTGCATCTAGCACTATCAATCTTTCTCAACCAAGGCAAAACACTCCTTTCCTGCCTCTGGAGGCGTGTGCCTCTACCAACCAGCCAAGATGAACAAGATTCGCGCGATCCAGGAGCTCAACAAGAAGGAGATCGAGCAGGGAATGTACGTCCACGTCTCTGCCCCCAAGAGACCGTAGACTGTTGGATCATAAGTACTAATCCTTCCTCTTATTTAAACTTCTACAGCTCTCCAAATGCCTCCTGGCACGTCGACTACCGCGACACCGCCTTCATCTACTTCGGCGGCCTCCCCTACGAACTCTCCGAGGGCGACATCATCACCATCTTCTCGCAGTACGGCGAGCCCGTCTTTCTCAAACTTGCCCGCGACCGCGAGACCGGCAAGAGCCGCGGATTCGGCTGGCTCAAGTACGAGGACCAGCGCAGCACCGACCTCGCGGTCGACAACCTGGGCGGCGCGACGATCGGCGGACGCATGGTGAGCGTGGATCACACGCGGTACAAGATGAGAGACGACGAGGACTGGGAGGAGGGAAAGATTGGGTGGGAAGATATCCAACGGCGGGAGAGGGAGGCCGGAGAGGGCGCCAAGGCCAGCGACACGGAGATGGGGAGCGGGACGGATACGGAGGACGAGATCAGGAGGGCGCGGCCTATGTTGAAGGAGGAGAGGGAGCTGCAGCTTCTGGTGGAGGGGCACGACGACGACGACCCGATGAAAGAATTCCTGATCGAGGAGAAGAAGAAAGAGGTCGACGAGGCACTGCGCAAAGAGCGCAAGAGGGAGGAGCGCGAGAAGCACAAGAGCCGGCGTCATCTGTCGCATCGTTCAAGACGAGACGACAACAGTGACGAAGATGAGGAGGAGAGGCGGAGACAGATGAGAAGACGGGCCGAAGATGACGGACGCAGAGAGAGATCGAGAAGAGATGATTACGACGAGGACAGTGACCGTCAGGCCAGGCGGCGGCGAGACTCTCGAGATCGTGAGAGCAGACGGGATGATGACAGACGGAGGGATAGGGACCGCGATTCAGGTCGTCGGCGACGGGAACGTGAGCAGTCTGAAGACTACCACAGTCGCAGACGTCAAGACCCTGACCGAGACCGCAGAAGTCGTCGGCACAGAAGTCGATCACCATGAGATGGACTCACAAGAAGCATCAGACAGAAAATGAATTGATACGATGATTTTAAAGGCAGAAAGACACTTTTGCCCATCATTTAACTGCTCGAGGCGGCAGGCTCCTAGTCAGGCTAGTAGTTGTCTGCTTGCCAATTCTGTTCTTCCTGCGCAAGAGGGCATACCTGTACATAAAGAGTCAGAGCCCGACATTCTGAAAACCTCCGACGCCTTTCTGCATTGCGCATTAAAACAAGTAACCCAGAAGTCTATGCTCGGACGTTGTGAGCATGTAGAGGGATGACCAACGGCATGTGACTAATACCCCTTCCAACAATAATTTAAACAAAGAACAGGGAAAAGAGAGAGAGAGAAAAGAGAAGAAAAGAAACGGAATGAACCTCCCCGTGAGCCCAAGAACATGAACTATGAAACAGCCTCCATGATGTGGTACGAAACACGCAAGGCTCAAGGTTCATTGTAGTAGTGCTTGAACCCAACACGTCCAACGAAGCGCTTGCCAGTATCATCTCGAGCCATCTGGAACTTTTCCCAGCGAGCATCAAGACCAGCTCCAACCACCACCAGGTTCTCCTCGTCGTACCAACCAATGAGGCCCTTCTGCGCCTTGGTCGTGCCGAGGGTGGCTCCGTCCGCCGCCGCCGCGAAAGTTCCTGCAGGCTCATCCGTGCTGAAGGGGATAGAGGTGAAGGAGTAGGTGTCTGAGAACACACGCGGCAGCCCGGGGACCTGAGACAGCCAACCCCACTTGCCCTTGCCATCGTTGCCATTCGACTGACCGGCACCGCCGGAGCTACCAGGTCGGCTGCCAGGCATGGTGGGGGCGGTGATGGGGCTGAGGGGTGCGAAGTCAGACTTGGCGCCCGGATGAGGAACATCGAAGATGTGCAGTGTGCCCTTGTCGGAGGTGCTGGCGAGCAGGGTACCAGAGGGGCTGAAGCAGAGATCGTAAATCGTGGCGTGGTCCATACCGCGGCGGACTTCGCAGACCAGGGCACAGTTGTAGGTGCTGTAGACGCGGATGATAGTTCCCTGCGGGTAATGTAAATATCTCCAGTCAACGTACAGAGGTTTGAGTAGCGAATGCCCAAGGGACTCACCTTGTCGCTCGCCGAAGCAAGCAGCTGGCCATCCGGGCTAAACGACAGAGCGCGCAAAGGGGTGTCGTGAGCTGGAATAATGCTCACATTGCCGGTGCTGAGCTCGACAATCTGGATCTGGCCGGGGGTGCGGCCGGGAAACGCAACCTGCTTCTGGGAGAGACAGACAAGACCACTAAGGTTGTCTGCAGTCTCATACGCCATCAGGAGATCGCCGGTGCGTAGCTTATAGATCCGAACGCTGTTCTGGAGTGCGATGACAACTTTCCCCACGGCGACCTTGACGGCGCGGATAGAACTGACAGCATTGATTTCAATGCTGGCTCTCTGCTTGGCCTCGTCCCAAAGGATCACCTGTAACATGTTGGCACAATAGCACGGCAGCGTGTAGGCAAGGGAACCAACCTTGTGAGAGGCAAACTTTGGTCGGCGCCCTCCTCCGACGATAGCGATGACATTAGAAACTCCCATCATCTGTGCGAGACCGATTCCAGCAGCGAGATCTGAGGGACACGTCAGCCTCGTCTAACAACAGGATACGTGACATCAACAATCCTCACCTTTCTTCAGCATGGAAGTGCCTTGCTCGGTCCTCAGGACTGTAGCACCTGAGTGTTAGCACAGTCGTTGCCGTTTGATGGAGGGCGACTCAGCTAGATATGCCTACCCATGAATCCGTTCTCGAGCCCGACGGCAAAACAGGACTTGTCCTCGTTGAAGGTGACAGACAAGACCCGCTTGGGCTTGGCTGGCTCAATCTTCGGACGGGTATCCATGATGGCGACGCGTGATGCTTTGTCTTGTGTGTGTTGAGAGACAGAAACGGCTGGACGAAGCCGACGGACGGGACGGATTGTGCAGATATCGAGTCCCAGACAAATCGATGTTGTAAGTACCGAGACTCGAGCCCGGAAAGAAACGGGAGGCACCAGAAAGGTAGCTGCCTGGCCGTTGTTATATATTATGAAGCATGATGCTCGAGGATGAACTCGCAAGCAGGTCTGCAATGTTGGGCTATGGTGTGAATGTATGTGAATGGGGATGAGTGGTGAGAACCCTTGCGGGTGGAAGATGAGGTCGTAGTGAATATAAACCCAGTCAGACCAGGCGCCCTCCCAAAAGTCAAGGACACGACACGGTGTGGATTGTCACCAGGAAACAGCAGCTGGGATAACCTCAACAGTGATCCAGGTTTGATTAGCCCTCTTATCAGAGGAGTGGACTCAGTTGCAATGCAAGTAATAATAGAAGAGCGTGAAAACGACAAGACATATGGTATATATATATATACAAGAATAACTAAGAATATGCTCCGGTGTAAGTCGAGAGGCTCTAGGCTGACATCGCATGAGGTCCTCCGGTCAGCAGGAGGACAAGGGAAGCAGAGGTCAAGGGCAGCTGGCGGCGGCTGGTGGGAGCTGTCTGGCTGTCCCCTGCAGGAACGATTGGTGGTGACATCCCTCCACTACCGTAATCACGCTAAACTCAAGCTGGGATGGCCTCAATTTGGGCGTTGCTTGGTCCGTGCTGGGGTGCTTGGCCCCTGAATTCGCTGCTGGGGGGTCCACAGGTAGCTTGCTAGGTGGAACTGGAGATTGGCAGTGGTAGATTGAGCGTACAGTAGCAATAGTAGTACTGTAGCAGCAGCAGCAGCAGCAGCACTGCCGCTGCTGGTGGGACACGGGGACGGGTAGAAAGTGACAAGGTGAGTGCAACAATTTGTGAAATTACACCTGTCGCTCCACTCTGCTTCTGCTTGGTCCCCAGAGTGCAACCTGCAGCAGCCGACCCTTGTTGGTATTCTCTCCGTTTCCCCCTTTCCACTCCAGCGTCGGCGACCCATCGTCACGAACACAACAACCTCGCTCTCTCAACCACCGTTCAACCTCGACTATTCAATTGACCAGAATACTTAGCAGTCAGTCTACACAGCAGGTACTGACAATCCTTCTGCGGCTGCTTTTTTCTTTCTTGCATTCTCTGAGAGTTTCTGTTTGGTATTCTTTGCATCACGAGCAGCCATGTCTTCCCCGGCCGTATGTTTGTTGTCGTTTCCTCTTGTGAATCTATCGCACGAGTCAACCTGGCACTTTCACCATCTCTCCCTTCCCCCCTCCTCTCGCAGAGCAGCAGACCGTGTCAACTTCAGCTTCTCGCATCGCGCTGCGTCGCGTTGCCGCTCTTCACTCGTTCGAATACTGACATACCACGGTTACGCAGAAGATGATCCGCCGCAAGAAGAACGTGAAGAAGGGCATCCAGTTCTGCCTGATGGTCTGCGGAGCGTCTGGTACTGGTACGTCTCTGGAATATCCATCCCAGATCTACACATAGCTCAGCCCATCCGCCCCATGATTCTCCCTTCGTATCAGGCAACTTGACTTTACTGACCTCGTCGCCCACCAAATCACAGGCAGAACCACCTTCGTCAACACCCTCTGCGGAAAGTCCGTCCTCGGCCACAGAGACTCGGACGACCCGACCGGTGCCCACGTCGAGGATGGCGTCAAGATCAAGCCCTACACCGTTGGTACGAAGTTCCGGTCAAGCCCCCCACCACGTACGGTTGTGATCTGACTGGCTATATAGAGCTCGAGCTTGACGAGGAGGGAACCCGCATCTCCTTGACCATTGTAGACACTCCAGGTTTCGGTGACCAGGTCGACAACGAGGCCAGGTACGAAGCCCTCTCCGCCCGATGGGCCTGTTGGACATTCTCTCTCGGTAGTTCGCCGCTGACATCGAGCTTATAGCTTCTCCGAGATCGTTGGCTTCCTCGAGAGGCAATATGACGACATCCTGTCCGAGGAGTCGCGTATCAAGCGTAACCCTCGTTTCAGAGACAACCGCGTCCATGCCATGCTCTACTTCATCACACCCACCGGCCACGGGTACGTTTCGATTACCAGACAACGACACTGCTTGGACTATGCTAATATCTGACACAGTCTCCGCGAGTTGGACATTGAGCTGATGAAGCGTCTGGCTCCCCGTGTCAATGTCATCCCGGTCATCGGACGCGCCGACTCCCTGACCCCCGCCGAGCTGGCCGAGTCCAAGAAGCTGGTGATGGAGGATATCGAGCACTACCGCATCCCCGTCTACAACTTCCCTTACGATATTGAAGAGGATGACGAGGACACCGTCGAGGAGAACGCCGAGCTCCGTGGTCTGATGCCGTTCGCCATTGTTGGCTCCGAGGAGACGGTCGAGATTGGTGGCCGCAAGGTCCGCGCTCGCCAGTACCCGTGGGGTGTTGTCGAGGTCGACAACCCTCGCCACTCCGACTTCCTCGCCATCCGATCGGCCCTGCTGCACAGCCATCTTGCCGACTTGAAGGAGATCACCCACGACTTCCTGTACGAGAACTACCGTACCGAGAAGCTGTCCAAGAGCGTGGAGGGTGGTGCTGGAGTGTACGTTTCTGACCCTACAATTCCTGATTTGCCCAACGTGAAACTGACCTTTTGGCTGCAGCGACTCTTCGATGAACCCCGAGGACCTCGCGTCGCAGTCCGTCCGCCTCAAGGAGGAGCAGCTCCGCCGCGAGGAGGAGAAGCTGCGCGAGATCGAGATCAAGGTCCAGCGCGAGATCAACGAGAAGCGCCAAGAACTTCTGGCTCGGGAGTCTCAGCTCCGCGAGATCGAGGCGCGCATGCAACGGGAGGCGGCCAACTCCGGGACACCGATCCCCGAGGCCAACGGCGAGACGGAAGCTGCTTAAACAGGCCTGGAGTAACTGTGGCACTTCTTCGGCGAGTACAAGCGCATGCGTCTTTTGCAGATTGCTGGCCACTTTTATGACAAGACACGCCCCTTGCTTCTACGACTGCCACTTCGTATGCGAACGTCTTTTTTTCAAGCCTTGCCATAATGTCGAATGGGAGCGAGGGTTTGTTGATCGCCGATGCACTGCGGCCCCGGCAGCCCCTGGTCTCCACGGTTTGGAACGAATCTCGGTCTCTACACACGCGCGCGCACACACAATATCCGGGCTTGCCCGTCCCTCCTGATAATGATACCCTCCGTGCCTTCAGGAAAGCAGTCAACAGGGGAAGAAAGGCAGAAGGGAGAAAGGTTGAGAGAGAAAAGAGGGGGCTTGTCGCATTTCTTTTTCCAATACGTCTTTTCCAATTGTGGTGTCGGCCCATCACTTGATGGGCTGATCGTTCTCTACAGACGTTTGGGTCATTTTGTACCACTTTATTTCTAGTAGAGGACTTCTAATGCAGACAACCTAAATTTATTCCCATTTTTGAATTACGAAACTTGGTGTACCGGGGGCCGCGCATCAAATAACACATCACAGCTGTCGTGTGTTCTTGAATTTAAATGTTTACAACATTGGTCCATTTTGACACTGCGGAATAAACGATGTAAAAGCACTAAACTAAAACACAGACCCTCCCCAGAAACGCCCTGAAGTCCCAACCATTTCTCTCAACTGCGCACCATTATACACTCGATAAGAAAAAGAAAAAAAGAAGGCCGCGGAAAACTACTGACTTCCCACAGACATAGAGCCAGCAGAATCCAGTAAGTCCGTAGCGGAATACCCCGCCGTGTGTTGCCCGTCCGACATAGAGACCTTGAAGCTCGTAAAAATAAGCCCAGCCTTATTGTCCCTTCTCCCTGAACAGGGATAAAACATTCTTGCCCTGCTCATCTTGTCCTCCTGTAACAAAACCCATCAGAAATAATCAACCCCTCCTATGCCTCTAGTTGTTCGACTGGCTGTTCAGTATCCTCAGAATGGCCAGGAACAGGTTGATGATATCCAGGTACAGGCTGATGGCGGCGGCGATCTCCTCCTCGACGTGATGCTTGCGCAGGACCAACTGCGTGTCCACAAGTATATACCCGCTGAAGATCAGGGCAGCGAGGCCGCCGTAGATGAGCTCGCCGGTGCTGCTGTAGGGGAAGAACATGGCCATGAAGCCGAACAGGATGAGGCCCCAGAGGCCGCCAAAGAGGTACGGCATCCACGAGGTGAAGTCGTACTTGGTCTGGCAGGCAAAGGCAGTCAGGAAGATAAATATGCCTGCGGTCAGGATCACGGCGTTCAGGACGATGGAGGTCTCGTAGAGGGAGACGACGACGGAGATGGTGTAAGCCTCGAGGAGGGTGAAGCCGGAGAGGAAGAGCAGGTTGGTCGGGTAGGAGTGGCGCTTCCAGTAGGTGAGGATCATCATGCCGATGGCTCCGAACATCTATACCAAAGAAACCAAGCACATGTTAGTCAATTCAAGTCTGGCAGCAGAAGGCACGTTTTTCACATGATAATCACACTCCCCCCCCCCCCTCTTAACCGCAGGATGGGAAGAGCCAGGAAAGCAGCCGGGGACAAAATGGAAACGGGGGTGGGCAAAGAACGTACCGAGACGAAGACGAGCGCCGGATGGCTCTGGATCCACTGCTTGTAGGACTCGCTCACGAAGCTGATGGCGCTCACAGCGCCGGTGACGATCAGCTGGACCGTCAGGATCGTGTAGACCTTGCGGATGAACTGGTTGCGTATGTCGAGGGTTGCCTCCGCGACGCTCCCGCCGAACTTGAAGTCGTCGGGAACATTGTCCTCGCTGGACCGAGCGACACCATCGCCGCCAGCGAACAGACGCGCCTCGTCGTCGTCGGCCTGGTAGGAAGGAGGCGCCTGGCTATAGGCCGGAGCCGCGGCGGAACCACCTACAGGTACCGCGTCCGGGTCGTGCTGTGGGGCGGGGGTGTACTTGGTGCTGGACATGGCGGCGGGCTCTTTCTCCTGTTCGGATATGGTGATGGCGGGAGGATGCAATCGTCAAGGCAGCGGTGGATAAAATTGCCGATGTTGGAACGCGAGATGGGAGGAAGGAAAAGGAAAAGTGAGTCTGTAGGTGATGGTGCGAAGCGAGGAGGAAAAGAGTGGTCAGCTGGATGAGGCGTTCAGGTCGGAGTAAAGAGCCACGGAAGGTTGTAGAAGGCGAGTGAATGGGCTGTGTACTACTACAATAGTGCTAGTGACGGCGATGACCATATGATTGCGGCTCGCCTCGGCGGCGCCCTGAACCTGGGCTTAGGCAGTGAGTGCTAGGGCGTCAGTCACTCTGCCTTGCGGCGGGCTTCGTTGACTAAGCAGTTTGCCCTCGTACTTCTACAGCTAAGAACGCCTTACGTTCCCAAGGCTTTTTGCCCATGGCTACTCAACACAAGACTATTTACACACTCTATATATAGTATTTTACACATGAATTCCCCCAAGAGGGATTCCTTTGGTATTGATTGCGTGAAACAGAGTTGCAGACTGAAATCGCTACTGGACAAAATAGTCGAGTAGCACTTCCCTTGGGTGGTGACCTTTTTTTGGTTATTTTTGTCCATGGATCCGCGACGATTGTCAGGGGAGATGATATTGCTGACCATGTGCCTCAGATATGTGAGATCCATCATCCTGCAGAGATGGATGGAATGAAAGACTGAATCTCGGCAGGCATTAGCAGATCTGCACGGTATGTATCTGAGCTCCCGATAGTTCTCGATGTTACAAAAATGTCAACAAACAGTGACCGGATGCGGATGCACCAAGGAAAAGGAAAAGGAAGAGGAAAGTATAAACATAATAAGAGACAGGAAACGAAAACACTATCAGCTTACTCCCAAGTGTTCACTACTTCTAATGTGCAGTGAACTTCCATGATCTCAAGTGCAACTCCATTTTTTTGAGCCACAACTATCTAGCATTGGTATAGAGGTGAGGAGACCCAAGAAGATCTGCTGTGATATCAAAGCCCCTTAGTCAGATGCTTGATAAATTTCAAGAAAGGCGACCAAAGCGAAAGAGGGCAGAGGGGCCATGCATATTTGCGTGGTTTCAATGAGTAGGAGAATATGTTTACTGTGCAGAAGATGAACACTGGTCGTGATGATTCTATGCCTAAGCTCGATTGTTTCCAACACTTGGGAAGGAATCGTATGCGACAAGGAGAGACAAGCTTTGCAACTAATGGCCCAGAGCAGTCCAGTATGTACTCCTAAATCGTTTGGGGGTCCGTCCCTCATAGGCGCCTCTAATACCGGCACCGAGGACGCTCAGACGCCCGGTGTTGAAACATCATTAGTGACATTGACGAGGTCCATGAATGAGTTGACCACAATTGTTGAAGTGTGACTCGGTCCCACAGGCAGTAAAAGAGGGGGGCTTGTGTTCAAGATTTCAAGATCACATGCACATCATTGGCTGCCGCCACCCAAGTCTTGTCTATGGCAGATGATCCGCCCTTGATGTGATTGTGTGATTGCCGTACTGAGCATGGTTGCGCAAATTCACATAGGCTAAATTGTAGGGGAGAGACGTCTCACCAACCATTGAGCGGTCAAAGATGCCGGGGACTCGAGCACCCAGCTTGCCACTTGCCGCACTGCAACGGTACCATAGTACGTACCATGGATTGTACAGTACGAAGATCAACCGTTAGCGATAGTGTATATATGTATAGAGATCGTCCATAATAACCGCCAGCTTTGGGTTAGCTTGCCACATAGATCAAACATAACTTCAGGTCTCTCGAGAGGGGGTTGGGAGGCAAAAACATCAAAGAAACAAAGTCCCCTTGGAAATTGATGATTCTATCTGTCTGCGGAAACCCCCTGAACTCAATCACGTCGAGAGGGAAGGGGGAGAGGGGCGGGCGCCTGGATCTGCGAGCTGCGGGGATTTTCTCAACAATTACAGATATAGTATTACTTGCAGGCTGCATATACCGCCGTCATTTCCCCGCCTCTGGGAGCCCTGAAACTTTGGCCAGAATGGGAAATTCCACGAGAGAGCTCTAGGCCTGGAGCTTGCGACTCTAGCCCTCTACAGCACTGTGGTAGTGCCCTCCACAGGGCCCCCAGACACTAGCCTACTAACTCACCGCCCTACTCCAAGCTCCCGTCCCGCGGGCCCCTCTGAGGGAGAAAACCTTCCCCCAAGGCACAAGAACCCTGTGGGCCAATCCAGAGCCGCCTCAGGCGACACGGACCTAGACCAAATCAGGGGTCTCAACTGTTGGGCCAGTGAGACTGCGCCGGGAGGAACCAGAAAAACTTCCAGGGTCCTCCACTGACTTGCAGCTTCGCTTCTGCAGTTTCAAGGTTGTCTAGGCACACACAGGTGGCCACTGCTCCCCTCAATTGATTGCTCGTCTCTTGCGCTTTTCCTCCTCCAAGCTGTGCGCTTCAACTAGACAAGTCCAACCTCCCGATTTGTCGCCAGCCTCTCTCTCTCTCTATTCCCCCAGCTCGAGAGATGAACTGATCCCCCCCCCCCCCACACAATCGATCTCGATTTGAGTTTGCTTCACCACCTGTGGACCTCGAGAGCGGGCACGAAGATCCAAACACTCGTTTTTCTCTGCGAACCGCCTCCGCCAAAGTACTTCGACCAACCACCCATCCGTCGCCCTCCTGTGAGGCCTCGAATCTTCGTTCCCCTCACCTCGATCTAGTCGCACATCTTGAAGACGCTTGGCCTAGCGCCCGGCTCATCTCCTATCTCGGCCTCCTCGATTCACGGCTTACCGCTTGCCTCTTCCGCTGCCTTGCTTTTCTCCCTCTCTATCGCGCCAATTCCCCCGTTCTGCAGTCGAAAGCACGCCCATCATGTCCTCCCCGACCGTCAAAGGCGCCCCTCAACAAGAGCGCTTAGGAGTTTCAAACTCCGGCAGGTCGAGTACCGAGTCCAAACGGCCATCTTCAAGCTCTACTAGGCACAGCTACTCCCACAAAAAGGAGAACATGAATGGACCCCTCTACATGCAGAGCTGCAACAGCACTGTCCTCGTCCGGCGCGTCAAGCGAAGGGGAGACAGCCCCGCGAAACAATTGGCCCGCTGGTTTGTCGAGAACCAAATTGGTACGCTGCCCAACGCCTTCTTCATCCAAGGAGCCATAATTTGTGTCCCGACAGAACTGCCCCTCGACGAAGAGCCTCCCGAGATGTCATTCCCCCCTCCCCCCCCTCAAAAACACACCAGATCCAGAAAGCAGCAGCAGCAGCATAGCAGTGCATACCTTTGGGCGTATGGGGCGTTGTACGCCAGCCTGGAATTCTGGGTCGAGCACCGTCTGTGATCAAGAGCTTTCGAGACCAAGGACTAACAAACTATCCATCTAGGCTTCTCGTTGAATCTCCTGGCCCTCCTGTTCTGCGCCCACTACCTGCTTCCTCGATCCCAGGCCTATACATCCAAGTTCTTCACCCTGCAGTACTATAACGAGCAATCTCAAAAGTATGGCCTCGGCTTCGACGACACTTATTATGTGTTCTTTATTGTCGTGCTGTTCACCGGCCTGCGCGCCGCCACCATGGAATACATCCTGGCCCCCTTCGCCAATTACCTGGGCCTCCGCAAGAAGAAGGAGGTGACGCGGTTCAGTGAACAGGCTTGGCTGGTCATATATTGCGTCGTTTTCTGGTCGCTGGGCGTCGTGAGTACATTGCCAATTTTTTGCAGATCCCTAAGCCGGGTTTCCTGGTGATTGCGATTCGGCTCGCTAACCCAAGCCCCTCTTCTGTTCAGTATCTACACTACACCTCCCCAGCATGGCTCAATCTGAGGAACCTCTGGGCTACCTGGCCGAACCGTGAGCTCGGAGGCCTGTTCAAGTTCTACGTCCTCACTCAGCTGGGTTTCTGGTTCCAGCAGGTGTTTGTGATCAACATCGAGGAGCGACGCAAGGACCACTGGCAGATGTTAAGCCATCACTTTATTACAATTGTCCTGATCCACGCGTCGTACCGGTACCACTTCAACTACATTGGAAACGCCGTATTTATACTGTTCGATCTTGGCGACATCCTCCTTTCGGTATGTTCCCACTCACGGATGTCGACTCTATGGTGCCGGCCGCAAAAGCTAATAATTTCGCTGTGTAGGGCTCCAAGTGCCTGAAATATGCGGGCTTCAGCAACGCATGCGACGTCGGCTTTGGGCTCTTCATGCTGTCGTGGTTCGTGAATCGTCATGTACTCTTCAACATCGTCTGTTGGTCCATTTACAAGCACCCATCTGAGATCCTCACCCGTGGATGCTTCCGAGGACCCCAGAGCGAACTTGAGGGGCCATTTGAGCAGCCTGCGGGATATGGTCCCTATCTCGAGCCGTTCCTCAAGGCTGATGGGCTCGTGTGCTGGCAGCCCGTGGTCACAAACAGCTTCCTCGCCCTCCTGCTTGCTCTGCAGGTCATCTGCATCGTCTGGTTCGCCATGATTGTCAAGGTTGCCATTCGTGTCCTGCGAGGTGCTGGCGCGGATGATGTCCGCAGCGATGACGAATGCGAGGATGAAGAAGAGGAGGAGGATGAGTTTGTGTATGAAGAGGCCCAGCCGTTTGAGGAAGAAGTGGGCGTTGAGGAGCTTGATCTGAAGAGCTGGGAGCGGAGGACCGGTGTCAAGAGGACGACTACCACAGCAACTGGAGTCAGCTTGCCAGGCCACAGCGACCGCAAGGAGCTGTTGGGCCGGATTGGCTGTGAGAAGCAGGTCGACTGAGCTGCCAACAGCCTTGTTTCATGTGCCGATGGACCGATGCCAAAAGCCCGTAATCGCTGGCAGGGCACCTCAGGGTTCCTCAAGCGTGGCCCCCCCTTTTGGACTGGACGGCAATCGAAGTCTGCTCCGACTAGATTCGCCCTTACGAACGGATCCCCAGCATGACGTGATGAGACCCATCACCACCACCTTACGACTCCCCTGGCCTGTATGATGTCCAGGCGACATCTGATCTTCTCTTCGTACATACCACAAGACCAAAAGTTGGCGTTGCGGAGTTTTTTCTACTTCTGGTTTAGATATCTTCCAATTCTTATATGCTCCTAAGGAACGAGCGGTTTTTTCGGCAGCGGGAGAGGAAAGTCTGCACGATTCATTACTTATGGAACGGAAAAGAAAAAAAAGGCGCGGTTGACGTGGTTGCGCGGAAAATGGGAAAGGTGGTCGGGATTTTCTTGCTTGGAGACATCAAGGCTTGGACTGTATGGCGACGTTGCCCAGTCATCTGCAAGTCATCTCTCAATTTCGATTATAGAATCTTGGGTTCACGAACAACTATAGCTACTATCTATACCCCTCACCACCAAGAGGCATCCGGCAGGCAGGGTGCCCATTCATGTCAGGGTCTAGAATGGAACTTGTTTATTGGTCTTGTGGCCTCATAACCACGCTCACCTTGCCACTGCGATAACATGGAGGGGTCGTCAAGTGCAAGTGTGGCAGGACCCGATACACCTAGAGAAACCGGCAGCAAACGATCATCTCGAAACGACTACGACGATGAAGGGCTTCAAGGCTTGAAGCACTCACTACGACACATGTGAATCACCTAGCATCGGACGAACGTGCCATGCGATGATACAGCACATGGCCTTTGTCGGCAAAAGGCCCCACTCATGTGGGATGGATACTCCTGATAGATTCACAGCCACGGCGGTGAGGAAGGCTTGTACTGTGCTAACTTGGGACCAACTGGTTGAAACGGTACGTTTGATTGTCATGATACTCCCTAACTTTTAACCGTATCACAACTAAAACCACTGAACCCTTGGCTAGGTAAGTAAGTACTCATTATGAGGTGAGGATTACTCCGTATATGCTCTCACTTGTACCCTTACAACCTAAACTCCAACAAGCTAACTATGAACCAAGCCTTTTAAACTCCTCCCCCTTGGTCCCAAATCATCACACAAATTGTTTCATTCTCCACCACATGAGCCAACGTTTTCTTGCTCATCCCCCCAACCGACCAACCAAGCCTCATCCAAAACGGGCCCGAGGCAAGACTAGGACCCGTGCCCGGGCATCCTAGGGCCGCACCTCGGGGCGCAGTCATCATCTCGCTCGGCCAGGCGCGTCGTCTCGTACTGGCCGCGTTCCTCCGTCCTGGTGACGGTGATCAAGGTCGTCGCCGTGTGATGACGAGGTGCCAAGGCGGTCACGAACATCCCGTCGGGGATATTGGGCGGCAGGTCGCGGTCAGGACCCGGCGCCGGCGCCTCCTGGTCGGCCACAGAAACATAGACTTTGGGCTCCGGGACAGTGGAAGTGCGCTCCGGCCAGGGCATGACGGGGCCGCCGTTGGTCTGGGTGGTGGCCGGCTGGGCGGGAGGAAAGTGCCCGAGCATCGAGCTCAGCCTGGCGCGCACGCCGGCCCACTGCTCGTCGCTCAGCCCGATGGCCCAGCCTGGCCTGGGATCCCAGTCGTAGCGGGTGGGCTCCGGGGCAGACGAGGAGGACTCGGGGGCTGGCGGGGGGGCGATGACGGGGCCGACGGGCCCGATTGGGTCGAGGGGCAGGATCGACACCTCGGGGAGATCAGGCACGACAGGGAGGACGGACGCGGCGACGGAAGACAGGGTGGTGGAAGTAACAGCGGCTCTGTCCAGAGCGGCAGCGGTAGAGGCAGGGGCGGCGAGTACTCCTGACAGGAGGGCACAGGCCGCCACGAAGAATGAGAAGAGGGAACCCAACATCTTAAACGATGATGGGTGTAGAAGTTTTAAATGTAAAAAGAAAAAAGGATTGGCTCAGTCTCTTTTGGGCTGGTCCCAAGTCTCGGAGATCTATGCTGAAAATGATGGGGAGGGGGGAAGAAGAAGAAGGAGGAGGGGAGTGATATTGGGAGCGAGGAGACGGAGGTATTTATAATATTTGGTAACTGGTATACACAGGAGGAGTAAGAAGAGCTTGAAGGACTTGCTCATGCGTAGGTCTTGGATGGCTCGAGAATCTAGGCCTCTAGTCATGGCCTCTATGCACTGGTAACTTTGATCGTCCTCTTGTGATAGGACACTAAACCTTCGTAGAAGCGCGAAGAGAAGTATCGGTTCCTGACGATTCTTAATCTAATATGCCTTTGTCCACACCATAGACCAAAGGGTCACCGCCTATCAAGTCTCTGACTCGATGGTTCAAGATCTTCTGATGAAAGTAATGAGCCAAGCCCAGCACGTAAATGTAGTCTCGACCAGACCATCACCAGTCCACCACCTACTAATACTTAACTAAGTAATTAACACAATACAGGTATGGATTGCAGACTATACTTGAGGCTTTGCGCCGTGTAGGACTGGACATGCGGGAGCTTATACAGATTGAGGTCGTGCAGCCATCACGATAGGACGCTGGGCATACATGGTGCCAAGTAGCGAGGAACCTCCTTCTGACAGTTCGAGATGTCATTGATGCCTACTTAAGTTTTTAGACATGAGTTTTGGTCGAGTGTTTAGGCCTTTTGGGTCCGACGTACGATCGGTTCAGACCAGAAGAAGTTGGTGGGCAGATACGAGTAGAGGAGGAGAATGTGTTAGTTCCCTCTTGTAAAAGGCTCGTGATGAGGAGCTAGGCAAGTCTGGACAGGATATGGTCTATACGTCGTCAGTCAACCAGAACTGGTAGTTTCAACATATGAAAAGGGTCACGAGTAACAAAACATGGTGATAGCTTGGCCGGGTAGAAGACTTGCGTGGAATGTCACCTCGACAGTCAATTAAATTAAATTATAGAAGAGCCCAAGCCGCTCTCCCTGCCTGACGTACCACAGGGAATAGAATTATGCACGCCGTCGTGCCACCGACGAATTCTGTCAAGAGCAGGGCTCACATTCTGCAGATAAGTCGCCCAAAATGCAAAAATAATTCAGCATGTCAATGATTTTGTGGGGAGTATGCTACCAGGCAGGTGTCTATCATGCACACTGGTACGTTTTTCTAACTTGGTGTTCTGAATTCTGATGCACAAAAGCCCATCGAGAGGGCAACACTTCTGCGTACTGCCAACTATTGCGAAGTGTCCTCAGCCTTGAATGAGTCGACCCTGTAACTGCCCCACTATATGTGCTAGTGAGTTCGGTTCGTCAGAGACTCTTGGCTGAAGTCGAGTACATAGGCTGTTAAGTCTCTTCGCTATTTTCAACTCTACAAGTTGGCTGAAGTAAACAGTGTCAATCATTGTTGCAACCATCTCTCATATTTTGACCTTAGCCCTTCACACTCTCATATTATTCTTCTAACTCTTGGAAATGGGGCGGAACATCCATCGCTCAAAACAGCCCTTGGCCCAGCCCAGCAGTCTCTACACCCTCAGCCTCGTCCCAACAAACCCCTGCAAACTACCATCCCAAACCAATGAAATCAATGCAAGGCTATCATGCCAAGGCCAGCTGAGTCACCAAAACCCGCGGGCCTTGCCAAGAGATGGATCGACAGCCCTGGCCAATCAATCAATCCCCTCAAGACCCTGGCACAAGGAACAGAAAACAAAAAAGAAACAACCCAAAAAAGAATATTGAAATAAAAACACAAAGAGCCAAGCGCTAAACATAACAAACATTCCTGTTTGAAATTCACACTTTCTGAACAAAGGGGGAAGAAAAAGAGGGAGGACACGGCACGGTGGTTGGTTTAAGGCCCGCCCGCTTTATTGTGCCCGCCCGCACGTGGTTGGGATGGGCTGGTATGTCCCGCCCATTCAATTATTGTTCATGCCAGACAGAGGCTGGCGTGGGCATCCTGGCTTAGGCACAACTACCGCAATCACTGTGTCGAGAAGATGGTTTGTTGGGGGGGGGGGGAGGAGAGGAAGATGTTTCACCTCAGTCCTTCGCGCCAGAACGCATCATCCCCAACCCAAGCCAGTCAGCCAGCCAAAGTTTCAGAACGCGGTTGGAAAGTAAGTGCTTAGCATATATGCATATCATTTTTTTTCCTTCTCTTTCTCTCTTTCCTTTTCACTCTGTCAATCTCGAAGAAATGTGGATTCCTGATTAGGAAATAGCAATTATGTACACCGAAGAACACTAGTTTAATTCTTTGTTCATCTAGCAACAAAAACGCTCCTTGGAAGAGGGGGTCGAGCGCCAAAGGGGAAAAGAAAATAGCGACTCGCCAACGAAAGCAAAAAAAAAAAAAAATATTGTGTGGGCATCGAGAGGCACAACAACAACGTGGCTTCCCTCTCCCCGAAAAGTTTCCTTCCTACCCTTTCCCTTTTGTTCCCTCTCCCGTTCCATCCCTCTTTTTCCATTGTCATAATGCCGACATCGCTATCATCTATATATCCCTAGAAGGATTCATATTGTCGTAATGCCAGAACGAGCATGCATGCATTCAAGGACGCCGAAAAGAAACAAGTGTTGGTGCGCAGATATGTGTCCAGGTCGGCTTGTAGTTTCGCGGTGCACATGTGCCATATATGAAGGAATCAGGAATATATTTGACTGTGCCGCCAGTGCGATGGAATGGAAGACGAAAACCCCAAAAAAAAATTCGGGGATCAGGGAATACCACCTCCCCCCTCCCCCAACCCCTCATGTGGCTATGCAGACTTGACGACCGCCATCGTTCCTTAAGAGATCAGGACGTTGGCGTGGCCCAGGGGTGCAAGGACGTTGTCGGCGTACTCGGTCTCGACGTTACCGGCGGGCCAGTAGTTGCAGACGGAGAAGTAGCCCGGGTACTCGCTGTCCAGAGTGCCGGCCGCGCAGGCCTGGACGGCACAGCCGATGGAGGTGGAGCCCTTCCAGACGACCTGGGAGTAGTGGCCCCAGCTGTCGAAGAGGGTCATGTCGGGCTCGGAGCCGTAGCCGGGGTAGAGCTCGATCTCGTTGTCGAACCACGAGTTGGTGATGCTGGAGGCGAGGAAGGTGTTGACGTCCGTGTCGAGATCACTGCCTGCGATGTAGGCAATGTTCTGACCGTACGACTGTCCGTCAGTGACGCCAATGGTGCTAAAAGAATTTCAGGATCAGTATATGTTGTTACTTCGTATTGTGACATCAAATTCGTCGTGTAAGAAAAAAAGAAAAAAAGAAAAAAAGAAAGAAAAAAAGAGAATATAACTTACACGTCGTGCTCAAAGACGCAGCGGGCAGCCAGGGTGGCAGCATAGCCCGCAGCCGTGTCGTTGTAAGTGACATCAGGGGCGGAGCTGTTGGCACGGTGGATGTTGTGCTGGTACACGGCAATACCAGCAAAGTCGGTAGGGGAGGTGGTGGCAGAGGAGGATGAAGTGGTGGCGGCAACAACAATCTCGACACTGCTGGAGGAAGTGGTGGCAGCAGCGATCACGTTGACGTTGGCAGCCTCCTCGGTCGAGCTGGGGGCGACGGTGACGGTAACGACAGGAGCCACTTCAACCTCAGTAGAGGTAGGGGTGGGGGCAGGGGCGGCGACGACGTCGGTGACAGTGTACTGAACGTCGACGACGGTGGTCGCCGTCACGACTTGAACCACAACGTCGACCTCACGGGCCCTCAGGGGGCTGGCCAGGGTCGCGGCGGCGCCGGAGAGCAGAAGAAGAGAAGACCTCATTTTGGCTGAATTTTACTTCTCTTTTTTTTTCTTCTTTCGGGTGGTGTTGACCAGAGAGGAATCGAAGACTGGTCGACAGTCAGTTTTGTTGTCTGATTTTATTTTCTCTTTTAAAGAGAGGATAGGGATAGTAGGAAGAAAAGCAGAAGTAGAAAATGTAAGGGAAAATTAACGATAGGAAAAATAGTCACAAGAATAATAAGATAACAGGAAGGGGGGGAAAGAGTTAAGAAATCATGGTAGCAAGACAGAAACAAGAAACGAACGAAGGGGGAAACATGGACTGAAGAGGGAGGGATACAAATATTCCAGAGAGGGTTTTTGGTGTGGCGGGTGAGTGAATCATGAAGTTGCGTGTCATTGTACGCAATGGGCCCGAATTAGCTCCTAGGTGGACTTCTGGAAGCCCTTCTTTCGAAGCCACGACAACGTGCTTGAACGGGACGGCACAATCTTTCTTTCTTCCCCTCCCAACAAGCCAAGCAAGGGTTGACGAGTCCCACTGCCAACGATTGGGTGCTCTGCGGGTGAGAATAATACAATATAGCAGACCTTGGGCATGAGAGAAAAATCACGAGTGGGGACAACAAGACATAATAATTATGGTAACCACAACAGCCCTAGACAAACACAAGAAGAAGAAGAAGAAAAAGTTGAAGAAAAATAATCAAAATCAAACGTACCTTGTTGAGTTTCTGTGATGAGCCTTGGGGAAAGAAACCTGTCGACAGATCGAACGAAGGAGGAAAGTGAGGGGATAGTTATAAACGATATCCTCTCCAAGAGCAAAACAGGCAAGGAGGACAGCACTGCTGAAGCTAGTGATCCGTCTAGGATTGAGACTGATTCGAAAAGGTTGGATCTGAGGCAAGACTAGCCGGCCCGAAAAGGAATCACACAGGAAGAGTCAAGATGTGGTCGGACAAGAGTCGAGGCTCGGAGTGATCGAGGGGATCGTGACTTCTTTTGACTTGGGTTCGAAGTTGAACGTTGCACCGAAGGTTTGTTTTGGGGGATATAACGTGGTTCGAAGGAACGGAACGGCTGAACAAGCAGCGAGAGAGTGTTTGTGATTTTTTGAGAAGAGAATGAATGAGTGAATCAGAATGAATGGATGGCACAAAAAAAACTGGCCGGGCAGCGAACTCAATGAAGAAACCCTTCTGAGGCAAAAAGGTTATTCAGTGCAGCGGCGCTGTGGGAAAGGAAAAGAAGGAGGGAGGAGAGGAAAAGAGAGAATTGGGTTGCTTTACATTCGGGTATGCACTGCAGATATTAAGGTTTTGGGACGGGATGGGGGGTGGGATCGTGGGACCAGGGCCAAATCCGCCCCCCCTTTGCGTGCAAGCCACTTGCAGCAGCCCAGTGCCACTGCAGCCGTGCCCTGCTCCTGTTCTGTTGTGTGCCAGTGTCATGGCGGAACCCGCACGGCAAATGGAGGATCCACTCGTTCACCTTTGAGCAACATGAGCAGGGCTGTTGAGTGGCCTCGCCAGACGGGCCCAGCGAGAGGGAGCAAGGTGGGCCAGATCGTTCAGGAGATCAAATGATACTTGATACTCTGGTACCTACTGTACCACGACTACTGTAGTACGTATCCCACCCCCCCCCCCCCACCACCTGACGTGCTGTGCTTGGCTTGGGCTTGGGTTCTGATCCAGTTTGCCCCACCATGGTCGAGGCCCTTCATCAACTTCAGGCTGGGTTCATGGGAAGGCCATCTGCAAGGGCTTGGTGCCGCCTGTTGTTTCCTGGTCGTCTGTCGTCACCGTACATTTTGCTGCTGCTGCTTCTTGGTTCGCCTGTCTGGTAGGCCTGTCAGTCCTTCTCTGCGCTATTCTTGGGAAAATCCCTTGTTGAAAAAACAACCGTTGGTCCGAGGCATGCATGCATGCATGCATGTTTTGTATGCATGTAGTTTTTTTTAATGTGCTGCAGTCCATCCGTCAAGATGCAAGTCAGTCAGTCAGTCAGTCGAATCGATCCTGATCGATTCCTTGATCCTCCTCGAACTGAACCTACGGCCCCAGCCTCGCCCCATGCTGGCCAGGAATGGGGTTTTGCTGACCCAACGGCGGGTTCCCAGTGATCCAGCGCAGAGCACCAACCCCAGCAGCCGCCGCCGCCGCCCTCGGCTCGCCTGAGGACTACCCCTCGATCAATTTACTCGTGAGGGAATAATTTTAGGTGAAGGGGATACATTATTGTCAGCCCATGGGTCCTGCCCATGGCATAGCAGTTTGTTGCAGAGACCCCCTACCGCCGTGGGCCATTTATCAGAGCGTCGTATGTCCGACGATCCCCTATTCCTGGAATATTCTCCGCATGGGGGGAAGAGGGGGGGGGGGGGGTTTCGCTCTTGGGAAGGTCTTGGGACGGCGGTGAGGTTACGTATGTATGTTGAGGTCCGTCCCCAGGCGGGTAAGGTATGGGATAAGGTTTGAACTGATGCGTTTCCTCCGCGACGTCTGTGTGGTCGATTTCTTCTTCTTCTTCTTCTTCCTCTTCTTCTCCACCTGGTCTGCATGAAGTCGTCACCTGTGGTTTAATGACAGTACTACTAGTAGTCTGCTCAGTTCTGTACCTGGCCATGCTAACCTGATGATGCCCCTCTCCTCGTGATCGAATCTTGAGGTCTGGTCTGGGGATTTTGTCCATGGTTGATTGGCTGGCTGGCCAAGTGGCCCTTTGGTGGTGACGCTGCAGGACGTAGGTTGAATTGGCCGTGCCTGCCTTCTGAAATTAGTGAGTGGTCTTGCCCCTGCCTTAGCTCAACTTCTCGGAAACCCTTGACGCCCTACAGCCCGCCCCCTGTAGTAGTTAGTGCGCCCCCCCTGTACAGTACAGTACCTGGACACTCTAGACCCCTGCCACGATCGGGGATCTCCTGCAAGGTCAAGCTAGGTAGTTCCCTAGTGCCAGGCACGCCAGGGTACTTGGCCAGGGCGGCTCTGTCATTTCCCCATATTGCAGGGCGGGAGCAGATTGGCTCAACACACTGCAGGGACTTGGGTCCTGAAACAGCCTTAATTTGCCTTCCCGGCCCTCCAACCTCACCATCTCATCTATCTTGACCTTCTTCACACAAACAAAGATTCCCTCCCGCCTGTTTCCGCGGGGTCTGGCCTTGTTTCGTTTGATGGTCCCCCCCCCCCAGGAGAGGAGCAGGAAACAAGTCTCACGACTTCATTCATGATCATGCAATAGCGAAATGACAGAATTGATTTTCCCTCTCTTCTCTCTCTCTCTCTCTCTTTCTCATCTCGGGTCTTGGTCGCTCAGCTCACCGCCTCTCAACCTCAGGGGGAGACGGGAAACGGCACAATCGGGACGGGAAGGAGGGGGGAGAAGGGGGCCCATGGGTGAACAGTGTGTCGATGATCCTCCTTCCCGTGGCGCGCGAATTAGAATCCTGTATCATGCCGCGTTCCGTCCGCTGGGGCAGCGCTTTGGGCTTTTGGGCCGAGACGTCTTCCGATGAGCTACTATATACGTTACCAAGGGGAAAATAGTCCTTCAGCCACACTGCTTCAGACCATAATAGCACGACGCCGTGCTGCTGGTTTGTATTACCCTGCTGCAGAAGACACAGTTAGTTGTACCTGATGGCTTTGTTCGCTGCAGAAAACTTTTTTTTTTCCCCCTTCCCCTCAAAACCCTCTCCTTCGACACATCCCAATATACCGGGATCCACCAGATCTTGCATCAGCCACTGCAGTTTTCGCTGATCCTCTCAGCCCTTCCAAGAATCTGTCCGAAGATCTGCAAAAGAAACCAAGAATTGTCCGTCCGTGGTGGGCGCAGATACATAGTACTATGTACACACACTTTTCTGGTGACCGTCTCTGGCAGCAAAGTTACTAATAGTACGTGCTGTATATACTTGAGATCATACTATGTATATAAAATCTGACATCGGCGCTCTCTCCCTCTCCCTCTCCCCGCCACAGCTTTTAAACTACCGCCCACCTCCCCAGACCAGGGGTGACACGCGGCCGCCACAGTGAGGCCCCAGAATCATCACACTTGTTCAGTCTTTGCCATTTCCGGCCATGTTGAAGGGCTCAAGAAAAAGACAAACGAGACAAACCCCTCCCTTGAAGGCTCGAAACCACCCAAGAACAAGCCTTTCCTGTACGGAGTAATGAACGCAGCCACTAGAAGATATTCAACAGAGGTCCTATTTGACTGTCTATTGGCTGGACAGCTGCTTGCGCCAGTGTTTTGAATGCCGATGGGGCGGGCGGGCGGTAGGAGCTTGGGACCAGTACGAGGCGCCCTCGAGTTGCCATACCGTCATCTCGGCTCAGCCCTCCCTCCCCTACCTCGCACTCTGCCTGTCCGACTTGACTACACTGATCCGAGCCCGCAAGTGAGGAGATAGCTGCTTCGGATGGTGGATGAGTTCCGGCCCCCAGCACTCGACAGCCAATGGGCCTGGTCGCATCAACCACTTCTGTAATCGATACGAGAGGCTACCAGTGGTCTTCTCTCTCTCTCTCTCTCTCTCTCTATCTAAGGGACCGGCCCAAATGATGAACCAAGCGAACGTACTGGGGGGGCCAGCCAGCCAACCCCCACAAGGCTGCCGTATAATACCGCTATTGACCCCAGGCCAAAGCCTGTTACACCGCACTGTAAGTAGGCATCGTCGTCGCCGGACAATGTCTCACCAACCACCTATCGCAGACCTGACCACATCTTTGTTCAATGGGGCCGAAATACATACACAGACGGCTGGCTCCATCTCCACCTCGGAGACTCCAACCGCTAAGCTTTTGGGCCAGATGCTTGGGGTTGTCGAGGCACGAGACGATCACAAGACTTGCACGGCCAAGACACTTTTTTCTTTTTTGACTCGGCCACCATTCCGTCTCGTCCCTATAGGAGCGCTTTTGCGAGTCTGGACTTCTTCCCTTTTTCCTGCTCCTTGCACTACGGAAGCGTGGCGAAAGAATGTACACCACCAAAAAAAAAAAAAAAAAAAAAAAAAAAGATTCCGAGGGATGGCTTGTGAGAGCTTTTCCCCGTTTGGTGGATTTTCCCATTTGCTCGTCTCAAGAAGTCCAGACTCATGATCCGGCAAAAGTGACATGACTCGGAATCTTTGTGTGCAGGCTTGCCAAGTCGTCAACTGCACACGTACTACGAGGGGAAAAGAGAAAGAAAAAAGTTAACCTCTCCGACTACTAAAAAATATCTACGACGATAGGGGGGAGGGGAGGGAGGGAGGGAGGGAGAGAGAGCGTGTGTTCTTCTTCTCGCAATGCCAACCTGTTGACTTGCTGCTGTGCTCAAATGGCCCAACGCTAATCCTGCCGAGAACAGGCTGGCTCTTCTATTCGTGCCGTGGCGCAACATTTATCTTGCGAGCTATCTACCTTCGTGGTTGCTAGCTGTGCCACCAGCCCGTCTTGGCCGGTTCTTGGATGTTCAGTCTGGAAAGAGAGAGTTGGTCTCACAGAGAGGAGTGATCTTAAGTCCCTTTGCTGGCAATTGTAAGGCTAGCAGCAGTCGACGAACGACTTATGTTGGTGCGAGGAGCTCGGCAGTGGTTCCTGCGAGGCCTTGAACGCTGCGAGTGTACCATCCTACTTGTTCTTCTTCTTTTCCTCCTCCCTCCTCATGGTCGAGACGCGCGGTCCCATTTCTTACGGCTGTGTACATCGGGCCCCATCCATTCATCATCTCGCGTGGCTTATCCATACAAGATACACACTTCTACGCACAAGACCGCGTGGCTTCCCGAAGGGCGCCGTCTCCTGCTGCTAACCTAGCGTTGTGGATTAAGGCCACTCACGCTATGGCATTGTCCGCCGGGAGGAGGAGGAGCAGATGAATGTCGGCTCTGCGAACTCACAAGAAGGAAACCGGACCAGATCGCCCAGCACGTGTGGCGGCATGGGCAGGATGATTTTGCTTCCACAAGCACTATGTTAGTATCTCCGAAATGCTCGCACACGGCAGACGAAGGCTCCAGGGGACAACGCGGCAGCATCACCACGCCACGGCCACGAGGGCTATCGTTTGGGGAGGAGAGGCCAAAGGGGGGGGTTTTTTGGGTTTTTGTTGGTCTCCCAAGGCTAGTGAATAGGCTCGAAAAACGAACAAGACGGACGCCGTCTGTTGGCGGACGGACACGGCACGGGAGAATGAACGCCGCGTACCACTTTGGCGCAAGGTCGGGGAGCCGACCGGCCTGGAACTTTGCTCTGCCCATGATCCCAAACACCCCCCCCCCCTCTCTCTCTCTCCACTTACTCCTCTTCTTCCCCTCCGTCGTTGTCGAGTTTCTCGCCTCTAGTATGGGGTTTCCTTAAGAAACTCTACATAGTTCTGGGCGTTCTGGTCCCCGCATGAGGGCCGCGGACGAGGTTGAGTTTGCGCCATGAGCCTTTCCACGAGGCTAACAAGCTACCCAAGAAAGAAAGAAGAAGAAAAAAAGCACGCAAAATATTTGCATACATGCCTAACAACGCGGGACGAAATGTGGTGATTCCGAGGTTTCTTCCCCTCTCCCTCTCCCCCACCTCCCCCTCCTTTTTCGCACACCAACTAGACTTCGGAACATGTGGACGAGGATTCATGGGGTTGTACGACATTCCGCACTACGTTCGGTCTCCCTTCATGTAGCTATGGTACATGGTATCTTGTCATTATCGTGGTACAGATACCACCTTGGCTTGGTCGGAATGTTTCGGGGTTGTCCTGGGCTGCGAGGAAGGGTGGGAAGAGTGGTCAGCAGCCTTCCTTGTGAAGTCTCGACCTGTCAGATTCTGGGCCTGATAGGCTCCTCGGAGTAAACTCTGCGTCCGCCTTGTGCGAGGTCGCCTGGGCTCGTTCTGTCTCGGGATTCGCCTTTGGCTATTGGGTTGGACCGGCGCCGCCGGCTGAGTGTTGTCTTGGAGAAGGAAGGGAAAATGATGGGACTGAGAGGTTTCTCCGCTCTTGTTGATCTTCAAGTGGAGATGGCCCTTGAATCTCTTTGAAGGGATGGTTCTGCGGATCGAGAGACGTTTGAGAGGATTGGAGGAGGAATTCTCGGCACTCAGAAGGGATGCCGCCAGTGCGGTACACACGGACGACACGAGTCTCGCAGAGGCTTCTGTCCGTCTGCTGTGCCCTCCCTCCCTTTCCCTACGACCACCCACTAGCCCGCCGAATTTCTCTATGGCGTCTTCTCGGGGTGATTGTTCTCTTAGGCAAGCGCTTGTCCAATGCCTTGCCGCCAGGTTGAAGGGCGGTTGAGGAGGGACGAGGTGGCCTTCCGGTGGTGTCTGCAGACTTGGGATGCGGAGTATTCTGTACCACCTATTCTTCTCTTCTCCAAGATGAAGCAGGCTGCTGCAGGTAGGCGAGTTGTAGACAGTCTCGGATGAAAGCATGGCATGTTCGGACAAACTACTGAACACGACAGGGAAGAAATGAAAGCGCCCGAGGCGCGTGGGTGGCCGCAGGTTTCTGGCACCTCTTGTTCGCCCTGGTGACTGGATTCTGAACATATTTTCTTGGCTTCGGTCTCGTTCTTCCCAGCCTTGTTCTCTAGGTGTCACTTGGGCTGCAGATGATACTGAACAATTCGTACTCAGCCTGGCCAAGGATTTGTCCATAGCTGGAGGTTGGCTCTGCTGAACCAATTCGATTTTGAGTAGTGTTATCAGGAAGTCGATAGACACAATGCCAAATTTAATTTAATTTGATTATGGGAAAATAAATCTCTAGGCCCCATCCACATTTGAGAATGGAAACAAACTCACTCAAAATTGAAGTCGATGTTCGTGACGCCAGCTTGCACTCACCACTCACACTTCCTACTCTTGTCTTAAAGCTATGGGTGGTGGATGCTAACATGATAATAAACTATCTTCTATGCGCTTATAATGCCTCTTTTGCATATGAGAGCCCGAACAGGGGATGCTGTTGGTGATAAGACTGCGGCTGCATTTCACGATGGCTTTTCAACGTTCAATTGCCCTGCTTGTGGCCCTTCGTCGGGAGCCTCCTGCACTGCTGTGGGCTCCCTGAATGCCATTCCGACCGAGCCAGGTCAGCGTGGACTGTAGTAGTTGAAGAGTCAATGACCGATAAAACGATTTCCTGACTTCCCTATAGACCTGTATTCAAGGGGGTTGCAACGCTGTTACATTGTCCCTACCCTGCTTTGGGCAGTAGTCATCAAGGCATGATTAGATGCGGTCGGGCCACCTGGATAATGCTCTCTCCTGATTACACAGTAGGACGCAGACTCTCGGGTATATATGTCTGTTTTCGTTTTTTGAACTGTATTTTTTGATTGTCGTTCCTCGTCTAGGGTGTACACGCCTCTCGCGGCCTCGTCTTTCCTGCACTGAGCCTCGCGACCTATGACAAGTCATCTCCTCGATTTTCTCCGCCCCAAACCCGTCTTCAAGTGACACCTGCAGCGCCTCTCTATGACTCCTTGGCATCCTCATACTTGGCGATCCGCTGGTGTGGCACGGGCGCGTGTGCGAAGATGGGTTGTGAGCGCATGTGGACGGGGATTTTGCCTCCCGCGTCGGGGATGGTCTTCTCGATTTTCTGCAGGACAGGTCGGCTGGTCAGCATAGAAGAACACGAAGAGGGAGCTAGAGGACTAACGAGGTTGTGGAAGACGCATTTGTTCAGCTTCCATTCCGCTGGACGGCACTGCCATAGCTGGTGGTTGTTGTTGTCGAGGCACTGCCAGTGGGCCCGGAACTCTTCCAGGCAGTGCTTGTTCACGTCCTCGATCCTGTGTGGAAAAGTCCGTCAGCTATGTCTCTCCCTACTTACAACCTAAGGCTGCGGATGGTCGTCCGATTGACCGAGGTTGCCCCTTGATATTCTTCTCAGCGCGGCCCCCCTTCTCTTAAAACCCCCCTCTTGACTCGTGAAGTCGTTTGTGCGATGGCTTTGCCGGGATGCGGTTCTCGTGGTATATGGGAAACGTACACACTCCTCGCACATCTCGTGACCCTCCGGCCCTCCTTCAAGCACTCAAACTCGCCCTTGCCGGGGTTCTCGGTCTTGCACTGCATGAAATCATCATTGTAATCCTTGCAGCGGGCGCCGATAAAGAACGAAGCGGACAACAGGGGCGCCGAGCTGGCGCCGAGCTCCTTGACCTTGGGGATCGAGTCGGGTAGGGGCGTGGTGTCGTAGAGCTGCTGCTGCGAGAACCTGTCGTTGTGGGCATTGTCAGTCAACCGTGCTGCGAGATGCCCTGGCAGATACATGGAGGAGGGTCGCGGTGCCCCGACAAGGCTCGATTCGAGCTTGTGTGAGGCTGATGTTGGAGCCAATTGACTTACTGGGCCGGACGTGACGCCATGTTTGGCAGTTGTGTAGGGACAGAAGGCGGTCGTGGTTGGTGACGGGCAATTGGGTGTTCCCTTTGGATCTGGCAGCGTCCAGCTTGAGGCGAGCGAGCAGGTGAGTGAGGTCGTCTGGTAACCGGATTGGCGTTGGCGTAATTGGTTGCAGCGCCTTTCCAGGACCCACACTTCACAAAGTCCCAGAGGAGCCAGGGCCAAGCTTGCAGGGATGCCTACCCCAGAGCTTGGACTTTTTTTTCCTGCCCTATGCTGTACCTGCACTCGGCAGGGCAACACGCGCGGGTCCAAAGTCGCGACAACAAACATAACCTCCAACCAAAGTGTCGTACTATCACCCTGGCTCCAGTCCATCTTTGAGGGCAAGTCTGCTTCTTCTACCCTCTGCAGCACTCAACAAGCCTCATTTGATACCCTTTGTTTATCTTGTCATCTTTGAGAGCTGCTGTTGCTCGACTCGGACCTGGTCACTCGTATTCCAGCAACACCCCTCCTCCTCCTCCTCCTCCTCCTCCTCCTCCTCCTCCTCCTCCTCCTCCTCCTCTCTTCTCCTCCACCGACCGCCGTACTTCGATCCCTCGCCTCAACCGATCGCGTCCTCACCTTTTCAAGATGTCCCTGTTTGGTAAACCTGCAGGCGGTTCGTCGTTATTCGGCAACACCAACGCAAATTCCAACCCATTCGGGCAGTCAACCACTACCACACAGCAGCAACAACAACCAACACAGTCTCTCGGTCTGTTTGGGCAGAGCACTGCCGCTTCGAATAACTATCAGCAGCAGCAGCAGCAGCAGCAGCAGCAGCAGCAACAACAACAACAACAACAACAACAGCAACAGCAGCAGCAGCAGCAGCAGCAGCAGCAGCAGCAACAGCAACAGCAACCATTCGGCTTGTCTTTGTTGGGTCAATCTCAAACCAACCCTGGTGCCAGTCTACAGTTTCAAACAGGCGTTCCCTACAGTATGGGCTCCCCTCCTTCCCACCTATCTCTTCCTATTGATGAGTCTCTCTCCTCTTCCTCAACCATCATGCTGCCTAGCAAGACCCCTCACCTGGCCGGCATTGTTCCGTTCTGGGCTAACAGACACGTAAAAGCCGACCAGAATTTGCCCCAGCGCCTTAATACTATTGTCGAGAAATGGAAGCCTGGTACCTCGGAATGCGCCTTCAAGTACTACTTCTACAACAAGGTGGACGAGGCTACCGTCCCCTTCTTCCACCCCGGCCCGAACGACGACCCCAAGGAATGGGAGGAGGCCCTGCAGAACAAACCTGCACCGGGCATGATGCCCGTGCTGGCCTCTGGTTTCACTGCTATCGCGGAGCGCCTTAAGAACCAGCGCAACGTGATTAGCATCTTCAACCAGCGCCTGCACGAGATTAATAACTGTCTCGACTCCATCCTGAGCAAGCACGATCTCGACTGGAGCGTCAAGATGATCGAGGCCCGTCGCAAGCACGAGGTCCTCCGGCGGCGGACTCTGGTACTCGCAAGAAAGGTGCAGGTGCTGCGGAACCGGGGCTATGCGCTGTCAGGCGATGAGGACGAGCTGCGCATAAAGCTGGAGAACATGGAGAAGGCTGTGCAGGATCCCGCGGTCAACGCCAGGCTGGACGAGCTCTGGAGCCGCCTGATCTTCTTGCGGGAGCAGGCCCAGTTCCTGAAGGACGAGCTGGCCAAGAAGGGTCTAGGCGAGGATCAGGGCCTGGATGGCGAGGTGGAGGTCAAGGTCAAGAAGGTGAGTCTGAAGCTCCAACTCAAGGAAGGGGGGTTGTTTGACCATCCTAGCTAACGAGACGGGCAGATTGTCGAAGACTACGAGAAGCAGCTACAGCACCTTAGAAAGGAGTGTGAGCTGATCAAGAAGGACTTTGACGAGTACGAGAAGGACCATCCGAGCTTGAAGACGAAACGAGCCGTCTGAAATAGAAGAGGAAACAAGGGCACAAGAATTCGCGAACAATGCCTAGGACGAATCAGGTACTATGGCACGTGGGGATGTAGAACGACGATGCCACGAAGACTTTATATTTGTTCTTTTTTTGGGGGGGGGGGGGCGTGCCTGTCTGTACGACGCAGAAGCATCGGTGATGATACAGCGAGAGGAAAACGAGCACGAACATGCAAAGGGATATGGCTGCAAGAGAGCACCACTGAGGATCCTTGCGGTCTGTATCATGAAACCACCCCCCTGCCTTGTAAGGGTGGGGGGGGGCGCTTTTTGGGCTTTGATTCTTGAAAGTGCGCAGCATGAGCCTCAACTGGAACTGGAGATGCGAAGACAGAGGGCGCGATCTAGAGGGCACGAGAGATGCCAGCTGAAGCTGTAGAAGCACCGCTCCATGAAAAGCATGGATGCGCTCAGGGCGCCAAGAGAACAAAACACGCCTGCATGTAGAAGGCACACACAAGAGTTCCCGCTCAAATAGAAACATCAAAACGATTCCTCCCCAATAATCACTCCGAGCGCAATGCTGCTACCATGTAAAACTCCGTGTAATTATGATATTTGATATTTTCCCCATCCGACCATCTCAAGTAATAATCCCGACAGCTTTCCAAACCAAAAACACCCTTCTCCCATCCATCTATTGTGTTCAAGACGCTGTCCCAGGTAATTGCCAGGCCACCAGATCGTCCCTGATCTCCCACTCGTTCAGCTCCCTCGCACTCTTGAACCCGCTCCGGCCCCTCTCGCTCTCGATCATGTTCGCCAGGCTCGCTATGCTCTCGCTCCGCCCTCGCATGCCCAGACCGCCACCCCGCTGGCTGCCCGCCTCGCTGTCTCTGCTCCCGTCTCGTCTGTGTGGCCGAGGATGGGGAGTCCCGTGTCCAACACCACCACCACCACCACCACCACCACCTTCGTGCCGCAAGGCACCCACGCTCTCGCCACTTCCGTGGCGGGCGTGGTGTCTCTTTGCATTTCCCCATCCTCCTCCTGCCGGGCCCCTGCTACCCCTCCTGCCGACGTCGCCTGGGCGGAGAAAGTCGTCGCCAGCCCCGCCGGTCGAGGACCCGCTGTCCTCGCGGCGCATCATCTTGCCACGTCCGAAGCTGCCGCCGCGCTTCCCGTGGCCCCGCGGCGTGACGTCCCCAGGGCTGTGACGATGATTGACCTCGTCGCCGTCGGACCCGAACCCGTCGCCGCCCTGGAAGATGTCCTCGATGCACTCACCGGCAGCCAGCTCACCTGGGTGGCCGGCCCACGACGCGGCAAGGGCGCGGCGATACATGTCCTGCAGCTCGTAGAGATCGCCGCCGGGCTTGGAGCCGGCGACACCTGAAAACTGAGCGCTCAGGCTCGCGGCGTCGTGCTCTGGGTGGGCGTCCTGGAAGTGTTGGCCGAACTCGCCGCCGGCGCCAGGGCCGCCGGCACTGAGTTCACCAGCTGCGGCGGAGGAGCTCCCTGTGATGCCCATGCCGGTAATGCCGCCGAAGACGGGGGCGGTCTTGAGCGGGGGTGCGACGTAATTGCGTTCACCGTCGAGCTGGATCATCAGGATGCCGATCTTGAGGGTGCTGTTGATCTTGGAGTCGGTCATGAGGTACCGCCGGATCACACCGTCCTCGACGTGTACGAAGTCGGGTTGAGGTAGGAGTTGTTGGGGGGTTTGTTGTTGTTGCTGCTGCTGCTGCTGCTGCTCGTTGCTGATAGAGGGTGGCCTGGTGCTGTCGATCGAGGTCTTGGGGCTCGTGGGCCCGTTCGTATCGGCGATTGTGACGGGCGATGTGGTCGACAGGCTAGACCTCTTGCGGGTGTGGCCTCGCGATGTCTGGCTGGAGGAGGAGGGCTTAGGCGCGGTGGTCGCAGAGCTGCCGCCGTTACCACCAAATGAGCCACCAGAGACCGAAGGCCTGGGCCGGAATCCCGAATCCCGTATGAAAGCCTCGCTCTCCTCGACATACTCGGCCAGATTCAGCGTCAGACGGCCTAGGGTGATCCTCTCCTCACGGCTGTTGCCCCCGCCCCCGCCCGCACCGCCGGGGCCGGAGGAGGAGGGGGCAGTGGGAAACTCCTGCAGGACCTCGAGCTCGATGGGGCACTCGGCCAGACTGTTGTTCTTGTCGATGGCGAGGCGGACAGGGATGATCTTGCCGTAGTTATACTCAACGCGGTGGTTGGCGATGGGGCACTTGGCGGTGCGGCCATGGTGGCTGCTATGGATGGAGTGTGGGAGGTGCCATTTTATGTGAGAGGAGCCATGGACCAGAGGGACGTTGTTGAGATCATAGATCTGGAATGCTCGGTCAGCATGTTTGTGTGAGATGTGGAGAGAGAGAGAGAGAGAGAGAGAACGGAACAGGTGATGTAAGGGGGCGTTGTAAATTACCTTGAGGTGTACCTCGAATTTTGGCTAGTGAGAGCGAGTTAGATAAAGTTCGTTTTCAGAAGGTTATGGGCCTCTTTGGGAGACGTAAGGGAGCAAGGGAGTTAGTTGTCTTACCCTACGAGCCTTGTTGACTATCGGGAGGAGGTGCAAGTTCATGTTAGCCACGGGGAAGGGTAAACAGCTGTGGTTGGCTCTAATCTCATGGTACGTATGATGTCTGAGGCCACCGAGAGAGGGAGAGAGAAAGATGATTTGGTTTGTTGTGAGGAGGAAGAAAAGAGAATGGAGTCAAGTGAAAGAGAGAAAGGGTGTGTGTGTGTGTGTGTGTGTGTGTGTGTGTGTGTGTGTGTGTGTGTGTGTATGTGTGTGAGAAATGAAAAAAAAAAAAGTGAGACAAGGGCGACGATTGGTTGGAAGAGGCAATGTCAAAGTCAATAGTCGTTGTTGTTGTCGTCGTCGTCAGCCACAAGCCACCTCCTACAGCTCGCTAGCCCCAGAAACTCTCCACACTAATAGTATCTATCCTTCTTGGACAGGGTACAAGGGCAAGAGGAAAGATGAAGAAGACGATGGTGGAGGGTGGGATGGGGCTTACTGAGGTGCGCCATCACGCATACGCAAAGGCTCACATGCAGGTGACCAAGATGATACTGCTTGTCACCCGCATGGGGGGTCAAGGTGCGTTATATATTGTGGCGAGGACGGACTGATACTGACTGCTACCTGATCGAGTGTGCTTGCCCTGCTCTGGCTGGATCGATAGATGGGATGGGACTTTGGCTAGTGAGCAGCAGCGAGCTGCAGTGACGTCGGAAGGGCCGGGTCTGGTTCCGTTCCAGCCGAAACGATGACAGGGTGAAACAGGACCAAGCCTGTCTATGAAGAATGAGAGAAAGGCCTTTCCTTGTTTTCGAGACAAAAGAAGAGATACACGATAGAACGAAAGACGGACGGTGGTGTTTGCCTGTCTGACAAGGATCAGTAAAGCTGCCAAACACACAGACACATTCTCTCTCTCTCTACTGAGTACTTATGGAATATGGTGTTGCTGAGTACAAACCGTCAGCCCCCTTACAGACGGACCATCCAGGACGAAAGAAGATGGGGAAGATTGATGATTGACCGCGGTGAGATGAGGACCGGCTCGTCTGGACCATGTGGAGTACAGTAGGATTTAGGGCTGTGCACACACTCAAGTACTGTACTATAAAACAAAGTACCTCTTGGAAGATGAGAAATGAAACTTGAGATGCCAAAGAGCCCTGTTGAGTGGGATGTCAATTATGATTATGAAGGAAAGAGTGAATGTGTAAGGAGCAGCTTACTCGTTGCTGGAGGTCATGCGTAAACATGAAGAAGGAAGCAGCACGAAGAAGGAAGGAACTCTGCAGCTAGTTACATCGATCGTCGACACTGCCAAGCTGTCCATGTACTTTGTTTGTACCTTGTACTCCATTAGGGGCAGGGGCAGTTGTGGCCCGCCCGCCCTTCACTGGCCCAGGCGCTACAAACCCCCCTTCCCTTCCACTGCTAGGCCTGCCAGGGAAGCCTTTCAAAAATCTACCAGGGTACACGCCTTGGGCATACTGTGGTACCTGCTGCAATTACATCGGGTGCCTCAATACCACTTTTGAACCTTTTTTTTCTTTCTTTCTTTCGAGGGTCAATATCGGAAAACTTTCAAAACAACACACCGTCCTCAACCATGGCTCCACCACCTCCTCAAAACCCAGGAGGAGGTCAGCCATCTGGACCTGCCAGGAAACGCAAGGACCCGCCTAATGGCCAAGGTGCCTCCTCCTGGTCCAGGCCATCTCAGGTCAGAGAAGGCGGCGGCGGCGGCGGTGGTGCGCGCTCCCACAAGCGCGCCAAGGTCCACGATGCCCGCGTCATACGCGCCCAGCCGGCCGACGCCGCCCTGCGCGACGGCGAGCTTGACCTGCAGGCCTTCCTGTCCGCCCGCGAGTTTGAGATACGCGCCCTGACCGCCGGCATGAGCGCTTCCAAGCACATCAACAACCGCCGCGCCTTCCAGCTTGTGCCGCGTGCCATGCGGAGGCGCACCGCCTCGCACAACCCCAAGAAGCTGCCTAAACAGCTTAGGGCTAGGGCGCGTCGGGAGCAGGTCGAGGACAACACACCTACCGTCGAGGCCAGGCGGAGGAAGCCCAAGACCGGGAGGGGCAGGATCAGGGCCGAGGTCGCCAGGAGGCTTGGGGTCCTGGCAGAGAAGAAGAAGAGGCGGAGGAAGTTGAGGGAGGCGAGGAAAGGGGCTGGAGAGGACGGTGCGGGAGCAGGTGATGGGGAGAGGATGGAGGTGGAGGTGGAGGAGTCGGCCGCGATCAGGCAGCTGATCGAGACGAGGCCTGCGAGGCCCAAGATCCGGCGAAACTTACTAAACGAGCCCCCAAGGCCCAAGTCGAGGTTCAGGAAACGCCAGATTGACAAGACCTGGTTGCCAACGCACCTGTGGCATGCGAAGAGGGCAAAGATGACCCCGCCCAAGGAGCCATTGTGGAGGTTTGCCATACCACTGACGCCGAACGAAAAGGTCTACAGGCCAACGCACCGTGCATCGACCGTCAGGGGAGCTATGGTGTGGGATATGAGCTATATGAGCACGATCGGCCTCTACGGCCACGAGGCTGGCATCCAGAGGATCCTGGGCGCCTTGGGCCTGTCTCACAGCAGTCTGTGGGATGACCGAGGCAGGAAGTGGAGGGAGGGCTGTCGCAAGTGGTCGGGCATGTTGAGCAAGGAGAAGGGTGACGCCAGACGACCAGTCGGTCCAGCCACCGTCATATGGAATCCTAAGCCAGTCACAGTCCAGAATGCCGATGGCCCGCCTCAGCCAGCCAAAAAGGTGGAGAGACAAGTCTTCATAAGACTGCATCCTTCGTGTTTTCTTGAAGTCTTCAACATCCTCACCAGACTCATCAAGAGAGAGACACCGAGGCTTTATGTCGAAGACTTGCGCTTCGAAGTTGGCAGCATCGAGCTCACAGGTCCAGGGGCGACGGAAACGCTGCTGGGCATCATTCGCCCATACCATGAGGCGCCAGAAGAAAAGGAAGACCATGCTAGGCTGTTTGGATCACTCCTCACCACTGTCAATGATGCTGCTCTTCCCTCCGACGTTGTTTTGGGATTCTCTGCCCAAGATCCACGTCTGAAACACCCTCCACGTACAGTCCAGGCCCGAACAGGGGACACGACGCAGCCAGACGACTCCGACAGGACGCCTTCTGCTAGATCCCCCGCACCATTCCTGCTGTTTGACCGCATTTCGCGATTCAGAGCGTCCTGTTTTCCTTCACAGAAGGCTCTCAACAGACGCAGAGGCACAAACCCGCCAGGCCACCCCCTTCAAGTCAGCAAGGCTGACCCTCCCTTCCCCGTCATCCTATTGTCCTCTCGCTCGAAAGCCTCTGCACACAACACTTGGACGCTGCTCGCACCGTGGAAGTGTATTCTGCCTCTATGGCACAGCCTGGTGCACTACCCTCTCTCAACCGGCGGCACTCCGCGCGTCGGTGGCCTGGACGAGCTGCGCCAGGTGACCTTTGAGCAAGGCTTGCCCTGGTTCCCAGGAGATTTTCCAGGAACGGAAGCTGGTGCTGCCTGGGAGCTTGAGCAGCGCCAGAAGAGGAAAGCTGACTGGGAGCGAAGGCCAAAATCGAAGCGAGTGGCCTGGGAGTCCCTTGACTTGGGCGCAGGCCGAAAGGGAGAGATCGGTCTTGGTTGGGCTTGTGAATTTGAGAGGCTGTTTGGGCTTCGACAGGAGCCCGAATCGGACCAAGGACACACCGCGGCAGAGAACATCGACAAGCCGAGCCAGAAGGAGGCTGACGATGCCGACAAAGTCGAGGAACCTGTTAAGACACACGAAATACTACCTCATCCCCTGACGCTCGTCCACCACCTCTCCAAGGCCACCTTCAACACACTTTTGTCCACAAAGTCCCCAGAGCCCCGACCACCAAAGTACTCCATCGCCACCGTCAAGATCACCTTCCCCGGCCGTGGCGTCGTGGAGCCCTGTGCCCGCATCTACCGGCTCCCTTCACGCAAAGCGGCAGTCCGGCCCCAGCCCACAACCCAGCCCGAGGTCCCAGCGACACACCCGCCACCGCAGACCAGAGAGCTCCCCACAGACCTACGCGACCAGTGGCTAGCTAAGCTACCTGGCTCGAGCACCAGGAGACCAGCAGCCCTTGGCAACAATAACAACTACAACAAGAAAGCCGCCAACCAGCCTACGCGGTTCCCACCGGACGTGGACCACCACACACAGAAACTCCTGCTCGTCCAGTCCCTCGTCACCAAAAAGGTCCCCTTCCCCCCCCCCGAGAAGCTCACGGCCTCCCGTGACAACAGCGATCACCGTCACCCTCTCATTCCCGGTGAAGAGGACCTCATCGGGTACGTCACCAAGGGGGAGTTCAGCCTGTCCGAGGGCAAGGGCGTCGCCATCGGTGCCGTCTCCGTGGAGAAGGCGCTCGAGGCGCTGCTGATGGCGGGTGACGGTCGGGAGGAAGGGCGTGTTTGTGTGGTGAGAAATGCTGGCGAGGTGACAGGGTGGGTGGGTAGATGGGAGGCTGTCTGAGCGGACTAACTGACTGACTCTTTGCTACGAAATTTACCACCATGTCTTTGGGATTAGTATTGCATCCAAAACAATATGCAGTCTCACAAACAGGCAAACAGTATTTCACTCTCTCTTTCTCTCTCTCTCACACACACACACACACACACACACAAAGGAAGGACAGTGTATCGTGCGTGTGCCCGCGAGAAATTCATAGGAGGGTACCAAGTGAGTGGTTCGTTCAATAGAACATCATATTCAGAATCAGACTGCTATGTGCTTTGCCTATGCAAAAATGACGATGCATAGGAGCCGCCGCCGCCGGTGTGTGTACCATGGGTCTTCATCCCTCATAATAAAAGACAAAGCAACGTCAAAAGATGGGAAAATCTCCCCTACCCCCTTGTCTTGTGAACCAACCAAAAGATACCACTCCATCCCGCTCATACACACACACACACTCTCTCTCTCTCTCTCTTTTTCTCTCTCGTTATTTCTTTACCACACGTACCCGCCCTCCATCCTTCTATTCCACCCCCACACCCCCCCCCCACCTTGGGGCCTTTACTTGCTTTAAAATTACTCATAAATCTGCTCCAGCCCCTCCCAGGCCTTGGCGTCCCCGTTCCCGGCCTTCTCCCGCTGCTCCCAGTACCTGCCGTTGAACTTCCAGTACTCCTCACCCGTGATCTCGCACCTCGCCTTTGTGAACCAGGCCGGCACGAACTCGTCGCCCTCGGCCTCGCGCGCCCGCCTCCGTGCGCGCTGGCCCTCCTCGAGCCGGTTCTTCTCCGTGGCGGCAAAGTCGTACAGGCCCTCCTCCATGGCGCGCTGGTCGGGTCGCAGCCGCGAGTCGGTCGGCGGGAGCCACGGCCGCAGCTTGTCGTCGATGTGGTTGAAGGTGAGGACAAAGGGCGTCAGGTTGAAGGGGATCCCCTTGGGCCGCTCGTTGGCCTGCCAGATCAGGAAGGCCTTGCTGGGGTCGTTGAAGCTGCCCTTGTAGATGGAGGCCGAGTCGTTGGCGGCGTCCGAGGGTGCCTCGACGGTGGCCTCGTAGCCCGGCGTGACGCGTGCGTACAGCTTCGAGTTCCACCGGCCGCCGATGGAGATGCGGACGTGCCCGCTCGCGTCGACGACCTTGCCGGTGATCTGGTACGCAGACGACTCCTTCCAGCCGCGCGGCTTGAAGTCCAGGTAGCAGACCTCGCCCGTCGTCCAGTTCTTGACCTCCATGGGTCCGTAGTTGTCGACGGTGGGGTTGCCTGTGATGATGCCAATGACTGAAGACGTCACCTTCTTCCACGTGAAGAAGTCTTCCTTTCCGCCGGATGTCGGCCGTAGCTTCAAGAACCACGTACCGAGCGGGTTGATGTCAAACGATCGGCCGTAGAACTTGGACTTCACATGCGACTCGCCGTAGTACGTCCACCTCGGCGCCTCGGCCCAGGCAGCACCGACAGGTGGGTGATGGCTGACTTGCTCGATGAAAAAGCGGTAGTTCTTGTCCGGTCGGACGTATTCAAACGTCTCTCCGAGGAGCGGATTAAAAGGCTTAGCAACACGGCCGATGGTCGACGCGTACTCGCTTGCGGCAAAAGCAGCGATATACAGGAGTCGCTCGATCGAGTCGGACCGGTCGGCAGCAAGATCCAGAAGGTCAGCATACTCCATGTCTTCGCCACAGCGGTAGAGCAAGGAGGTAGGCTCGTTGAAGGTGACAGGCAGTGTCATCTTGGTCATGTCCTTGCCGATCATGGATTTCAGAATACCCTGGAGAAACGATGTGTTAGCTTTGTGGCGCATAGAGGACCCAAGTCTCTCCCCCCCCCCCCTACCACCCACCAAAAGACAGCAAAGGTGACTTACCCAAAGTGAGATCTTGGGCCTGTTGTCGGCATCAATCTTCAGCCTCGAGCGGATACCATTTTCGTATCCGTGGAACGAGCTGCTGACATCGATGATGCCAGAATCAGCCGCCGACTCTTTCTTGTCATCGGTCGTGACTGCTGTGGTCGTTGCAGTGACGGGAGGCAGAGGTTCGGCCTCGATCTCTCCAGAGTCGACGGCGTCGAAGAACTCCTCGTCCACGTCCGAGTCGTCCTCGGACAGATTTGCAAGCTCCGTGAGCACGGTCTCGCGGCGGGCGAAGAGCCTGGCCGGCGACTTCTGCGACAGGGCAGGCGTGTTTGCGGCCGAGAGCTCGCCCTCCTCTGGCACCTCGGACAGGTTAGGGCTGTCGGTCATGTTGGCACTGCTGACGACCTCCTTAAGCATGCGCTTCGTCTGCTTGCGCTTCTCCTCGGACTCGCCGATGCGTGCCTGCAGGACCTCCTGCTCCTTGGCGACGTGGGCCATGCTCTCCTCCCACATCCTCCTCATGTCCGTCTCCCGGTCGAGGCGGTACTGCCAAAAGGCATCCCTATCACGAGAGATCCTCATCAGGTCGCCAATGAGCCCAACCATTGAGCGAATGGCGGCGTCGTACGTAGCCAGGGCGCCGGCCGTCTTAGGGTCCGACAACTTCACGCCCGGGTTCTGGCTCGCCTCTGTGACCAGTGCAGCGTTGACCTGGGCCATCGTATCCAGCTGCAGCTTCAGGGACTGTGCAGTGATGTTGAAGGCGTCCTTGCCGGCGCCCGGCTGATCCCTGCCGCTCGAGGCCTCACCGTAATCGTCGTCATCGTCGTGGTCCTCCTGCATGACGGACATGCCCGCCCTGGTCTCATTTTCTGTTTCTGCATACTCGTCGTCCTCGACAAAGCTTCCTCCCGTGCTCGCCATCTTGCCCTGGGACTTGTTGTTGTTGTTGTTGTTGTTGTTGTTGTTGTTGTTGGAGGCTAGGCGGCTGAGCTGGGTACTGCCCCGGGGGACCGGCTCGAGGAAGCTGTTGCTCTCGCTGTGTGCCTCGCCGCTGCCGCCCGCACCGACCTGCGCCTGCTCCTTGGCCTTGCTCAACATCTCGGCATTGGCAGCACGCTGGCGCTCCTCCTCCTTGGCCTGGTCCTTGGTCCACTGGATCGCATTGTTCAGGGCCCAGAACCAGCGCTTGGCCTCGACCTCGTGGTTGGCCTTCAGCGTGTACTTGACCGAAGACTTGCCGATGATCTCGAACTTGGTCTTCTCGTCCGGGGACATGTTGAGCTTGGCGATGCGCATGTTGATGGCGCCGCGGCAGGCGGAGCCCGAGTCGTCCTGGTGCTTGTAGTAGCTGAGGACCCCATCCTCGAGGACGAACCACCTCAGCTGGTACCCCTTGCGGTAGTTTGTCCACTTCTTCAGGTAGCCCTTCATCTCTCTCGCCTCCTTGCCCAGGAGGGGGTCACCGGGGGTGGCGGCGGCAGCCTGCGATGCGGTCCCGAGAACAGCCTTCTCCTGGATGCCGCGCTGGGCAGCCACGGCGGCCGGCGACTTCTTCAGCATGGCACGGGTCACGTCGTCCTTGGTGACGTCCTGGGGCAGCTTGCCCTTGCGGTCGCGCCTGAAGGGGTCTGCGCCGTGCAGCAGCAGCAGCTGGATCAGCGTGGTGTTCTTCTGCCTTGCCGCCTCGTGCAGCAGCGTGCCCCCAGCCTGGACCGTCACCGGGTCGAGGACGAACTCGGTGCTGTTGATGTCCAGCACTGTCTTGAGGCGCGTCTCCTCCAGCACGTGCTCCAGGGTCTTGTAGTCCTGCCTGCCGATCAGCTCCTGGACCTGTCTGATCTTGCCCTCGGCAAACAGCGAGCGCGACAGCTGCAGCGCCTGGAAGATGTCGGCATTGCGGGCGAGGTCGAGGGGCAGACGGCCCTGGTTGTTGGCGATGGCATCGTTGATGTCGTCCTGCTCCAGCAGCAGCCTCACGACCTGGGTGCGGCCCTGCGTGGCGGCGATGTGCAGAGGCGTGTTCCCGTCCTTGTCGCGGGCGTTGATGTCGATGTAGCCCGCACCGTCGGAGACGACATACTCGACGACAGGGAACTCGGCGCACTGGATGGCGAGGTGCAGCACGGTGGTGTCCTCGAGGGCGCCCCCGGCGAGGGTGCTCACGGAGGAGGTGCTGGCGCGGGGCCCGCTGTCGGAGGTGTCGCGGATGGCCTTGGAGATGGAGGCGGTATCTCCGCTGCGCAGGGCCTCGACGAAGCGGAACTTGCGCACAGACTGCTCGAGGGAGCTGCCCTTGTCGTAGAGCCCGGAGGACCTCGAGGCGGAGGGGGCGGGGGGTTGGGTCGAGGGGGTCCTGCCACTGTTGGAGGCGACGGTGGAGAGCCGGGAGCTCTGGCTCCTGCTGGGCTGCTGGCTGAACATGGAGACGTTGGTGGCGGCGGCGGCGGCGGCGTGAGGAGGAGGAGGTAGCTCTACCGAGGGAGAGGCACCGACAGGGCTCGAGGGGGAGGCTGCATCGGCGCTCGAGTCTCTGGCCCTTCGCAGGAGGGACAGGGCGGCTGCCGACCTGGAGCGCTTGTGAGAGCTACACAAAGAGAGGGGCCCACAGTGGTTAGCAAAGAGAGAGACATTGTCTCAGCCAGGGAACTGCAGGGGGGAGGGACATGTTGGTTGGTTGTTTGCCTGCTCACCTCTCACCAGCTTCAGACATGACAGAGGAGATCTTTGACTCTCTACCACAAGAGATATACAGTGTTCCTCTCTCTCTCTCTCTTTCTCTTGGGATGTTACACCATGCAAGGCTGACAGTGTATTGGTCTCGAGAGAGACATACACACACACACACACACACGGGGATGGTGGCAGGTAATAAGGTGGCCTCAGTCTGTCTGCACGTGAAAGTGGAAATTGGCTCTCTCGAGTGGGGTGGGGTATGATCGTGGCTCGTATCAAGTGGTAATACTGCCTGTTGTTATCCAAGACAGTCTTTCTCTCTCTTCCTCGATCAATATTCAAAAGGAATGGATGCCATCGATTGACTGACTGACTGACGAGATAAAAAAGGTAGTACTATACTTGCACGGAATGGAAGGGAAGGCGAAGAGAGAGAGAGAGAGAAAAAAAGAAGAAGAGGGGTTGAGAGGAACAGTTCAAGGAATCTATCTACTATAGTCTAGTAGATATCAAAATTCCATAGGGCCTTGGACAGAAAAGGTGTGTGATCTAGGTTGTTTTAGGAGGAGGAGGATCAACAGGCTGGGTGAGAGAGAGTGAGAGTGGAAGAGAGAGCTCGTTGCATGACTGCAAGGGCCAGTTTCCAGGGCCCAGACAACCCACCCCAGCTGGAGCTGGCCCTGCTGTAGCCCACTGTAGTAGTACTATGACAGCACAGTACAATGGTGTGGCATGGGTACACCCCCCCCCCATGTCAATCTCACCAAGCTCAGAGGATGACGTTGTTCTCCCGCACTAAATTTGGCTCCTGCCACCTTCATGACCAAGTGCCATCCCTGATTGGAGCCGCTGTAACTTGATCTACAGTGCTTTATCTGCCTGTACTGTATTATGCTTGTTACCATGCTTGCCATGTTGTTGTTTGTTGGATTACAGCGGACATGTTCATAAGACAAAATAAAAACTACAGTCTTTTGGGAGGAGAATCAGGCAGGGACAACAGTTTGTCCCTGTTCTTATTTTATTTTCAGACTTGAGGTGACAGGAGTCGGTCAGCACGACGGCGTCTCAGCAGTGTGGACCTCGCTCTCGCTCTCTCGTTGCTGTTGCTGTTGCTGTTGCTGTTGTTGCTGGGCGTCTAGATATGGCCTCATCCTGCTGCCGAGGCTTACCCCGCTGGTCACCAACACGGCGGGACTAAGAAAAAAAAGGAAGGGGAAGGGGAAAAAAAAAAGAATAAGAAAGAAAGAAAGAAAGAAAGAACGAAAACTCTTCTTCTTTGTCTATTTTGCCTCATTTGTTGGCCTCGGCATGATCCAGGATCTGCTCAATCTCCACCACCTCATATGGCCCCAGCCTGATCCCCAGCCCGACCTCCTTGTTCTGGGGCGTGCGGATCGCCGAGCAGGTCATGTAATTCGGGCCAACGCTCCTCAGACACACATTCGCATCCTCCACCCTCTTCCCCTCAAACACAATGTCGAACCTCTCCACGACATCCTCCCCATCCCCCCTCTCCTCGCCCATCCCCGGCGCTGGCTTCGGCGGCACAAAGTTCCTGAACTCGAGCGCCTGCAGCCACGGCGCCAGCAGCGCGTCCCCCGTCATCTTGACGTACGCCTCGCGCAGGCACCACAGCGTGTAGAAGCACCGCAGCCTGAAGCTGTTGAGGGTCCTCGGCCCCGTGCCCATCCCCTCCTGTTGCTGCAGGCTGGCCGCCGCCACGACCCCCTGCCGGAGGTACGAGGCCTCACCCGGCGCGAACACTTCGGCGTGCATGTCCACGAACGAGCGCCAGCCCTCGCGCGCGATGACGCCGTGGTCCCGGTCCTCCCGCTCGTTCACGCACACGACGTCGCAGCCCACATCGATGGCCGCACCCGTCGCTTCTCCCTCGCCAAACCCGTAACCGGCGACGAGGGCCACGAGCCCCGCCTGGTGGCTCACGTTGAAGTCGAGCGGCGACCTGCCGGTGGCCGGGTCCACGTAGACGGGTTTCGTCTTGGCGTTGCGGGTGATCTTAGTCTCGGACCACGGGATGCCCACCAGGCGCGAGATGGCATAGTGCTTGAGCAGGTGTGAGGCCAGAGACATCTTGGCGTCGCGCACAAAGAGGTACTTGAGCACCGACTTGCGCTCCTCGGGTGTGAGAAGGGCCAGGGCTCTTGCGGCCTGTGAATTGGGCGGGGGCGGGGTCAGTTCCGGCGTGAGATGTGAGGATAGATAGGTTTTCTTTTCTTCTTCTTTCTTCTTTTTTGGTTTGGGAAGGGGGGGGGGTGGTTTAAGTAAAGTATCTATCTCACCTCAGTCTCGAGCTGCGCCGTCTTCTCGGCCTTGGGCCATAGCTTGCGCGTGTCGACGAGCCACTGCACGATCACGGGCTGCGTGCCTGGGTCCGGAGGATCCGCCATAGCCAGCAAGCACCGCCTGGTTATGGTCACAAGTTATGTGGGGGTGAAGAGATGGACTGTATGTTATGAACAAGCAGTAGCTGTGATAACGAATCAGCTCATTTCGTACGTAAACACACACGAGCTCGAACTCGCCATTCGAGAAAGCATGTTTTCCACTCACGTTCGGAGGATTTTGTAGTATTACGGGCCCCGAAGTGGTCGAGACTGAAGGGAAGTTGCGAGTTGCTGAGTATGTAAGCAGGTACATTGCGCCGCCGGGGGTGGCAGGGGCGGAGGGTGCTGTAGAGTTTAGCCGTCAATCACCTAGGCAGTCACCTAGTAAATAAACCCGACCTCACCTTCTCACAATGATCTCACGATGATCTCACGATGTCATCTACACATAATCATTGGTTTCAACCATACCAAGGGATTTATATGAGCGGCCGGCCTCTTATCTGACCAAATCAATTTTATATTTTTATTTTTCCTTCCCCGTTGTATTACTCACTCCGTTGTGTGAGGATAGCCAGACACACACAAACACACACACACCCACACACACACACACACCACCTGGGCGCATAGTGAACAGTCGAGTTAATACAGCGCAGTATCATGCATAGGATATTGAAAGACAATGACCACGTTCGATGGATCAGTCAATTAATACTGTAATTGCACATCAGAAGCAGATTTGCCTCCTCATAGCCTCGACAGGCTGGCATCGCCTTACCAGGACGAAATGGGTATAATTACTTGAAGTGTTGATCTTACAGACAACACATAACAGAACAGTTCAACATGTCAGTTGATCCTATAAAGCAGTATGGTATATCTCATTATCATCCAATAGACCTGTGCTCATGCCAAGCGGATCGATTCGGACAGTCTTTCCTGGTCAACTCCGCATGTCGCTTGGTAGAGCCAAAGCCCTGCTCATAGTACTATGTTGAGGCTGTTCCGCAGCGGGCTTAACACTATCGCCGTAATGTACGACGGGCGTGTATGGCTCTTTACACAACAATGCAGTGACAACATTATTACTTCAAGTCTACGCACAAAATGACCCAGGGAACATGGCTATAAAAACCAGTCTCGGTCTCCCCCATCCTGTCTAGATAGACCACTGGGCCTAATTTCATCATCTCGCAGTAAGTACTCTTCCAAACTAAAAATGGCCTCTGCGAAAACCATCGTCCTGATTACTGGTGGTGAGTATTGTGATATACTCTCTCTGAATATATATATCTCTCTCTATATATATACCTCTCTCAGCCTCTGTAGATCATCACGAACTGACAATCGAATAGCCAACTCAGGCATCGGCCTGGAGCTCGCTTCACAGCTCCTCTCCGACCCGTCCAGGCACGTCCTCCTCGGCAGTCGTTCCATCGAGAAGGGTGAAGCCGCCGTGAGGGATCTTCGGTCTCGAGATCTACCCGGCACCGCAGAGCTCTTGCAGCTCGACGTCGCCAATGCTCACTCCATCGAGGCTGCAGCGCAAACCGTGGCAGAAAAACATGGCCGGTAAGTATGGCACAACCCTGTCACCGGACCTTGGTTGGACGTTTATGTTCCTTGACGTAAATAGACTGATCAATGGTTCAGACTCGATGCACTCGTCAACAACGCCGCAGTGGGCTGGCCAGAAGGCTCCGTGGCCGAGCAATTCTCCCAAGCCTTCCAGACCAACGCCACCGGGCCCTTCCTCCTCGTAGAAGCCTGCATTGCCCTCCTCAAGGCGTCCACCCGCACGCCCCGCATCGTCAACGTGTCCTCGGGCGGCGGGTCGATCCGGAAGCGCCTGGACCCGGCGACGAGCACGAACAAGCTAGGGATGTGGGGGATCCCGTACTGCGCGAGCAAGGCCTCGCTGAACCTGATCACCGCCGCGCAGTCGATCGTCTACGGCGCCGAGGGGATCAGGGTGTTTGCCTACACGCCTGGGTTTACGGTGTCGGGCTTGGGGCCGCATAATAATGCGGAGAGCGGGGCACGGCCTACGAATGAGGGGGTTGCGCCTCTGGTTAGGATTTTGAATGGCGAGCGGGATAATGAGCATGGTGGGTTTCTTTCTGCGGATGGACAGTATCCTTGGTAGTTGGACGTACAGACAGTGTACAATTATTATAAATAGGGAGAGGCAAGCCATAAAAAGTCCGACTAGATATAATTAGACTCAGAAGTAGGCATGATGCGCTCTGGTGAGCCTTTTCTACGTAAATGAGACAAAGAAAGGGGGGACTGTTGCTTAAACTCCTGGTTCTGCAGAGACCAATGTACGTATTACGCTCGTGAAGCCTGTGATGAAATATATCGGCTTTCTAAATAAATAGATCTAACGATGAGGGAGCACTCAGACTTGGCGACGGTATCGCTCCCGACTTCCTCCCCTGTTCTTTTTCTTCTTCTTCTTTCATCTTTTATTCGCATCCCGCTCCGCCTTCTTTCGAGGAAGCCTATAAATGTATCTTGGGATCCAATACATGAGATACCCAAGGTTGTCAGCTGGAATGCAGCCAGAGAAGCTCGCCTGGACATTATTCACCATTTCATGCTTTTTCATGGTCGGTAAATCAGTTCGTTACGTCAATTTTACTTCAAAAGGCTCGCCGATCGAGTTGTAAATCACAAGTCATATTAATACAACGACGCTATTCATGTGAATAGAGAGAAAAAGAAAAGTAAAAGATAATGCCCAAAAACCGGCGCGAGCAATTCATCAAATCATTATATTGCCGCTCAAGGAGTTGGCAGAGCAAAAAAAAAAAAGGGGGGGGGGAGGGGGAGAGAGAAACCTCGGAACGCGTAAGGATTTCCCCATATACCCTTTTTCAACCGCTTGTTCTCGTGTCTCTGGGCAATGTTCACCCGCACGTCTCTTACTCCACAGGATTCCCATCCCAATCACTCCAGAGCAATGTTCTCACACCGAGTGGAATCCCACGCCTCGCCCTCCATGATCCCATGCACATAAGCCTCCCCAATCAACTTCCACTTCTTGTCCTTCCCATGCTGCTGCCGCAAGATGAACGGAACCCTCCCGCCTTGCAGAAGGGCGACGCAGTCACCAGGCTGCGTCGCCCCAGGGAACAAGCCGACCGCTCCATTGGACGACTTGCCCATCCTGCGATATTCGCAGGGGTTCGTGCCGATCCCTCGTTTATACTCAATCGGGGGCTTCTTTCTCAGGCGACGAGCAGCATTCTGCAGCGCCAGCATGCCACCACACCTTGTACAACACCGAGAAGGCCCAGGCGGAGTTGACAACGCGGCCCCGCGAGATGATGCGGTACGGCGCCAGCGGCTGTTCGTACCCGGTCTGGAAATCTCTCTTGGCCGCCTCGTAGTGCCTCTGCAGCTCACCGCCGCGCATGGCCTTCCAGTAGACGTCGTAGGCCGTCTCGTGCCCGTCTTCGTAGGTGCCCGTCCCGCGAGCGCCGACGAGGGCTTCCCAGGAGGCCCAGGCGTTTCGCTGTTCCTGGAGTTTCTTCTTTGGATCCGACCACTCGGAGCGTCCTGGGAACGGTAGGCCCAGCTGCTCCACCGTGTCGACAATGTAGCCAGACAGGCTCATGGTCGCTCCGTCGTCGCTCAGCTGGTACGCGGCCTGGGAACCTTTGCTTGCGGCGTACTCCATGTAGTCGCTTTTGGTGCGAAGGGTCGAGTGACTCTCCACGGCCATCTTGTCGAGGCGCGTCAGCGGGTACGGCATGCCGTCCACAGACAGGTCGGGCACCCAGGACGGGAGCTCCATGGTGGCGGCGCCCTTTATCCTGGGCAGGGTATCTGGCCGTCTTCCGTGGACCAAGCTGAAGACATCCAGGGTTCTGTCGGCATCGATGGTCTCCAGCACGAACTTTCTGTAGACCTCCTCCGCGCTGAGGCGATAGTCGGGCTGGCCCATGATCCCTGGCTGCCCTTGTTCCCTCGAGAGCCCGACAAAGGCAAACACCTTGTCCCTGGGGTCTGTGGCCTGCGAGTTGCGGGCGCGCGCGACCAGGACCAACAGCCCGGGGCTGCTCGTGTCGCCGTGGCACGCCTCGGCCCTCGACGGGCACATGGAGAGGCGGACGTGGTTCTCGCCTGGGTTCTCGTTGGTGGTGAATTTCTTCAGCGAGGGGGAGAACGAGGTGATGGCCAGGGCGAACTCGTCCCACGAGACAGACTTGGTCCCGCAGAGCAGCGTGGCCGACGGTGGCAGCGCCAGTTCCTGCACCACCCAGGCGCGGCTGAACCACGGCCGGTCGAGGAGGGCGGTCATGGCGGCGAGCTCGTGGCTCCCCTCGGCGAAGAGGCCGTAGCGGGCCCTGTCGGCTCTGTGCAGGTCGTACAGCAGCCTGCTGTCGCCAGCCTCCTTTTTCTTCTCGAGACCAGCGCACATGGCCTTCACCACGTCCATGCCCAGGTCGCTCTGTCGGCTGCCGTCGCCGAGCCAGATGAGAACGCCTTGGCACTGCCTGTAGACGCGATGCATCAGCTGCACCTGGACAGTCCTCTCCTCGACGTCCTGCTGGTTCACGCAGGCCACGTCCGCCCACAGGATCCTGGGTCTGTCGCGGAGGCGCAGCTGCAGCAGGGCGCGGTACAGGATGGTTGTGATGGGCAGCGACCCCTTGCCGTTGATGTTGAGCTCTGCATCGAAGGTGATCGGCTGGCCCCAGCAGTACGAGATGGTCTCGTAGCCGGGGTTGTCGTCGAGGTCGGCAGCAATGAAATTACACACGGGCGGTGCAAGGCCGGAGCCGGGCAGGAGTTCCAGGAGTCGGATGGCCGTAGAGCCGACGTTGGCCAGGCGATACTCATAGTCATATGCCTTGGACGGCGGGATGATGATAGACGATGTTCGCGGCGTGGGATCCTTCAGGAAGCGATGTATAGTTTGTGGATCGGGAGGGGTGACGCGGCCCTGGGTCATAGCGATGTTGTGGTGTATGTGCTCAGCACTGACGATCGGGTGAGGCTTGATAGCAACATCACCAGTCGCAGGCTGCTGGTCCTTTACCGAGATCTCATCCATTGTCGAGCCAGCAGTTTGGTCGGCTATCTGCTGTATTGAGGACTGTTTTTTTTCTTCTTCTCTTTATTTTTCAGATAGCCATGGCAGAAGAGATGGAGATAGGAGGGGAGGTTCGCCTTGTTTTCAAAGTCATGCAAGGTGGTTCATAAGCCGTGATTCTTGTAGTTCTGATGCACAACCAACAACAAACGGCCCAGGTCATTATTGGAAAGTGGAGTACCAGTGCAGTGAGGTGACAGGCTGTGTGTACCCAACAAGTGGCGAATGCTGTGCCTCTCTTATGCATTAGCCCGGCTCTGGTCACTGGACCCAGATTGGGTCAGCGGTTGGGTAAGTAAGTACACAATCGCAGCCTTATTCTACTAGGTCCTACCGTAAATAATTACTTAGTATACCTCCAGCAGCTGCATCGTACTTTAATTATTTTGAACATTTGCTGGGCGGCTAATTATTTGTGAGCAGCTATGCCAGCCCAGTACCTAGTGAGTCCTACAATTTGATCTCCAACAATAATCCACTTACTCTGTCCTCTAATAGCACACAGTTCCACGATGGCCCATATATTTTTCCATTCTTGTCACACCGCCATCTGGCTCAAATAAATGAGACGACTGGCATTTTGGACCCGGCCAAGCCATCTGACAATCCAAGCGTGCTTACAGAAAAGACAACAAATCAAGGGCCACAGGATCTGGAGGGAAAACAGGTGACAGATGCATTCGAGCTGACAAAATAATAAGCACACATGGAAGAAAGCGAATCTTTAATTTACATTTTATTTAGTAAAGGGGTGGCTTAGAGTCTGTGCTTGAGCACCCGCATGCCACTGCTCTCCACAACAACTTAAGTATGTACACAGAGTAAAACAAGGACTTCCTGAGCACTTCATTGCTTCTTATAAATACAGTTGAAGAAGAAATAAATAGACATTCGTTTAAAAACGATCGTATTTTAAATTTTAAAAAAATAAAGTGCTATGTTCCCAAAACTCTTTACAAGAGTTCTAGGTTGTGAGTATTGACATGTGAAGAAGGCATTATCCCCCTACTCTGACTATCATAGACGGAAAAGGAAAACAAAAGAGAGTTCTAGGTCTATATATATTATATAAAAGGGCAGGCAAAAGTGGGTCTGAACAGGCCAAAAGAGACCCCTGCTCGTGACAAGTAAGTAGCTTTGTCAAATTCCTGAACGAACTGATCAAGCTATCAAATAGAAAAGTTTAGCAAATCTAATGTAAACAGGAGAAGACTTGAGCTGCTGAATGGCAATGTGGCCACTGTGCAATGCGCGAAGCTGCGGAAGGGAGAGAGGGAGAGAGAGGTTGCCCGTGTTGGGCTTTTGGCCGGGGGGTTCTTTGTAGATAGATTTCTGATTCTTATTTAACAAAACCTGAATATTGTAATCCCATCTTTAGCAGAAATATCGTATAATCATTGTCGATGATGATGTTGATGAGGAAAAGCCTGTTGGTGCCATTTGGCCCTTGAAGATCCCCTGTAGACTTTGCTGTTGACCCTGGTAGTTGGTCCTGCACACAGCCCCTTCTTATGACAATCTGAGCAATTCATGTGTTGTCTTTTCAAAAGTCACAAGAAGCCATACTGGCTTTGGTTGCTCCTATGGGAAAGATTGGCATGAGAGAATCCTGTTTGGTGGCCCACCACAACAGATGACGACCTGGCTTCTCAGCAGCAGGTACTACATTTCAAACATAAGTCTCTCTGTCTCTCTCTTTATCTCTATATTGACGAATTTCAATATTTAGCAAGTTCTTGCATTAACAGGCTGCTAAGGTCTTCTGGAAAGGGAAAAAATTGATATATTTTCTCCTATCAGCATAGATGAATTGTTTTCATTCGACTAATGATTCTTGGCCAATCACCACAGCCTATAAAAAACCACTGAGGTCTCCTGGATTGGCTGTCCTGTGAGGCGAGAATGTATGAGCACCCGACCACATAGTAACGGAAGTCACCCCCCTGTGACGGTGTTCTGGATGCTGGACGAAGGATCACGGGTGCTTGGCAGCCAGCGACAAAGGCAATGGTATCGCCGGGAGTCGTGATTGATGGTGCCAGACTACAGAACCCCAGCTTCGAGATCACAAACCGCCAGGAATGGAATGACGCGCGAAGGAAGTGCACCAATTCCTCCTTCAAAGTAGCGAGCAAGTCCCGCTTGAGCAAGTCAGGGCTGTCTGAGTCTGAAGCCTCGATAGTCGTAGCTACTGAGTCTAGGAAGTCATCCCAGACCTGCGGATTGCCCCAACTTAATCTATTACTGATGACATGTGCGATGGCCCGGCTCAGAGGTATATTGTATGGATACTTCACAGTCGGATGTTGTTCATACCACTGCGATGCATCTCTGTAGATTTGTAATAGATCGTCGAAAGTTGTCAAATGATAATCCAGGGTCTCGGAGGCATACACGACTTCATCAAACAACTTTGCTTGGCACTCGATTGTCCTTCCGGATTCTTGAAGTCTGAAGGCCGGGACGCAAGCTCCGCCGCATTCTGGACCATGCATTAGCTTTGTGGCAGTAGCCAACACCATCGGCCTCCCGCGCCTGCCCCAGTGAGGTACCCAAGAGCTAAACCGGTCGTCGTTCAAGCTTGTCTCGTTGTGTTGCACGTAGAACAACAATCCCAAGCTTGCTGTAGTTGTTACGTATTCGACGGCAAATTTCTGGTAAAGGTCCTCCTCGGAACGCTCGTAACTCGGCACTATCCGGTGCTTTATCTTCTCGGCAAAAGGCAATCCTAACAAGGCGTATATCCGGTCCCTTGGATCTTTGAATCGCAAACTCCCGGTGGCCCGAATAGCGGCAAGGAAATCGAATTGATTGATTTCGTGCACAAAAGAGGTCAATGTCATGGCCTCACGAGGCCGACGGATTTCATAAGCCTGCAAATGTAGGCGTGAAAGGTTGGGCCAAGAAATCGGCCCATGAGCGTACAGGCCGCGAAAACGGAGCCAGAAACCGACCCTGAGAATCTGAAGCCAATCCACCTGGACTCCTGCCCATAACAGCGTCGCGCATGAGCCCAATGCAGCTTCTTGCACGACCCATCCCCTTTTAAACCACGGAAGAGACCGAAAGATAAAGTAAGAGCTCCATCTCTTGTCTTGAAGGATAGGGTCATCCGCCCGAGGCTTGGGGAAGCTGTCCGGGGTCCAAGGGAAGTCAGGATCGTCAAAGACCCGCGTCATCAACTGATTGATATCGGAGGCCAATGCAGAGAAATTGACAGCATCGGCTCGGTGTGCAGGATTGGAACCCATGCATATCAGAGTGCAGCTTGACAACGAATAGACCCGCGCCATGAGACCGACTTGATCGCCCTTTTCTCTCTTGTTATACTGATTGATACAGATCGAGTCGGCCCATAGAACACGAGGCCTGTCTGGCAGGCGAGCTTTCTCGAGGGCGCTCCTCAGATTGCGTGTGATAGTCGAGAGTTTATTGTTGACGAGGATGAATTGATCTTTGATATCCGAGCCCCAAACATATGAGATGGCTTCATACTGGATCTGGGGCTGGGCATCTTGGAGTTGTATTGTCTTGAGGCGGCAGACGAGGGCATCGCTGCCTTGGCCGGGCTCAAGGACCAACACGCGGATGTGGTCGCCATCGGGGAGGGACTGGTATCGATATCGACGGGACAGGCAGAGAGGATGGTCGCTGACTTTCATGATTGGCGCATACCATAGTCCTCGAGGCATGCGGACTTGGCATGCTTTGCGTGGTGTCGTGCGCCATGATTTCCTGGACATCTTGCGATGTGCTGGTCGTCGTCGTGCAGCTCACAACGTAGACTTGTGTGACGTATGTCCTCCTAGCAAGTGCAAAGAGCGTAATGGTGATGATAATGATGATGATCTGGTAGTCGAATACGCTGGAAGACAATGCAAAGTTTGGAAGAACCGAGACTGAAAACAACTCGTGGTGGTTCGACCAGTGTGGCCAGCCTGGTATCTGACAACCCTGCTCACACATAGAGGCCTCCGAGGATGCTTATGTTACATGGTGGCTTGGACGATGTCGAATGAGAGCGGCGGAGGCGGGTGCATGCAGCTCGACTGCAGCTTACGGCCCTGCGATTGGTGTCGTGTGGCCTGTGCAGGGTGAAATATAAATATACATCTGCACCCGTGTGTGTGTGATAAGTGTCATCGTCAAAAGATGCACATAGACCCGGACAAGGCTGATTTTTGTTTGTGGAAACATGTCTTGTATGGTACGTACAGAACGAGCGAGGAGTGACCAGTAAAACATAGAATCGAGAATGAGGCTCGAAGGATGATAGATAGCAAGTCTCCACTGCGGCGGGCTGCCATCCCGGAGCCTCCCACCTTCCACCTTCCCCAGACCACGCTAACTCCAGCAGCACAGGGCCCTGGATCCCTAAACCCTGTCGCCTGTCCTCCACTGCTGACGATAAGGCTTGTTTACTTTGTACTGCTGTGTTACGACACCAAAACCCTTCTCGACGCGACAACCATACGCCTACCACCTCCACTCTTCCTTCGAGAGAAGAGAACAGGCACTGCAAGACACGAACACGGCAGTACCACGCACCACCTTTTTCTTTCTTCTCCCTTTTCTTCCCTCCATTCCATCATGTCTCACTCACACTCGCCCGCGCCCTCGAACTACAGCGACTGCGTCGCCTCCCTGCGGACATCCCTCGCCCTCCTCGAGTCCTCCGTCGACACCATTGGCTCCGGCGTGGCCGACTTCCCGCGTCTGGGCTCGGTGCTCAAGACAGTCCGCGTACGTCACAGACCAACCCCCTCTTCAACCCCCCCCACAAAACTCTCACTCTTTTTTGCACTCCCAGGCTGGACATAAAAGGCTGACCCGGACCACAGCACTACGAGCTCATCCCCCAACCAACCCTCGCGGCCGCCGAGGCCTCCCTCCGCGACGAGATCGGCCCCTTCGTCACCCACCTCCTCGACCGCGCCGAGCGCCAGGTCGAGCGCCAGGCCCGCCGCATCGAGACCCTCAAGGCCCGCTCCGACCTGAACGCCGGCCGCCTCAGCCGTGGGCCCTCGCCCGAGCCCGGCAGTGCACCTTCGTCGTCGTCGTCTCTGCTGTCGTCTTCCAAAGGCCAGCGGACAGGTGGTGGTGGCCTGGGGAGGGCAAGAGGAGGAGGAGGCCGGGCGCCGGCGGCGACGAGAAAGACCCTCGACGGCGGGGCGGGCCTGCGGGCGCGTGCGGTCCGCCAGAAGAAGGAGGCCCTCAAGTATAGCGTCGAGAGGCTGGAGCTGGAGGTGGTGCAGAAGGAGAGGGAGCTGCGGCTGCGGCTGCAGGAGGCTTGAGCCGGCGTGTGCATGCATGCGTGTGTGTCTGCATGGATCGCGTCGTTCTGGCGCGACACAAAACGAGAATTGCTGGCGCGCTCAAAACCCCAAAGTACCTCACCCGGCTCGGCTCGGCCTTGGAAACATCAGCAAGAGGTGATGGGCAATGTCACAGCGGCCAAACTCATGCGGCTGGAGACGAGGTTACTGTCTTGCTCTCATGGGGCATCACTGCTCGAACTCGCCGGATGCCCCGAGCTCAGAAACGCCCTCGTCATGACAGCCTCACCAGCGGCGGAGCCGGAGCCGGCGCCGGGGCTCGTCGTGGGCCACCTGGAACACGGCCTCTTTGGTGCTGGTCATGGTAATGCGGGGTTGCCTGACCACATCTCGTCCTGTATTATGCTGGGTAATAATCTTGCGGCACTGGGACAGTTGCGGTTGTTCCGTGTCCCATATTAGTTTAACTCAGTACGCAGTCAAGAATGATGAACAGAATGATGAACGAGCCGCACGCGGCATGATACATCGCACCACCACTTCCGTTTTCTTACCAAAGCATTGCATGCACATAAGTCATGGTCCTTCGGCCAGGCCACTCATGTCACTAGTAGGCAAGGATTCCAGTTTGTGATATCTCAGTTGGTCGTCATTTGTTTTCCCCATCAATTCCAGCTACCAGCGACAGCTATCCACCTCTCTCATCTCCAACCGCAAGCACTGTACAGTGGTGGTGCTTTCACAGCCCCATCTCTCGATATGTATCTATCCGTTTCGCCTGCCGTTCCTTACGAGGTCCACCCACCCATCCATCCATCCATCCACACACTCAGCGTCTCCTCTGCTGCCTGCACCCTAACCATGAATACAATCGTGAACCGTTTCCTTAAAAGGGTAGTAGTAATGTGCCGGTGGAGAACGCCGCAAGGAAAAAAAAAAAATGTGAAGAGGCAGAAGAAAAAGAAGAAAAAAAAAGAAAAGGAAAGGAAAACCTGAAGGCCAACAAACAATAAGAGCAAAACAGGCTTTGATGATGATGGCCAAAACCGGGATCAACTGATCCGTATAGCACAATACTGTGTACACGAAAATAAAAGAGTTTCGAATAGAAAAGTAAGATAAGAAACAGAATTCGATAGAAGAGGATGGCGCCTGTCGTGCAGACGGGTTCCCTTGGTAGAGAACAAGTGGGTATCCCAAATACCATATCTTAAAACCCAACAACGTCCGCCCTGATTAATTTTTTTTGTCCCCTTCTTTTTTTTACTCCTACACATCCAAAGTGGCGGGACAAGCGTGGGTCTCATAGTCTCGTCGGGACGCATGCTAGAGCCCTTTCTCAGGCTGGTTGGTGTCTTGTACGGCTCACGTCTCCTCGTGTCGTTCTGTAGCAGCCAGCTGCGGGTCTGCCTGTGCCTGGTCTCTTCATCCGGAGATTAAGCATCCTGCCGCCGCCCGCCGAGCCACTGGGTATATGTTTTCAACTGAGAATACAGCTCGGTGCGACGTAGACTAACAGCTGGTCAAGCCCCTCCCCCCCTCTGCGGTGGGTAGCCGCAGCTGCAGGGGCCGTACTTCCATCATGTGCCGCCACACTTGATCCTCCCCACAAGCGGCACTTGAACAGGTCGGATCCCTCACAGCGACCATGCCTATAGCAGGATCAGGTAATTGCTCGGTGCGATACCGGTCTCGCCGTTCTCCTTGCGGGCTTGCCACCAACGACCGCTGACGTCGCTAACCTCAAGAATCTCGTGCTTTGAGAACGAGATCTCGTTGGCATCGTCGGGATTCGCCTCATAGCTGTAGATGGCCTTCGCGCGATAGGGGTACTCAGTGGGAGGGACGATCTCGCCCTCCTGGTTGCCCTGAGGCTTGGTGCCCTGTGAGCTGCCGTAGCCGTTGGCTCCCATGCTGTTGCGGGTCCCCGGCGCGCTGGAGAGACCGGCAACAGGAGAGGGATTCTCGAACCCGTTGAGCTGGGCGGATGTGGTGTACATCTGCGGTGGCTGCACAGAGGTCGAGGTCTCAGGACGGCCGCCACCATACGTGCCCATGGTCTGGCGGTTCATCATGTGAGAGTCCTTGGACAACGCAAAGGAGTCCAGGTAGGCGCGTGGAACAGCCGAAGGCGCAGAGCCGAAGTAGAAGATCCAGACAATCTGCCCAGGATTGTTAGTACGGATTCGCTACAGCCAAGGGGGAGATAGATAGATTGGGGGCTAACATACTGTCACCATAGACAACAGAATAAATCCTGCAGAGGCAGCTTCCTTTGCGCCGTTGGCCGAGTAGACCAGGCTGTTGACCGAGGACGTGGTGAGAACCAGACCACAGGCGAGATAGCCCACCACAGCGACATGGTAGGTTTGGGTGGTGTCGGAAGCGATCACGATGAAGATACCACCAATGACAAAGAAGTAGTATACGACAGTCCACCAGGTGTAGGTCGGGAAGCTCGAGCCGGACTGGATCTGGGCGATGATGGAAGCGATAAAGGATATCACCCATGCCAGCTGGAACAGTGTCAGCTTGAGAACATCTTCTAAAAATGAATTGTTGGGGGCGAAAAGCCGCCGTGGTGGAGGGGGGGGGAGGGGCTGGAAGCTGGCGAGGTTGCAGAGTGCACCAAGGGGCCGTGGCTCCATGGAAGAGAGAGGGGGGGGGGGCGCAGGACCTACCGCTGAAATGGAGATTGTCGCAAGGGCAAATGGATCACCGATTATGTTGCCCATGCTGACGCCGCGGCGCCCGTATTGTCTGTTGTTCTCCATTTTGCGTAGGGATGGTGAGTGCAGTGAACCGTAGTTCGGCATAAGGAGCGATGGTCGAGTTGGAAATGGTACGGGCTATCCTCCAGACAGCGCGACTCAAAAGAGGTTTTGCGACGAAGTCAGTGGCGAAGAGGGTGGTGTGTCAATACAGCATTGGTCCTGGCTGCGAACGATGTTGTGTCTCTCGGGTCGGTCGGTGATACAATGGTGGTGGTTGGTGGGCAGCGGGTAGCGTCGAGGTGGCTGGCGAAGCCGCGCTGTGGAATGTGGCTCTGACGAAGAGAGGAAAGCGGACTTGCAAAGCCCAGGGCGAAATTAATGTATAGGGGAGAGAGGGGGGGGGGGAGCACAATCGGAGCGGCACAAAGAGGTGCGAGTTGAATCAAGAAGGCCTCGATCGATTGCACACACTGCCTTGGGGGAACCGATTGTGGTCGAGTGGAGGACGGTTGGCGGGTGAGTGGTTGGAACGGCGGCGGGGATGACAATGGCGATGATTGCTGGCTGTATATTCTCCGTCCCCTTTGCCTTCCTATCTTACAGCCGCCGATCTCCAAGTGTCTTTGATCCCGCTTGTGAGACGATCAGCGGTGGTGGTGGTGCCCTCTGTCCCGTTCCTCCTGGCAGTCAGTCACGTCGGCTCCCGAGTGCCAGACAAGTGCGTAATTTTCCTCGCGGTACCAGACGGCGCAGGATTTTCTGATGGTTCGACGATGCAGATAGAGTGTGGTAGGCAGAGTAGGACAAATTATCGACAAGATGGAATGTCTGTCGTGTCGGGGTGGTTTAGGTGGTGGTGGTTTATTCTGGTAGGAGACAGACAGAAGGGAGGGGGGAGGGATTGAGAGTTGTGGGTTCGGGTCGGGTCAAATGTTCATGTCAATACAAGGTCCAGGTAAGGTCAAGGGAAGGTGTTGAAAGAAAGGAGGGAATCGAATGGTTTTGTCCAAAGTAGCCTGGCCTTTGGATTCAGCCACGAGGGACAATCAAATGCAGGTTGGAGAGACCAGCAGGGGAAAGGAAGGAGGGAGGGGGAAGGGAGAGAGAGAGAGAGACAGAGAGAGAGACAGAGAGGGCGCGAGGAGGGTAGCCTGCAGGGAATCTCTGGCTGGCGTTTGTCTGGCCTGGTCTTCGTTTGCTGCATACGCTGCTCCTGGAGTGGACGAGAAGAGGCGGAGGGAGAAGAAAGAATGGGCTTGGCTCTTCGGGTGGGTGGGCGTGGGAATCAGTTGGGATTGGATTGCAGTTGCAGCCAGGGCAGGGGTCCAGGGCGCAAAGTAACATTGGAAGATTGGTAGCCTATGGGTGGGAAAGGGCCTGTCAACCCCACTGTGGCACTGTGCAGGGCGTCCGCCGTAATACATACCTGGTACATAAACTACTACTATAGTACGTGGTGGTGATTGCCTACCAGGGTAAGTACAGGCGGGCTTGGAGGGTTAGAGGAGGACAGTGTGTGGAGGCACGGCCCATCTCTTGCTCACCCTCCCCCCCTCTTCCCCCTCCTTCCCTCCTGCCTCCCGCCCCAATCTCAGCTTGCTCCGTAAGCCTCTCATCAATATTGATTATCTGCTGCAGGCCCTCACAGCCCTTGGACGCTTACCAGAAATATAATAGACTGGGACGGAAAGGATGGATCATTAGACTCGTCCGCTACTAAGCAAGACTGGGGAGGAGACTTCCAAGATTGCTACGATCAGGGATGGGAATGATCACGACAATTCCTCATGCGTCGTCGCAGACAAGCAGGTTCATCCAGCCTTGGCTCTAGAGCCTTGACCCGGAACGTCCTTCAAGCGCGTTTGAGGATAAGCCAGGGGAGGGGGGGGGGGGAGCATCGCATTCCCACAATAGGCACCGCACTCCACGTGGGCGATAGGCTGGCACGTCCTGTGTCTGGCAGTTTGGCTTCAAGCTCGAATCCAAAACCGCCGGCAGAGAAGACATTAAACTCGTCTAGTCTGCCCCTGGCTGTTGTTTGCTGCCCCCAGACCTGGGGTGGCTAGCCAACTTATTCTCCGGCCCCGACATTAACATTGACACTGACACCAGCCGCTAATCCGCGCAGAGGGTTGCTTTTTTTTCCCCCCTTCTTTTCTCCGTCATTTTTCTTTTTCTTTTTTTTCTTGACTGGTCTCTGTGCGGTAGCTTGGTCTCTCCCACGGCCCACCGCTCTCCATCACGATCTGGTCCTCGTGGCTCGGATGTGACAACGCAGGGGGAGGGGGAGGGGACGGCGGCGACGAAGGCTGTCCTGGTTTCAGGACCGAGCCCTCAACATCCCGCCAGGTTTCCACGGTCGGCTCAGTCACAACATGCAATGCGACGAAACTCTGATCTGCTGTACTTACCACCATAGTAGGAGGATCTTGAGGAGGGGGAGGGGCGGCTTTGGGGAAACGATTGTGGGCCGACGAGCTTCTTCTTCTGGTCGTGGCCTGCTGGAGTCGTGAGGAGGAGGGTTACGGTTTCGATCGCCGCGCGCTGTTTCATTGGACGACGGCAGCGAAGAGAAGGGTGTGTGCCGCTACTGTGTGTCTCCTGCATGCCGTGGCCCCGTCGCTCTGCATACACAGTGGACGCACCGCCAACCACAGAAACCATGAAGATCCCTCAACACCGAGGCGCACCCTCTTGTACTGGCCCCGACTTGGCCGCTACTGTGATGTACCATCATCCATCGCCCTGGAGCAAGCTTTCTGTCATCAGTCATCTGGGCTTTTGGCGCAACCGCACACGGCAGGGGCTCGAGCGAGCAGCCAAGGGTATTATTATTTTCAAACGCAATCGGTTCGACGAGGTCGACGAGGTTCCCCGATCCGAGCCCCATGCTCCAAGCTGCAGGAGAAGAGGTTCTCGCCAAGCTTGAAACAAAGGCGGCTCGCCAGCACCATCATCATTGCCCATCTGGGTACACTCCAAAGCAGCGCACCGGATATCGTCTTGGCAACGTGCACCGTGTGTGTAGAATCCCAAATGAACCAACATTTTTGGCCCACATTGCAGCCGTTCCTGCGTCAGCGCCAGTCTAGCGCCACATGCTGCCCATGGCGGTCAGGTCCTTGATCACACGCTCTTCTCGCTTGGAATCATGTCAATGGACCTTTTTTCCCCCCCCATCACACCGACTATACAAAAGTATCCTGCAGTCCGTGCCCTGTTCATCACCCGCGAGCCAACGGGTCCCGTCGAAAATCTCACTCAACATAAGTGCTGAGCAGGTAACCGGCCCGGCCAGTATTGGGACCTGGTCGAAGCGAACATCTTGGTCAATTTTCTTTCTTTTTCCTTTTTTTCTCTTTTCTCTTCTCTCGGATCGCTGCGCGTTGAATAAATAAGTATTGTCTCGTATCTGTCTCTTGGTGGTGCGTGCTAGACCCCGTCACCAGCACAAGCCAGACATCAAAGCGCCCGGCCCTAGCTTGCATGACCCTCTCACCATGGCGTCTCTCTCTATCTCTCTCCCCCCCTCTCTCTCTCTCTCGGGGCTTGGACTCTCGATAATCCTTCTATGGTACATTGTGTCTTGCGACAATGACACATGATGTGGTTCACACAAAAATAGCCTTGCCAATGCAACAGCTCCTTCGTGCTCCACCGATGGCTTGAATCGGGACCGCGGGGGTCTTACGCAAGACCAGCAGATTACACATGCACTCATACCGTGGCCAAGGGGCCGGGTCGTTCTAGGCCTTTTGGTGGTGAGATGAACTTGGTATGTCTGACTAGGTGATTGCTATTTAGACAAACACACACACACACACACACAAAGGGGAGGAGGCGGCGGGCTCCTACAGTAGTAGTAGCCCACGGTGCCACTCCGGGCGAGTCACCGGACTATCGAATCCTCCCAAGCTGTCAGCCAAGGACTCTCTCTGTGTCTGTTCCTGAATATAGGGCTGGATGAACAAAGTGGGTCTGCCCTGTCGATCAGGGCGAAGTCCAACACAACCAACTTTGACTCGGGGGGGGGGGGGGAGGTGGGAAGTTCGTACAAAACAAGTCGTCAAGGTCCGGGAAATCTGATGGTCAAGAAGATGTATCCGGAGACTCTTTGTCAATTCGCATGCAACGGCTAGAAGAAGTTAGCACATGACATGTTATAGCAGAGACATCTAAGAGCCCCAGGCACGCCCCCTCCCCTCCCCCCCACCCCCCTTTCTTCCTCAAGAGGTTCGACGCGGGCAGCTCGTAGCTGTTCATCTCATCAGAGCGAACCACACCCAATTGGTTCAGGCCGGTCATGTGGCTATACAGTGCCACTGCCGTGGAACACTCCTCATCTGCGTAAGTATTGTACAATGAGAAGAGGATTGAATATCCCGTTCATTAAACGGCAGTATAGGCATGTAGTAGGAGAGGCCCTTTCTCCCAACTCGACGCACTGTGGACCGGATCCCCTGCCAAGGCTCAAATATCTCATACACCCTGGACACACAAAGTCGCCGTTGCGTCTAATCTCTCTACGCTGGCACGATGGTTCTTTTTCTTCTTTTCCGGCCCTCGCTACCATGACAATGTACGTGGCGGCGGCGCAGGGTGAAGCCGAAAGAACCCCCCCCCCCCTCCCTTCTCTTCTTCCCTTCTCATCTGCCCCCGGCCCACCGTGAGGAATACCCTGCGTATCTTTTTACACACACATACACACATACACACACGCCTCGACTTGCCAACAGCACAATCAAACAAAGCTTTAATCTGGTCTCCTCCGTTCTCGGCCATTCGTTCCAGATGAAACTTGAGAGAGAGAGTGAGAGAGATTTTTTTCTTCTTTTTTTCGGACCAGAGGCAATCCATTCCTGCATGAAAAAATAAGGTTGAGCAGCGCGGCGCTGCTGAAACTCGGAGGCTCGTCTTCCCGGCTGCGATGCGGACTGAGAAGCAAGTGGCTTGAGACGACGCATTGTGGACAGCCCCGTCGTGAATGCATGATATGATAGCATGGATTCGACGCGTTCGTATTGTGCAGTATGTGTAGTAACGACCTGATCACGCCACGTCGTTCTTGTAAATGTGTCGTCGTTCTGGTTTGGGGATTCTTTGATGTAGGCGGGCTTCCCTTGTGGCTGCGTTTGCTACTGGGGCTACCACCTGCATGGTGGTGGGTTGGGAGGGGATGAATGTTTCCTTTGTTTCTATTGAAAAATCGCAACTGTATGTTGAAATCTCTCCACATACTCGACGACCGTATCGCCTCTAAGCCTCAGACGATACAGTTCGCTTATCTAGGCGACCTCCATAGAAGGCTGCCACTGGTCGTCCGTATAGATTTTGCATGCAAGCTCGACCAGATCTGCGTGCCTGGCGTTGTAGAGAGCATTTTGGGGCCAGGCTTTCCTCATTATCATCATCTTCTTCTTGAGCTCCCGTTCTTCCATTAGTACGGTCAAGTACGTTCTGACATTAATTGGCCAAGGGGATCAATATAGTGAAGTCCAATTGGGATATGGCGCGACCATCACCTCTCTGTCACCGCCGGCCCTGTCATGAGGCTGAGGAGGCTTGTCCATTGTTCTGCATCCCAGACGCCCTACCCGTGAGGACATGTAGACCAGCTCGAGGCGCCTGCCACTTATCATGTGCCACCATCGTGGAGGCCGGCCTGGCGCTGCACCGTTTAGCTCCGATGTACCAACGAGCGCTGCCCATCTATAGTCCCGACTGCCAGCTGACCGACTGACTACCTTCTGTGGGACATCGAATATTCGAGGGGCCCGTTCCTTCACCACGCCGGCCTGTGGTGCAGATCGCTTGCGGACCAAGTTATAGTAACTGGCCACGCCGGGCCAGGTGGAATAGACAGCAGCAGCACCATGCTCACTGGTCAGGATCTTGGCTGGTCTTTGTGGCGCCCTAGTTGGGCTACACCCGACCATAAAGCCCGCCATCATCTCGTATCCCCAGAATAAATTGATCCTTTTTTCGTCCTCTGGGGAAAAAGAAGAAGAAAAATATCCCTTTCAAACCTCGTCCCTTCCCCTCGCAGCCTCGACCCTCCTCACGCGCCGCTCAACCCTCTCCACCCGCCCCTCGACATCCGCCACAAAGCCCCCATACCCCACGACCCTCCGCTCATACCACGCGCCCACCACGCCCTCGCTCCGCGCCCTCAGCCCGGCAACCTCGGCCTCCTGCGCCAGCTGCGTGGCCTCGATGGCCTTCATCCTGGGCAGCAGGGCGACGAGCTCGGCGGAGAGGGCCGGATCCGGGACGGGGGTGTCGGAGGTGACGGCTGTGAGGGCGGAGACGGTGCCGGGGAAGGAGGAGGCGAAGGAGAGGACGGTGGCGCGTAGGGCGGGGGTGTCGAGCTCCGAGGGGGGTTGCGAGGGGTCGGGTGGCGGGGAGAAGAAAGTTGGGTGGGTGCGGTCTGTGACAGGGGAGGCCATTTTGTTTGTTAGCAAAAGCTACTTTTGCACAGACACACAGACACACGCGCGCGCGCGCAGAGAGAGAGAGGACGCACAGAGCTTGAGTATATCGGCGTAGACACGGAAGCGCGAGATGAGGGTTGAGAAGCGCCGCTCAAGATCGCCCAGGGAGCTGAGGGCCGACTCGGAGGGCGCGTGTGAGGGGAGTGCTGCTGTTGTGCCGTAGAGGAGCTGCTCAATCCGTAGCAGGCGGGCCTCGAGGAGGGAGATGGTGGTGAGGGTGGTCTTGTCCAGAGTCTGGTTATCCATTTTTGAGAGACTTGTTTCAAGTTGCTGTTCGCGTGGTGGTGGTGATAGTAGCAGCGAGGTGTTGCTTCATTAACGCGTTCTGCAGTGGATTGGTTGGTTAGTGATGGAACCCCAGAACTCCCTCATTTGACAACACACTGCCGAGTAAGTACATAGTGTACTGTACATACATAGTACCTAAGGAATGTTCAGGGCTTCTACTTACGTCAGGTCGGGGGTTTGCTGGGCCGAGCTTTGCCAGCCTGGGCCCCCCCTGGTCCACTGCGTGTCACTGTGGGTATAGTGCATGTGTTTGCGTGTGGGGAGAAGGGGGGGGGGGGGCCTTAGACTTTGGGGGCTTTCCTTTCTTTACTTTTTGGTACCATTAAAAAGTCAAGTCAACTGACAAAGTGTCACTTGCTCTACAGGACATGGCCAACTTGACTCCTCTCATCGCCAGACATGATTTTCTTTCCAGGTCAGCAGCTTGCCTGAAGCATGCTGACCAGCATCAGCGTGCTCTGAGATTCCCCTTTTTGGCGGCGGCTTTCTCTTTTTTCTTTTTTATCATTTTATCCTCCTTCTTTTATCTGGACGGCTGACTGTGCATTGCTTCGATATCACGTCAACAAATTCTGGGTCCAGGCCAGCCGTCACCCGACCAGGCCCTCAACCGGGCAAGGGGTGGGAATAGCGAAGGCCATACGTTCGCTGTCTAGCGTTGCCGGTTGACCAGCGCCGCGCAAAAAGACCGGTCCACGTCCCGACGACCAGCTCTACTTGGTTGGATCTTTGTTCAACTACCTGACGACGTCTTGCTGTTCCTCTTCCTTGGTCCTCTGTATCGACAGCTGTTCTACTACATCATCGCCACATCTCGATCACGACCGTTTGAAGCGACTACTCTCTCCCTCTCTCTCTCTCCCTCTCTCTCTCTCTCTCTCTCTCTCTCTCTCCCCGACCTCCAGAGCAGGCGACAGACCAGCAAACCACAGGCCAGACGAACGCCGATCTGACATTGCGAAATCCTACCTGGACATTCACCTTGCGCCGCATGTTGTATCTGGTTGCCCGTGCTGCTGCGGTGCGAGTGCTATGACGAACTACTCGACCTTCTCTGATGGAACTGCATCCGGCTCTGACCCCGGAGATATGGCACGGTATGCTGAATATCCTCTGCTTTTGCTTGCCCTTGGTTGAAAAGGACATGTGTTGCGACAATCCAGAGAAGAACATGTCTTCGTCCTAGTCGACTCTGCATGAGGGCGAGGGAGAAGACCTGGTGCTGACTTGTGTGCGTGTGTGTTGGGCAGACCAAGACGAGGGCGCAGCCCCAAGGAAGGGGGCGGCGGCCAGGCCTCCATGCTCTCGAGCAATATCAACCTCCTAAACACGATCGTTGGCGCCGGCACGCTCGCGATGCCGCACGCCATGTCACAGATGGGAATGCTGCTGGGAACAATCATAATACTCTGGTCGGGCGTCACATCCGCCTTCGGCCTCTACCTGCAGTCGAGATGCGCCCGCTACCTCGACAGGGGGAGCTCCTCCTTCTTCGCGCTGTCGCAGCTCACCTACCCGAACGCCGCCGTCATCTTCGATGCTGCCATTGCTGTAAAGTGCTTCGGGGTCGGGGTCTCGTACCTGATCATCATCGGGGACCTGATGCCGGGGGTCATGAGGGGGTTCAACACGAACGCGGATGCATATCCCTTCTTGGTGGACCGGCACTTTTGGATCACCGCCTTCATGCTGGTCATCATACCGTTGAGCTTTCTGCGGAGGCTGGACTCGCTCAAGTACACGAGCGTTATTGCCCTGATCTCCATCGGATACCTGATCATACTGGTCGTGTACCATTTCGCCTCAGACTCGATCGAGAACCGGGGCGATGTCAACGTCATCCACTGGAACGGTCCGATTGCCTTCTTAAGCAGTCTGCCGGTGGTGGTGTTTGCATATACCTGCCACCAAAACGTATGTTTCGCCTTGGCTGCACCACTCCAGACGTGCCCCCCCCCCCCTTTTTTTTTTTTGACCATGACTAACATGAAGAGTAGATGTTCTCCGTCCTCAACGAGATCAAGGACAACTCACCAGGCAGCATCGTTGGGGTCATCTCCGCCAGCATCGGCTCCGCAGCCAGCATCTACGTCCTGGTGGCCATCACTGGCTATTTCACGTTTGGCAGCGATGTCCTGGGCAACATCGTCAGCATGTACCCGCCATCTATCGCCTCGACCATCGGCAAAGCCGCCATCGTCATTCTCGTCATGTTCAGCGTGCCACTGCAGGTCCACCCCTGCCGAGCGTCCCTCGACGCAGTCCTGAAGTGGCGACCGAATCGCTCCAACAACCGGGAGCACGCTTCCAACGGCCACAGCATGCTCCCAACCGCCGCCGCGCAGACCGATAGCCACGGGGCTCCTGTGGCAAGCATCTCGGAGCTCCGTTTCGCCCTGCTCACCACCTTCATCATCGTGCTCTCGTACATCACCGCGCTGACCGTGTCCCAGCTCGACCGCGTGCTTGCCTACGTCGGCGCCACCGGCTCCACCTCCATCAGCTTTATCCTCCCGGGGCTGTTCTACTACAAGATCAGCGACCCAGACAGCATCCACCATCAGCGGCTCGCCAAAGAGGACGACGACGTGGATGCCGCAAACAGTGAGAGCGATGATGAGCCCGATGCAGGCCTCGAGCCTACTGGCTCTGGCGTCTTGGAGGATGCCAGGAGCGTCCGGTCGAGCAGGAGCGCCCTTCAAAACAGCTGGACGCGGCTGCGGAAGAGGTGGCGGTGGGATCTGGAGCATATCGAGCACGGCCTCTTGCGGCAGTTGGCATTATGTCTGGCCATCTATGGTATCTGTGTTATGGTGGTGTGCTTAATCCTGAACACTTTCTTTACGGTGGCTCACTAAGCCATGGTGAAATATCTATACACATATACATATTTACACACACATGTATATATACATGTATGTTATCTTCTTGAAGAGAGAGAGAGAGAGAGAGAGAGAGATTGGAAACCATTGGAAGCATGGGGGTTGGCGTTTTTCTCTTGTCATATATGGCAGATCCAACATTTGCTTTGTCAGGCCATGCTGGTTCCGGTTCGCATGCCACAGGCGTTAAGAGGATGGACGATTGATTTCACACGAGCTCGCCGCGATACTGTGTTAACGAATATGATGCTTTAGGGCCAGGTTGGTGAGGGTATTATTGTGTAGCTCGTCTTCTGGACCACGAAGCTTCCGAGACTGAATTGGCCGTGGCCATGGACTCCGTAGAATTGCGGACACAAAATGACAAGATATTCATTCATATTGGCATGCTTTCTAATTCTCTCGTCTAAAAAAAAATAAAAAAAATAAAAAAGGTCAATCATGTATCTCGGGGAATCAAGTCTATGCATGATATTCTCTTAAGCAGGACGAGGTCATACCCACCCACCGCCGCTTCAGCTCTCATCCGCATCATCCTCACACCACCTCCTTACAAACCCAACCAGCGGCGTCACCCACTCCTTGCTCACCGGCACGTAATGGCCCCCAGGGTGCACCACAACCACAGGATCCTCACACCGCGCCACCAGGCCCCGGCTCCGCCCTTCCTCGACCACCGTGTCCAGGCTCCCGATGAAGTGCAGCGTCGGCGTCCTCACCCGCGGCTCATACAACCACGCCAGGTCCGCAGGCGGCGCAAAGAACCCGCTGTACACGACCGCGAACTTGAGAGGGCGCCCGCCGTTGGCCTCCCGCAGCGGGGCCAGCCACTCCTCCGCCTCTGCCGCTGCCGCCGCCGCCCCGCGCTGCCTCTCCAGCGCAGCCGCCAGCATCGCCGCCACCGCGCCCCCCTGCGAGAACCCGACCACGCCGTCCACGCGGCCCCCGCCCTCCTCCCGGATCGCGCGCGCCACGCTGTCCATGCCCTCGCGCAGCAGGCGGTACGACCCCGTCGCCTCGTCCTTGCGGAACCATGCCCACGCGTCCGTCGCGGTCTCGGCCTCCTCTCCTGCGGCGGCGCCGCCCTCGGGCGGTGCGTAGCCTGGGATGTCCCTGGGCGAGAGGCCGTTGGGGGCCGTGGGGTAGAGGAGGGTGGGTTTGATCTTGAGCGGGGCGAGGGATTTTATGAGGAGTTTCTCGAGGGCACGGGTCTTGGCGTGGAAGAGAGGGCCGGATTGAGTGTATCCTAGGGGATTAGTGGTGTTAGGTTTTTGGTCTTTTTCTTCTTTCTCTCTCTCTCTCTCTCTCTCTCTCTCTCTCTCTCTGCCGTTGCGGGTGATGAGAAGCTTTGAGAAGAAGGGGAAGAAAGTTGATACACTTCCATCAAAAGCTGGTGAACAAGAAAAGAGGAGAAGAAAGTGGGAGAGGGAGGGAAGCAAAACTTATCTTACCATGGAGCATCAAGATTCTGACCTCTCTCAAGCCATCGTCCTTGGACTTCTTAGCCGGAGCACCCGCGTCGGCCATGATCGTGCAACCCCGGCAGGAAATATACAAGAACGAGAACTTCTGTCTTTTTGAGTTGAGATAGGACCGCCCAAATCTCGAGACGGTGTGCATGAAGGTGGCGGCGTGCTTTGTGAGTTTGGGGGGGGGGAGGGGGGTGAGTTGAATGGATGAGCGAGCTTCGAAAAAGGGTTGGTTGAGTGAGGTGAGCCCGCAGCAGGCGCGGAGATCAGTTCCCACGTCCCAGGATCCACCGGCCGAAACGACATCCGCGCGATTCGTGCTCCGTAAGCGGCCAGCACCGGAGCTGCGACACGATACGGCCTTCGACTCCGGTCTTCCAGGATAATGGGGCAGGCTCTGAGATATACGTGCTGCTACGACATGATTCACTAGCTATCACGTCTTGTTGTTGTTGTTGCTGTTGTTCACTTGCGCTAGAAAGGTCCTCCGCTGGGCACAAGTCTTCTTTGCGAAGGGGTCACGTCACGGGCCAAAGAGAGGCAGCCTTCCCCCACGGGAAGTAAAGTACAGTTCCTTGCAGACGGTGGTCCTCCTTAGAAGGTCATTCACTTCTTCAAGGTCAAACCCGTTTGTCATTATGATAATGCCATTTTGCTCGTAATTGCCAGTTCCGCCCCTGAGACTATAGAAAATGCTCCCAGGTCTATCCGAACGCCTAACATCTGGTCCAATTCATCCTCTTAAGCCTTGTTCTGGACAGCCTTCTTTCCCGAGGGCTGTATGCTGGCCATCATCTCGTCCTTCGTGATAAGGTGCTCAATCTTGCCCAGGTGGTTGAGCAGGTCCTTCATGTTGTAGCTCCACTCGTTCAGGACGTCGTCGACGCTCCTGGGCTTGGCGAAGCTCACGACACGGGCGGGGCGGTCGATGCGGGCATAGACCATCTTGGACGTCACGAGCTCGCTGATGTACTTCTCTGTCTCGTCCTCGCTGAGGTCTAGGTGCTGTGTGAGGCGGTCCATCCGGATGCGGGTGTAATACTTGGCGATCACGCGCACATTGTGCTCGATGACCCGCTTGCGCAGGTCCTGCCAGCGCTGGTTGGCCTTGGGGTCCCCAGAAGTACCGAGCTGGGCATCAAAGATGTCGGTCTGGCAGAGGTGTGGCCCGTAGATCTGCTCGACGTTGGGCCACCGCATCAGCTCCTGCACTGTGAACTCCTCCAGGAGCCTGGCCTCCAGGGGCACCTGAGAGTTGCGCGCGTCCGCTTTGATGCGGTGCATCAGGTCATGCTGCTCATTGTCGTGAGGTGCCAGGACTGCAAAGTAGATGATGCGTGCCAGGGTCTGCGCCGCGAGGGTCAGTCAGCTAGTCAGTCAGTCGGTTGTCAAGGAATTGCAGCCAAGGTGGTGGTGGTGATTCAAGGGGAAAACCACGCCTTCATGAACGTACCGCTTTGAAGAGGGTCGGGTCTTCTTGTACAGAGGGGATGTCGAGAACCTCTCGGTAGTGCTTGCACGCGTCCAGGTACCTGTCCTCGCTCTTGGCCAGGAGGACCTGTTGCTCGTAGTATCGCAGTTTCAGGGGTGTGGCGTCTTCGGCGCTCTGCAGGTACTTGGTGCTGATCTTTCTGCTGAGGATGCCTGCCTGGGTCCAGTCTTGTGTTTGTATGCAGAGGGCCACCTGGTCGAGGATGAACTCCGTCTTCTCCTTGCGGTCCATAGACCCAAATGTCTCCACCTGCAGCTCGCACAGGATGTCGCGGGCTGCCTTGACATCGCCGTAGTGGTCCTTCTTCAGGTCGGACAGGATCTTGGTGACACGGGCTCGCTCGACCTCGACAAAGATCTTGCCTTCGGTGACTGTGCGCAAGGTCTCGATGACCTGGACTTTCCTGTCGACGCTGGAGATGTCACCCAGAAAGTCGATGACGGACTGCACCATCTTCTGGGTCGCCTGCTTGAGCTGGCCATGTTTCTTGGAGAGGATGGTGACCTGGTCGGTAAGGAGGTCCCAGTCGCCAGCGTTCTTGCACAGAGTGACGATGGCAATAAGAAGGCGGGATGTAGACGCAAGATCGGAGGCCTAATATATAACGTACCATATAGGATCAGAAACGAACCAAGCATGTTGAGAAGGGGAAACAACAGTCGCTCGGGGTGCACCCTTCACTTACCTGACGTGTCTGCTTCTCCAGCAGACCAAGCTGCTCGATGGCACCCTGTAGGTTGGTCTGAGGTGCGAGAGCCCATGGTCAGCGCTCCATATAAGCCAGGGATGTGTTGGCCCTCTTTTCCATCCGCCATGCAACGCACCTTGGCAAGCAGTTCGGCCTGGGGAATCTGCTGGTCGACCTCCTTGGTGAAGTCCTTGTCTGGTCTCAACGAGGCGTTGGCCATTTTGACAGATGGATTGGCGAGGAAGAATATTCGATGGGAAAGCGTACGATCTTTGGTGGTTGGAGAAGTTGACGGAAATGCGTACGACTCGGGGTGTTGGTGGAAAAGAATGATGGTTGCTGGGGGGTTTTTTTTTTGGGCGTTGTTGATGATGGATTGATTGTCTGGAAGCTGTCGCAATGGAAGCTCTGCCTGCTGCAGATGCCCACCGGCTGGCTGGCGGCAGGCAGATAGGTGAGATGCTTACATAATCTGGGGATTTAGTCTCCAGGTACTATACTTGGGTGGGGGGGTGGGGAAGAAGCTTAACGTCACACCTCCTCTTCTTCCCGACCGCACTTTTAAGTCTCGCAGTCATACACTCTCTCGGTAGATGGAAACTCAGAGATCGGAGCTTGCAGTAAGCTCTGCAGTAAGCTCCGATCTCATCAGGTCTTATTTGTTGGCACTCTTTTAACGACCACATTTTCGACTGATCATCACCAATGACTATGAGCTGAGTGTTCTTGGGCCGTCTAGGCCTCTCTCCCTCTCTCTCTCTCTGTTGACACCTGGAAGGGGAAGAGGAAGATGAGGTGGGCACATTGCCGACCCAAAGCACAGACCTTGCACCTGAGGTATTCACTGATGAATAGAGATTGTAGCGGACCGGAAAGAGCTATACCCGAAATCCGTACTCAATAGCCCTGCTGGCAGCAACCATGTGGACCATTCCGGCAGGTGGCGATGGAGAACTCGTCACCTCAATCTGGAAACATTGAACGCCATTCCTTGGGCAGCAACTGCGGCTCAACTCGTTAGGATGAGGTCTTCTAGGGTATCTGTCACGCTCATGATGTTACGTGAATCGAATGCTCAGGTACTAGACGGGCTCCGTTGTGATCTCACACACAAAAGCAAACAAGTCACCAGCGAAACAACTCGGGACGGCTTTAAGAACCCCATCCATTTAAGCAACCCGACTCTCTTGCCATACATACACCCACCCGCGTCATGCCCTCTGTCCAAAGAGCTTGTGTGGGCCGATAAGGCAAGCCCGGTTGCATGTGTTCGGTAATTTCAAACAAGTTATTGGTCAGTCCTGCGCCTGGAGTCAAGCGAGGCACGTCAGCACGCATACCTGCCTAAGTGGGCATCCCACTGTTCAATGTTCGCCGTTCATCTGTGCAGTAGTCGCTCGAAATCATGGTGGCCATTATCCCCAAAAATATGCGAGTCAACGTCCTACCATAGCAGTCGAGATGCAGATCCTTCCATCGGTGTGCTTCGCCAGGGTGTGTGCATACGACTTGATACGATTACGAATACGCTGGTAATTATTTCCCCTGGTGAGCATAATTGTTCCAGCACATCTAAAGCACTTTGGGCGCTCTTAAGCGCCGCCTGCGACTATGGTACCTCCCTGCATCCTCGTGCAGCCCGCCCTCAGAGGGTGACCTTGTGAGACTCATGTGGATAACGGCACGTTTAGGGCTCTTGGAGTGAGGGGAACTTCCCTACAGTGCCGAAATACTAATCAAGGCCATTACCCTACTTTAGCATTCGTCCCGTCCCATACTTATTGACTGGAGAGTGTGGAGATGCAATATACAGCAACGGACTGTTGGAGTTTACCGATGCTTCTTAAAAACGTGGGTGATAAAGGTTTCACAACCCCCGAGTTATACCTCTAGTATTCCACGATCAAATAAACACTCCACAGCGCAACAATTTCCTCACCAAGCTCTGTGCCGTCTATTCTTGATACTCACTAGACGTGCTGTCATATGCACTAGACGAACTGTATCCTCAAGAGCAATAGATCATCAGCAATGGCTCTTGCCGAAATCGCCTCCACCTCGATAGAGGCCCTGTCGACCAAATGGCCATTCGTTTTGACCACACTTCTGGGCCTCGTGGGGGCGTGGCTCCTTCAATCATTGTTCAAGCAGGACCCTCTCGCCAAGATTCCCTTCGCCGGCGGCGAAATTGGTGACGAGAACAAGCGCAGGGTTGCTTATATGCAAAATGCCAAGGCAATCTACTCAGAGGGATACCAGAAGTTCAAGAACAGCATGTTCAGGATTACTTCGTCAAGAGGTGAGGACGCACAGGGTTCCTACCATCGTGGATGCGGACTGCTGACCTCTCTTCTTTGTTTAACCGCTTCAACGAAAGTACAGAATCCCGTGTGATTGTTGTCGACCCTCGGTTCCTGCGAGAGTTGAAGGACCTGCCCGATGATGTCCTCAGCTTCAGTGGCGCCATCAACGATGTATATCTTGCCTAGACTTCCCAAATTCTCTCTCTCTCTCTCTCTCGCGCGCGCGCGCGCGCACGGCGTGACGAGCTGACAAGGTTAGCAGATTATGCACCCAAAGTACACCGACGTACGATCAGACCGGGCAATTATCCCTCACGTCGTCAAGAGAGACCTGACTCCGGGCCTCAGTAAGTCTTTCTCTTGTACATATAAAGCCTTACAAGATTGCATCTGGCTAACCAGGACAAAACGACAGACCGCCTCAATCCTGTCATTGCTGAAGAGGTTGATCTCGCTTTCCAGGAGGAATTCCCACAATCCAAGGACTTCACCCCGGTGCCCCTGAACAAGCACCTCCTGCGCGTCGTCAGCAAGGTCTCTGGGCGCATCTTTGTGGGCCCAGAGCTCTGCCGCACCGAGGAGTACATCGACATGGGCATCAACTATACGCTAGACCTTATGAGTGCCGTGAACGCCATCAGCGCACTGAAGCCCTCCGAACGTGACGCTACGACCTTCAAGCTGCCCCAGGTCGACGCGCTCCGCAAGCGCCAGCAGAACAGCTACAAATTCATCAAGCCCATGATCGAGGCCAGAAAGAAGGCGATGAAGGAGGACCCGGACTTCCAGAAGCCAGACGACATCATGCAGTGGATCCTGGATGACGGCCAGTCCAAGTACGGCGAGCAGGACGACCAGGAGCTCACCGAGATCCAGCTGGGCCTGACCTTTGCTGCGATCCACACGACCACGCTGAGCACCACGAATGCCTTCTACAGCATCGCCGCCATGCCAGAGCTCATCCCCGAGCTGCGCGAGGAGATTCGCACTGTTTTGAAGGAGTACGGCACCTTCACGGCGGCCGCGCTGCAGAAGATGAAGAAGCTGGATAGCTTCCTGCGCGAGTCCATGAGAGTGCATCCTCTCTCGCTGGGTAAGTCACTTTTTGTTCTACAAACTTTCCCTCTTTATCCTGCTTCTTCTTCCTCTTCTTCCTCTTCCTGTTCTGGTTACTTACACCCCGACACAGCCTCCTTCAGCCGCAAGGTCCTGAAACCCATAGTGCTCTCCAACGGCCAGGTCATACCCGCAGGGTGCATCGTCGAGGTACCCTCGTATAACACAATGCACGACCCGGCCATAATCGAGAACCCGGACAAGTTTGACGCCCTCCGCTGGTACCGCCTGCGCGAGAACGAGGAGGCCACGGGTGTCACCAAGGCGAGCATCGGCGCCGCCAACCAGCTGGTCACCGTGTCGCCCGTCTCCCTCAACTTTGGTTACGGCCGCCACGCCTGCCCTGGCAGGTTCTTCGCCGCCAACGAGATCAAGATGATCGTCGGCCGGGCGCTGTTGGACTATGATATCAAGATGGTCGACGGGGAGACGGAGAGGTATCAGAACATTAGTCTTGCCGAGTCTGTAAGTTGTTGTTGTTGTCCCATCACCAGGATGGAATGGCGTGTGATTACTGCCATGACCGCGGCTAATCTATACCGTCATCCAGCTTATTCCAGATCCGTCCAAGGAGCTTATGTTCAGGAGAGTCGCCGTATAGGCAAAGCTCAATTGGCTGCCCTGGTAGTGTAGAATTATCAAAGTAGCTATGCCTTCCGTCCACATACATATCTTGACATGTCTATAGCATCGTCTCGAATTCTTGTATTGTTGATTAAAGTAAGCATAGTGGCCTTTAGCACAGACACCAATTTCAAATATATATACTTTTCCATCATGTTTGCCAATGTTTCGAGTTCAAGTGTGTTTCCTTCTCAAAACCCAGAAGCGGGTCGGCGATGTATGAAGGCCAACATACTTTGAACGAGGCCGAGTCAAGAAGACGCACCAAGTCTTGGCGAGCTATAGCAGAGACGGCACTGGTATTGAAATGTGTTAGGTCGTCGAAAATCAGGCACACGAGAGAGACCCGAGATGCGCATTCACAAAGTAATGCTGAATTGTGGCCCAAAGTTGTTCCCTCCGCGTTGAGAGCAAGCTGTGTTAGTAATGGGCTGCTACAAGATGGGGTATTATTATCTCAGCACTATACATCGAGTCTAGATGTAGGCTCTAAGGTGCAATGTTCAGTTGGTGGTGATCATAGAACGCGGTCAGTGAAAGCGCTCGTATCAACTGTGGACACCCAATTGAAAGCTATCAAGTACCCAAGTAAGCACGTGAAGTAAGTAGGTATCGATGAGTTCAGGTCTGAATTAAGTTTAGCTTTCGCAGCACCTGGCCACAAAAATAATACTCATTATAAGATAAGTGTCAGAACCCAATGATTCTTTGTATCCTCTCTTCCTGCGAGTACTCGACATGAACCTCTTTCGTCACGACAATGGCCCCGTTCAGCGCGCCCCAGTCCGTATTGACCTCCTGGGTCGGTGAGGCGCGCACCCCAGTCCTGGCCGCAAAGGCGCTGTTGGTGAGCTCCCAGCCGTAGTCGGCATCTTCACTGCCCAGTGACAGGTTGCGCGTCTTGGACCGGGAGAGGATCTCGCTAGAGAAGGAGCTCAGCCGGCCCATGCGCTGCGACAGCCAGTCTGCTATTTTCTGTGGCACTGCGGCTGCGAGGATATGCTGGATTGAATGGAAGGGACTCTGGGTCAGCAGAAGAAACAGCGTGGCTAGGGGTTTGTTGAGAGGGTCAAAAATAAAAATTAGAGACTCACATGCATAGCAGGCAGACAGGCCGCGATCAGGTATATCGAGGGCTCGATGATTAACCACATGATCATGACGTTGGTCAACGAGGGTGCAATGTAGTCGGCTGTGTGGGTGTTGTACACAACCAGCCGGAATGACGAGATGACGAGAGCCGATATGCCAACACCAAAGAGGAGCGACAGCGCCCACTTGCGCGTATTTGTCGCCTTGAGCTTCCACACTACCGGCAGAGGCAGCACGACCAGGGCGACATCGACGACCATGCTGAAAGAGAGAGAGAGAGAGAGAGAAAGCAAGCAAGGTTAGTCGTGATATTCTACGCTGCAAGAGTGCCAAAAATGCTGGACCCAGGATTTTGTAAATATTATAAAAGAGGAAGAGAGCAGCTCACTTGAAAGGGGTGACAGAACGGTAGAATTTGTCATAATCCACACAGTTGCCGGTCAGGTGTCTGTCCCAGTACGATTGTACCGGGAGGCACTGAAAAAGCGATATGGTGGCAAAGACCAGCCACTGCAGCGAGACGACGGTAATGACGACCCATATGGCGACTCTCAGCCGCCGGTCGGAGAAGATGCGCAGGTAGAGGGCCAGGATAGAGTATCTGGTGGCTGCATATGAGGCGAACAGCATCTGCATCAAAGCGTAGATGTACTTGAGCAGGATCTCGTTCTCCTCCAGGTCGTAGATGACGCGGTCCTCATCGCTCCAGGACACCTCCACGCTCACCATGCCGAGGCCGATGGCGCAGATCGGCATGAGGAGGACATAGGCCGCGATGATCCAAAAGTCGTCCCACCAGAACCGGAGCTTTGCGATCTGCACTCTCGAGTAGGTCTTGGCCATGACGATGATGGTGTCGATGATGATGCACACGATGGCGCTGTGGACGAGCGGTCGCGTAACCGCCCAAGACGTCTGGTCGGACAACAGCGGACCTTGCGCTGCCTCTGTCGACGACGACATCTTTTTTTTCCTTTCTCTTTCCTTCTTCTCTCCCCCGCTCTTTTGGGTCTCTCTCTCTCCGGCGACAGGACGGCGGGAGGGGTTGCGAGGGGGTCGATCTGGGGAGCGGTTGGTTACGACCAGCGCGGCGGTAACTGTGATCGTCCGTCCATTGAAGAGGACGGCCTAGATAGATATGCTGAAGGAAAGCAGAACAACAAAGGGACCGAAAATTGTTTCTTCAGAAACACATATTGACATCAATTGACTTCCAAAACGAGCACGTTTGTCACTGAATCCAAGGCAGTCTAAAAATGAACACACAGATAAAAAGGGAGCGGTGACTGGTATTATTTCATCTACGGCTTTCTTTTGCCGGAAACGGTTCTTGGAACCAGCGCACCCCGCATTGCGAATTTGGGACCAGAAAACAAGACACAATAGCGATAAAGACCTTGGTTGCGAGTCAGATCCCAGGCCATACGATGTCGCGCGGCCCGTGTGCTCGCTCAGTGCCTCCTCTGTGGTGTGTGGTCAAGGATTCAGTGCCTGGACTTCTCCTGAACTCTAAGAAGTAGCCACGGTAGCTTTGAACTTGTCCACTCTCCTCTTCAGGGCAGATGTCAGATGCTCCACCCGTCGATCAGAGAGATCAGCAGTTTGAATTTCCCTGGCGTCCCACACCTGTACCATATAACGTCCTGGCATGTTCTCCTCTGTTCTCAGTATGATATTCATGCGCGCGCGCACGCACACACACACACACACAAAAACACATTGCAGAATCACATTCGGGACGAAGAAGGGGGGGAAGGGGGACAACCCCCTTTCTTACGCCATCAAAAGACGCAAGCCTCCATCACGGTCCAGTTATTTTTTTTCCCTGTTTCACAATGTATTTCTCTGTTCCCTTAGGGTCAGTGTTGATGGAGCTTATCAATTGAACAAGATAATGGCATTGTTCAATCACGTGCAGGGCCGGAGGTGAGGAGACAGCTTGTTCACGTTAGACTTTTGCATTTTATGTACTGAGAGGACTAAGTAACAAGCGAGGAAAACTGATGCGAGCCCCGTTTCCCCCTTGGGACAAAAAATGATATATACTGTGTAGTAAATGATAAAACCCTCCCCCCCCCCCCTCCCTTCAGCCACAGGCCCCACGCAGCGGAACTAGGGTAAAGCACTAGGCCGTGTGTGTGTGTGTGTTTTCCCATTAATATGGCCGAGATTGTTGAAAAAGCACACGTCCGCAATTGTGTGGGAGGTGACAGATAGTGTGACCTGAACGGGGGAGCTTAATTTATGGAGTGATCTTCTTGTCATTCTTAATCAGGTACTGGTGTCTAATTAATTGAGTACTTATCATGATTTGTGATTCCGACAGACATCAGCTCCATTAAGCGATATAATGTGGCTTGCCTTGTCCCCCCCCCCCCCAAAGTCAGCTCTCCTGGATCATGAAGAAAGAAAGAAAGAAAGAAAGAAAACTCACCTTGGAACATGACTTGACACTGTTGATCAACTTATGATCGATGTCACCTCGTGTAATATGTGGTCCGGAGCAATTATCCATTTTGTTCGAGAAACGCGCGGATCATACTGCCAACAACGAGGCCCGATGCAACGGTTCCTGAGTCGATCGTCTACTAGCTCCGCCCGATAGGTCAGCCTCGAGACGTAGGCTGGCACGAGCTGGCTAGGCTGGGAATGCTAGTGGTGAAGGAATGCAGGGCGGCATGGCTCCGCGGGTGGCACCAACTTGCCCTGAGCACGGACGGTCGTGGGTTTGACAATTTTCCAAAGCGACTCCCGTGCCATCGGTTCTTGGATCAAGCAAGGTCGGTAAGTGGGGATAGGGAGGGGGATCGGCTCTAGTGGGTGGTCCCTCCTTGTGTTTGAAATTGCAGGTTGCCACGCGGATCCATGTCGTCCCAATGGAGTTTTGAACGATTCAAATCGGACGCTACAGTATCTCAAGTCCCCATTCCTTCACACAACAAAGTTTATATAGACTGCCATGTGTCTCATCGTTGTGGATGTGATGAATCGATTTAACTTCTTGGGATCACACCCAGGCCCTGCTCCTCACCAGGTCTAGGTCAGAAGGAAACGTCTCGACAGTCTTTTGGATTGATATACGTACGAGTCAAGCCAAGTCACCACATTACATGTCAGACTGTCACGATTCAGTTGACAGTTGTTTGGACGCCTGCCATGGCCCGAGACTTGTCCTACCATGGTATCTTTCATGTCAACTACCTTATCAAGCCCCTGGAGGACAGCAGAAGACGGACTTCCTCGAAAAAAGTGTTTGAAACAATTCACTACCACAACAGTTAGCCAGGTCCATAGCTGCCGAGCAGACCGGAGCTACTGTTGATCTGACTGACCGCCATCTCGAGTCATACCATACTCACGGCAGTTCAAGTTGTAAAAGAACGGGACCGTTCTTAGTCCAAACGAGGAGGATGTACTTGTGTGTAGCCAGCTTACACAGGATCCGTGTAGCCGGTGTAGGGGGGAATTTGAAGGCAAGCTGGTCAAGATTTCATTACAGTGGACTGGCTTAGCCCAGACGACCAAGAATGCTTCAAGCAAGTAAGTGTGTGAACATGACGGTTAAGAGGGCTTTTTCACTGCTCCTTGTCTCGTCGAGCTCGACGGTTGTAAAGAGACAATGAAGGCTTGGTAAATATCTCTCAGCTTCAATTCAAGAGCCCCCTTCTGGTGATAGATTGGAAACGCTGAAGTATTGTCTGACCAGGAGCCGAGTGTTGTTTGGAGGTTTGACAGTCAGGACCAGTCTCCCTCCCAGAGGACCTTGCTACTCGTGTTTGTTGTCTTGAGGCCTCGTCAGTGTCACATTCGCGAGAAGTACAGAGTTTCGTTGTCACGCTATTATCCAACAGCCATCCGGGCCGTCTGAAGCGCTCCTGGGCAACACGATTCAGCGGAGGTGTATGTGTTTGGTGGGTCTTCTTTCCGGTGATGAAGATGGCAAATTTTGTGTAAACGGACAAGTGACAACACGGTCGAGAGAGAGAGACCAGGAAGAGGTGGTCGAGGTCATCATCCCGGAGGCTGGAGCTGCACGTGTGGAACTAGATCGACAACCATCCTCACTGTGCAAGCTCAACATTTCTGGAACTGTAAGCAAACTGATGTGTCATCTCTGTCGCTTCTAATTTGTGAGGGTATGTATACTCGGATACAGTCGAAGCTTTTGATACTCTAGATATAAATGCCCCTCCATGAGCCTCATCTCCAAAAGACTTGCTACCCATCTTTCCAGCCATCATCATCAACATCCTCCTCCACCGTCTCCTCAACAGAACGCCAACAAAGAGAATCAATATGATGCCTTCTAAAACACTCTCATTTGTCTGGCTTCTTGCAGCTGGGGCTTCCGGGATGGCAGCCCAACACTTCTCCCAGATCCCGGCCTCAGGGGCCAACAACACTTTTCCAACCGCAACCCAGATTGAGGGAACCGCGACTATCGCGACAGCCCCGCCCTCGCCCACGGCTTCTGGGGCCAACAACAGTCTCCCAAGCGGATTCTTTGCTATCGATATGGCCCTGGCCACGTCGTTGTCTTGCTCGCCAACCGTTATATGTAACTGGGCCTTCCCAACAAACACTCTCGTGAAGCGTGTAAAGGCCTCTCCCGCCCCGGCTGCGCAGAACTTGACCTCGGATCTTGCCGGCGCCGGAGCAACAGCCCGTTCCGATGTCAAGACCATGGCGCCGATGGCCGCCTCCATGCCAACCTTGAACGCAGACTCACTCGACTGGGCGCCGAGGAACAGCTGCACGGAGTGGTTGTGATGTGTGCCCGACACAAATTTCGACTATACCTCATCCCCCAGCGCCGTCCCATAAACGTGAAGGCGGCTGTGACCTCCCCGCGGTAACAGGACTTCGACTATAGGGGTTGCTCTAATAGGTCTGATACCTTCCATGTAGAAAGGCTGATCATGCACGAGGACTTCTAAGAGGGTGGTGGTTAAAAAGGCAACAACGTTGGCTACCTACTTAAAACAAATCATACAGAAGATATACGGGATCTCTCTCTCTCTCTCTCTCTCTCTCTCTCTTTCGTGGATCGCTTTTATGATTTTGTGTGTGGTATATACTGATGTTTTCCAACTCCCCGCTCCAATCTCAAAATCCCCCAAAGGTGATATCATTGTAGTACAAAAAGGGGACAGATAGTATGTAGATCTCAACAAAAAGGTATAGCATGTGGGAATTCCATAACAAATGAAAAGTGAAACGGTCCTCCTGAGACCTTTGGTGGTGATGGTGGTGATAGTAGGCAAAGTAGACCCGTTGTATTTACAGATCGTGGCCTGTGATGTGTGAGATATGTGTTAGTTAGGTTTGTTGAACTCTTAATCTGGATGCCACATCTTTCCCCCCTTCTCTCTCTCTAGGAATTTGGAATACTCACGGCCAAGAGCCTTTCCGCGCTTCGACACCTCCCTGGCATGGTACTGCTTGATCTTGGCCAGCCTGGCCTCCTCCTTGGCCTCGAGCTCGAGCTTCTTGACATGCTCGCGGGCCTCACGGACCTCGCGGCGGGCCGTCTCCAGCACGCGGTCGGCCTCCCTCTCGGCGGCCTCGGCGCTCATGACGCGCTCGCGGGCCTGGACGATGCTGGGGTCCAACTCCTCATTGCTGCCCCTGCCGAACTTGTGCAGGAGGCTGCCGCCGCGAGAGGGTCTCTCGGTGGACGACGACTGAGAGGTCCGGTAGGTGGACGTGGTCCTGTTGGTCGAGGTGGTCGGGGTGGGCGATGCGTCGCGGCGGTGGAAGAGGCCGCGCTTGTGGGCTGGCTCCTCGTACTGGGGCTCTGGCTCGACCTCGTCTTCACGGCGGGAGAAGAAAGGCATCTTTGGAGAATTGTTGTATGGGAGATTTAGTTTCTTTTTGGGGGTAGTGGCTGGAGGAGATCAATATTGAAATGATGGATCGAGGGAACAATTGGGATGATGGTAAGAGGAATCACCTTTTTTTTCTTTTGGCTGTCTGGTTTCTTCTCCTCGGGGGAGGCAGATCCATCACCCTTTTCATTGATTTCCATCCCCCTCCCCCCGCCCCCCAATCCCATGTCATCACCTCTTCGCAATCCATCCCACCCTCCCATCCGCATAGTGCTATCACGAAACTTGCTTTTCCGTCAAGAGGCACCAGCAGCGATCATCAACATGACGTCAGGGTGGCGCACCCCTGCAGAAAGGCAGCAGCCAATAGCATAACACGGACGCCCTACTGATGGCCCTGTCAAGGCAGGGCATGACAGGGGGTGCAGCAGGACCCCTAAGGCCCCCAGCCAATATGCAGGGTCCAAAATTACCAGGGCCTCTGCAGGGCGACATCATCGCCCTCGAGCCTCTGATGCCATCCCGCATCCCAGCTGATAACACCAGCTAGGACATGCCTACATGGTGTTGAGCCTGGCCTTTTCTGTTGTTGGATGGCTTTGTCCATGCAGTTTCACTTGGGCAAAAAGAGGGAGAGGGGGGGAAGGATGCCTGTCCTGTCTGCCAGCTCCCCAAAAAAGCCAAGGCATCATCGTCATCAACCGAAGGAAAAGATTGGGAGTTAAATCAGATGATCTAATCCCTGACCAGCTATGTCTTTGATCATAGATTGTTGCAATGTGCCATCTCTGGGGACACTTGCAATATATGTTCTCTGGCATGTCAGTGTGCATGTACCTTCAATGATGAATCTACCTCTGTCTGCTATGAACAGATCTGGCACTGAAGTATAGCTTGGCCAGAGACAGGCACCTGAGCACTGAAGAGATGCTCAGCATCCATTGAGCAAGTCACATTTTGTCTCAACATCCAGGCCATATGCATATTCATGTCATATTGCTCTTTGCAATCATAACCAGTCATCATTCCACATATCAGCTCGCAAGAAATTCATCTTCACCTTGATGTCACACTGGAGCAATTTAGAGCTTTATAATTCATATTCCGGTGGGTGTTTACAACTACGCAGTTCTTGTCTTGGGTTCTGAAAGCGGGACTCACCCATGAAGCAAGCATGGTCGCATCCCGAACTTGACTTCCACAATGCATGTACTCTTGGTTCTCAAATCAGGCCTTCTGATGGCGGCCTGTCCATTTATTAAAATAATATTGATAGTTTTTAGCCCCCTCCCCCCAAAACACTCCTTGCTGCTATGCTTCAGTCCTAACTCCAGCCCTGCTTAATGGCTTGTTTCTGGGTGTCAAAGGAGTGGTGGCGGTACAGCCAGGTGCCATCCATCTTCTGAACCTTGAACTTCTGCAAGAGTATCCACATTGTCGCTGTCAGCAATCATTGATACACAGTCTGCTATGGAATGAATGACAAGGCCTAGGTTTTGGAGAGGAAGATGTTATCATACCTGAGAGATATCATTCCATAACATGCTCTGGGATGGGACCAGGCATGACTTGAGGGTCTCAAGCTCGTCGTCTGTCCAGCACCACTTTCCAGTCTTGTGTGTCTTGACCTGAAAGATGATCATGTCAGAATCACAGCTCCTGAAGTTCTCTGAAGGGGTGGGTGCGTTTTCGAGATGACTTACACTGCAACCTGGTTTGTGCTCCTCAGCAGGATCCATCTTTTCTTTTTTTTTTCAATCTTGAAGATTGAGTGGTGAAAGGAGATTTGTTCTTGACAAGGAAAAGGAGGATGGTGCAAATTTGGGAGATATTGGCTTTATCAAGTAGGCGAGGCAAAAGGCTAGATGGAGTAGCTCAGTGAAAATTTAGCCTTGTCAATATTGATAAATACAATATGGGACGAAATCTGCTTTCTATTGTTGTGGATTTCTGAGACTATTCAGTAGAACACTGAATTGGGTGGTAAATGCACCTAACTGAATGCCTCTGCAGACTTCTATTTACTATACAGACTAACCTCGTTGCTGCCAGAACTTTAGGTTACTTTCCTTCACAATACAAAGAAGCCTTCTATTGTGAATTTGTGACATGCATCATTACTCAATAAGTCTGTCCTCAGATACAAGCCTATCATGCTCATTGTGCAAATCAAGTGGTCAAGGAACAAGGCAGAACCTTCGAGATATCCAGTCCAGGCTGATGCACCATGATCGCATTGTCTGTCAAGAGATGGGATGATAAGGGTATTTGGTAACCTGAACACTCCTGAGGATAGAAAGAGGGACAATGCGAGTCTGACAGCTGATGAGGGAATCTAAGTGTTGGATTTGCCTGTCCCTACTTGTTGGAGACAGTACAAGAACCTGGGCATCATCGTTGGATTGGGCTGGGCTGGGCTGAGATTCTCTCTACCTCACAGGACAGAACAGGCAGGTCCTTCCATGGGTGTCTCCTGCGAAGTCTGCTTCAAAATTACAATGTCAGCCATCTAGCGGTCAGGCCTGCCCTTGCATATGGGAAAAGAATACATAGAGTAAATTTCCCAAATAGTCAAGACGCGTAACATGTCTCAAAAATGCACATTGTAGGGCCACTGGAAGCCAACACAAGAATACGCCACCTGTTCCCCAACACAAACATTTGAAAATTCATTGCATGTATTCGGTGTCACCTATGTACTGAATCTCCTACTATGTGCAGAAGAGTAACTGTGATGGCCACCAGTGTATGTGTAATTGCAGGTACTGAAAAGGGCAATCATTCCATTTTTTGCCCCAAGATTTGGGGATGAACATCCATCCACCAAAGAGAAAATACTAGGGGGCCCTCCAAAATTTGCTCGAGAAGTTGATTCACCCACATTTCAATTGGCAGTGTTCCCTATGAGCCCAGGGATTTGTGGCCAGAGATCGTGTGTATGTGTGTCGACAAGAGCTCAAGCCTGACCCTGGAAGATGGCGAGTGTCTCTCCGAAGACGTTCCAGTTGTCCTTCCACAAAGCGACATCAGTGCCGTTGTGGGTTACCATGCTGATGGTGCCGATCGTGTTCAGGTCGTACAGCACCACGTTGTTGCCCGAGGCGCCGGTGGTGTCTTGGATCCAGACCATCCGAGACTGGCACCGCATCGATCCGCCGTATGGGCCATTGCTGCACGTGGTATTGTAGTTGTTGAAGAAGCTGTAGAGACCTGGACCGTAGATGACAACATCATTGCTATCGATAATCCGGAGGCCCCAAGCCATCGCGCAAGGCGCCGTGAGGTTTGCACCGTGGATCATGGTGCCGTTCATCAGGCCGGCGCAGTCGGTGCCAAAGTCTGGGTCGTTCAGCACGGTGTTTGCCTTGTCGAATGGATACGGCGCAGGCGGGTTGGGCTGGTAGTAGGGGGTCTCCGTCTGGATCTGGCCCATCCAGATGTTCTGTGCTCCGTACAACTGGTACTGGTACAGGGTCCAGTGCTCGGCCGCAGACGCGTAAGCCCAGATGGGACCGTCTTGAGACTCGATGAGGAAACCACGGCCAGCAAAGACGGTGATCTGAGTGGAGTGGAAGTCTTCCATATCGTGACTATTTAGATAGAAGTTAGCATTAGAAGCCTGAAAGATGGCCCAAACAAGCACGAATTAGCGTAAAAATGCCGACGGCCTATCACTTACTCGGCGACCCAGAACCAGTTGTTCTCCATGTAGAGGTTGGATGCTCCCTTTGTGATGTGCATGCCCATGTACGCAGCGATGCATTCGGAATAGATGACGTTGGTCTGATCCGGTGTCTTGGGGCATTGTTCCATCTGGAGTTTGGAGCCCGCGAAACCACCCACGCGGATGTGGACATCCCACATGCCAGAGGGGTCCTGGTTGCAGTCGCAGTCGCCGAGGTTGTACTCGATGAGGACGGCCCCAGAGGTACTGCCCTGTGTCGAGACAAGCATGTCGCTCCACTCAATATAGCCTTTCTCTCCTGGCTCTCCGACCTGCACCACCGGGCGTGGGTTGTTGATGTCGGAGAAGTTGGGGCCTGATCCCATGATGACTGACGCTAGGGCTTCGCCGACAATGCGGGAATTGCCCTGGATGCTGATGGTATCCGAGACTTTGTAGTACCCTGCGTCGACGAATCCGATGCAGCCAGAATCGAAGTTCGCGGAGACGTGCGAGAAGAACGAGTTGAGGGCAGAGGTATCATCTGTCAAGCCGTCTCCCTTGGCACCAAAGTTGCGAGCAGAAACGAAGAGGCTTGCGGGGACGTCCTCATACTGGGGCTTGGAGCGCGCGTAGTACTGGGTTCGGTTCTTCAAAGTCTGGATCTCGGGGAACCAGTCGTCGGGGCCAGAAAAGACATAGTCTGGCCCAAGGGGTGTGTAGACATTGCCCTGGAGGGACACAAATTTAGTAGCTGCATGCAGACCTTGACTGCTGTGGGATGAAGAGACCTACAATGACTGTGCCTGTAATGATGGTCTCGTTGTAACCTGAACCCTGGATCAAGGTGGTCGCGGTACCTTCTTGGAGGATGGAAGTGACATTGCCAAAGGAAACATGGTCCATGAGCAAGGTGCCCCGACTCTGCATCTTGCCAGGGTCTGTGGTGCTGCTGACATTGGTGATGATAGCCATGGGAGTGTTGACAAAGACGCTATCCAGGATGATTGCAGAGCCGACAGAAGGGGCAGTCAGATTGATGCCGATGTTACAGTCCACAACAGTCAAGTCCTTGTAGACCCAGTACCAGTCCCACAGCTGTAGGATGGCAGTGTGGCAGCTGATAAAGGTCAAGTTGCGTGTTGTGTACTGCTGGTTGCCGAATTGAGCACCAATCATGCCGCCGTAGAAGGTCAAGTCACCCATGTAGCCACCACTGCCCCCCTCCATGAAGATGCCAACGTGCTGGTTTCCAGGAACCTGGGAGAGCTGGAACACAACATTCTGGATGGAGGTGGCTTGTGCTGCAGGCCAATGAATGCCTGCAATGTTGATGGCAGGGGACATGTCTGTAGTATCAATGACCAGGTTGCGCACCTGGCGGCAGAACACATTGGTAGCAAGGTAGTCGAGCTGGCCATCGGAGTTGTTGTACCTATCGCTCTCAATGACGCCAATGCCACCTGCAATGTTGAACGAAGCGGAGGCTTTGATGATAGGCATAGCAGTAGGGTCACCGATCAGCTGGGTATAGTAGGTAACCATGAGCGCAGAGGACACGAGGTAAGTGCTGTAGAGGCATCAATTAGCAACCAGACCCTGCAGTCTTGTTTTTTTAGAGACAATTGGACAGAAGCTCACCCCTCAGGGAAGTAGATGACAGCAGGTGTAGTAGTGGATCCAGAGCAGGTACCATCAAAGCCGCATCGATCGCCATTGCTGATGGCGGCGTTGATGGCTGCAGTATCATCAGCCACCCCATCACCAACAGCACCATACTCCTTGACATTGCGGAAGATTTGGTAGACAGCAGCATTGGGATTGAACGAGGCGACTCCCTGGTGGGTCATGTCAGCCATCCAGTAGGCAGATGCCAGCTGGACAAGGCATGAAATGCCCAAGACCATGGGGAGGATCATCGTCCAGCCCTGCATCTTCGCGACCAGGAGGAGCGAGTCCCAAGGGCGTGACAAAGGTAGGAAGCAGTGATCTTGAGGTCAAACGGGATGGAAAGAGGGATTTGGAAGGAGGAGGATGGCTTGAGGACACAAGAGTGCAGGTTGTTCAAGGTTCGAGGTCAAGAAGGCGTCGACTGGTGTGGAAAGCAAGCTGTAGCCTCGCTCAAGCCTGCCCAGGTGGATGCTGGGAGAAGGTATTGTTTTGGCACAGAGGAAGGTGCAGGGAGGGTAAGGCGTTTGGTCCCACAAAACGCGGTAGAGGGGGCACAGGTACAGGTGTAAATTGCCCAGGTTGGTGTAGCCTGGGGTAGGGTAGGGTTACAAGAGAGAGAGAGAGACTGGCCAACGCGTGACCACTGCAGAATCAAGTAGACAAACACATTAGTAGTAAGTGTGCCCCTTAAGCCAAGCACTAAAGTAATCAGAGAAAATGAACAGCGAACCAGATATCATGCTGTACCTTTGATTTGTGTCTAGAGGGTTCCCTCCTCCTCCTGACTGCGCGCAGGTCAGCATTATTAGCAAAGTGCACAACAGTATCAATAAATACTCTCCCAAATAGCCACAAGGGTATTTCAAGACTGGTGGCAATGATGTATCCCCCCTCAATGCATATTGTATTACAACAATCCCATCAAAAGCCTTGATTCCCATGCCTGTAATATGATATGGGAGATGACATTGGCCATGCTTCCCCCAAAATACCCCCTCAAACCCAGACCACCCTAGCATAATTCTGGGGTGAGTATGATACATCAGTTTAGGCATATGAAAATTAATGACATTCCATCTCAACCTGATAGCTTTTCCTAGTTGTCGTCGATTCAGGCCCGGGGGTTTGCTGGCACCTGCTAATATCTAGTAGTCTTCTATGCTCACACAGCCTCGGCGCCTTGCTGCTGCCTCTGCTTTTTGGTAAGACTAAATACTACACAATGACCAACTTGTTACCCTGTCACTAATTCTGTGTCTTGCCTTACCATCTTGGAGAATCATGTTATCACTGAAGCTGTTCAAAGGGACTTGACTGGTGATGTCTGTCGCCTTACATTGGCCAGGGACTCCACAGCTGATGACATCCAATCACATTCTGCCAAGACCCATGACTAATGGGGCTGGTGTACTGGAGTGTATAACCCTAACCCTACACATTCCTACAAGGATCACTGGGATATAGCTTGCAACTGATGTACTATGGTAGACCAAGGGAGGTGCCTGCCTAACCCCTGCAGGGTTGTAAAGTTGTCTGCAGGCGGCGACATTGCATGCGCTCCAGCTCTTTGACAAGATTCCTTGGCCATCGATTGAGATCAACTCCCAACGTCAACTCTTGTTTCTTCTGATTTATCTACAACTTGAACCAAACTACAACTACCCTAACCATGCCATCCCCAGCACGATCGCGCTCGCGATCATGGTCTCGTGACGACTCGCCTCCTTCGCGCAGCCGCTCTCGTCGCGCGCGCTCGTACCGGTCGCGATCCAGAAGCAGGTCTCAATCCATTTCGCGCCGTCGTTCACTATCCAAAGATTCTCGCTCTCCACCACGTCGCAACGGCCGGCGTCGCGACAGCCGGAGCCGAAGCTACGACAGGGACGACGACAGGATGCGAAGCCTGAGCCGTGGTCGCAGTCGCTCCCGCAGCGAGAGCCCGCTGAGGAGTACAAAAGTCCGTCTCTCCCCCCCTCTTCTTCTTCTTCTCCTTTCCGACTCGTCTATAAAGGACTATGTAACGGGGAAGCTGACTCTTGGAGCAGATTGTTGTCGAGAGGTTGACCAAGAATGTGACTGAGGATCATTTGCGCGAGATCTTTGGTCAATACGGTGACATTGACGACATGGACGTGCCTCTGAGCCGACAGTGTGAGCTTCCTCTTCTCTTCTGCTCGACTGCGTGCTTCCTTGCCCCAGCGCTGACGACTTTTTGCCTTCTAGATGGTACCAATCGCGGGGCTGCTTACATCCTCTACGTAAACGAGGCCGACGCTGAATCCGCCATTGCACACATGCACGAAGCACAACTCGACGGTGCCACCATCAGCGTCTCGATCGTCCTGCCGCGCCGAAAGTTCTCCCCCCCGCCCCCGACAGCAACCCGTGGAGCCAACTTCGACCCTAGGCTTCCACCTCCAGGTCGTGGCCCCCGAGGCCCCCGTGGCCCGCCGCCAGGATTCGATAGTGGTCCACGTGGTCGAGGTCCACGGGGAGGCGGCCGATATGGTCGTGGTGTGCCTCCATCTGACACCTGGAGGCCGCGGTCCATTTCAAGATCAAGATCCAGATCCAGGTCTCCTGCCGCCTCCACAAGGGGTGGGCGTTACCGCACACGGTCGCCATCCTACTCGCGCAGCAGGTCGCGCAGCTCACCACCATCGCGGCGCGGCAGAGGCAGGCGGTACGAGGACGACTACGACCGGCGGCGAAGTCCTAGTCGCGAGAGCTGTGATAGCTATGGTGGCCGTCGAGCAGGCAGAAGCCGTTCAAAGGACCGAAGGAGCCATCGTTGAAAAAAAAAAAACAAAAAAAACCGCCCAGGCTACCGATGTGTGAAGAGAGAGAGAGAGGGGGGGGGGGGGGATTTGGGAAAGCTGACATAGAGCATCATTCCCACTCTTGCCTACAGCACGACGACCGCAAGCAGCATGAGAGAACCCGCCGCGATGGAACTGCGTGGAGCTAGGACTTCTTGGAGGCTGTCTACGAGACCTTTTCGCAGGACCACTGTAGCCCAGCCCTGCGGATGGAAGGCTCTGACTAATGAAGCTGTGGGATTGGAGAGGTGCTGATACTCAGTGAAAAGGTGGGCTGGCCCGGCTGACCACCACTAAGTTGTCCTGCCCTGTGAGGAGCTAGCTGAGCTGATGAATGCGGACCGCTTAGGACTCGGCACCGAGGAGCGATCGGATCCTCGTGATACTGAATCACGGCGACTTCGGAAGCAATTGGTAGCATCGGAACTGTAGCAGGCAGGAAGGAATCAAACAGTATCACAAACAGCACATCCCTCCTCGCATTTGTCTTGTCTTGTTTAGCTGCGGTGTGGAAGACAAGTCGTCGTAGCCCGACCACCGCGCGCAGCCTCGAGCTTCCAGGTTTGTTTGTTCTCTTTCGCCATCGAACGTCTTGACTCCGCATAATGGTCTCAGGAACCCATACCAGCAAACAGAACGGCTGAACGCGCCATGTAGTCCTCTAGGACTGGTTTCCCTCAATCTGACGTGGGAACGGGCCGTTCTGGACACTGACTCCCAAAGTATGGTGAGTTAAATGCTGTGCCAAAGTGGCCGAGGGCAGATGTGAAAAGAAAAAAAGAAAAAAAAAAAATTCCACGTTGACCGCTTGAGCCTGTTCCCAGTGGTGGTTTCTCGGCCGGCATTTTCCCATCAAGCTCAGACCTCGATAGATGGCTGCTGGGTGGTCACGGAAACTCGAGAAGCACGCCACGGCCTTCTCGTTCTTTCAGAGATCACCACGACGCCTTGAACACGAAGTCCTTTCTCTTCTAGAAGTACGACGTCCATTAGCATCATCGGACACTCGAATCATTGCGTCTTGGATAGGGTCTGGCCGCGACACCAAGGATTAGAGCGTTCGAGCGCCTGCGATACTGGATGCACAGACCGCCTCTCGCTTTCGCCCTGGCCGAAGGAGTGCGAGCTTCTCTGTCTTCGTCCGAAGGTATGCTCCTCCTGATCGTGAAGTGCGAAGCGGGATTGGAAACCTCAAAATCTTCAGCCTTCAGCCTTTTGATAAAGCCTCGGTTCTTGGGATGATTAGCTATATTTTGAATATCCGCCTCTGTAGGCAGACGTCAAAGAAAACCTCTACTGCCCACGCTCTTGCAGAGGAGTGAGCAGCTGACTCTCGAAAAGGCTATGCGATGCTCTCCGGAGGAATACAAGCCCACGACGGCGACTTCTGCCTGCACGAACCGCTCGGAAAGAACCGTTGCTGCTGTGCGACTTACCGGGTGCCTGCGAGTCCCCAGGTCAGAGTAAGTAAGTCGCGCATATTATGTCTCCGAATCCTGGAACAGTTACACAAATTAAGCTGATAACGATTATCTACAGCCATGCCAACGTCAGAGTGGACCTCGTTCTCGAACACTTGTTACCCGTGGTCAGAATAGTGACCCTTGACCTTGACGAGAGATTCCTACACTCGACGAAATACAGCTCAGACGCCGCGGCATCTTGGACCATTTTCCGAGCGAATCCTAGGGAGACCGCCCGAGACAAGGCCGCGTCACTCTCTTTGAGCTGCCAAACAGTCTTTTCCCGACTCGGTCCCAAAGCTGAACGGAGGCCGCTACAGAGATGGCAGCTTACAGAATCAGGGTATGATATTTTGAGATTGAGAAGGATGGTATTGATACCCAGACCAGGCAAACGAACGCATGCGCGCTGAAGTTCCAAGTGTTCGAGGGATCATAAAGGTACCGAGGATCCAAACAGCGCGTCTAATCTGACCTGTCAGGACGCAGCTATGGGACAAGGACTCGGATCCTCTGAGCACATCGCCATCCAACTGACGTTTCTGCTGTCCAACCTCGCTTACTTAGTAACAGCCCCCACGCACGGATCATCTGCATGCGGTCTGCATGGATGGTGAGATTCCCGCTGCATTCCAGCCACTCGGCTGCCTCTAATTCAGCCCTACGGCACTGATGGTGGCCTACGAGTGCCGACGAGTGCCGATGAGTTTCTGTCCCTCAACTCCTGGGAGCGTCCTTTTTTTGGGACCATGGTAACATAATACACATACAGGCTTCGAGGAAACGCATGGGCGCACATTGAAAGATGATTGCGCACTTCTCGCGTCAACCACAGTCCGTCTCTCGATCGGCGTGAGCAGATCACCTGAACTATACCCCCTTTCATAACGAGACAGACCAGAGTTTCGACTGCGTCGCTTTACAGATACTCAGTCACACGTGGACGGTCCTGAGAGGCGTCAACTGGAACGTCTCGAGAGCACATCTTCACCAGATAGATTGAATCTTCCCCACGCTACGTTGCATGTCCTGCAGCAGAATAAGCCACACTGCAGAGGCCGTAAGCAGGGCCGCACGCCTGATTACGCTGACGCTCGACGATATCTTGCGGCTCTTTTCAGTGTGACTGCTCATACCCACGAGAAGTCTAGTCATACCGGAGTGATGGGTCGCATAGTCGTATCCCGAACCCGACAATACATGTGTTTGCGGCACTTGGACCCTCCCCCCCCCCTCCCTCTCTCCTACATGGCACAGCACGTGGGTCCCCACAAGCTGAATGGAACGACAGGTCGCTGAGGTGACCCTAGGCAACCTTAATTGGAAGTGTTGCGCCCGCCTAAGCCTCCCCGAGCACCCGCTGTTCTGGATTTGGTACCGGTGAGCGCAACACACACACATATCATGGCCGGCCCAAAGCCGCCTTGACAAATCGAGACCCATGTTCGATGGCGACCCATTCATGGCATGCCTAGATCCAGGACCCCGGACTCGAACCGTCTGTTGCCTCGGCCTGGCACTGCAACAAGCAGCGACCTTGTCCCTATCGGGAAATGTCATCGGCCTTGTTGGCGACCACTCGCATGGGGTTTTGAGGGTTTCTTTCTTCTTCTTTCCCTTCTGGGCCCCTCGCCAGAGTGGATTGCATCAGATGGTCTCATCCTGCGAGGCTCTCTCTAGAAAGAGAGAGAGAGAGAGAGAGAGAGAGAGAGAGAGAGAGAGAGAGAGAGAGAGAGAGAGAGAGAGAGAGAGTCGAGGTGGCTAGTCCGTAATCTGTACACATACAGCGCTGCGGGTCCTCAAAATGTCTTCCACTGTAACCCAAGCTCAATCCTTCAGGATGACTATCCTGTCTACCCAGGTGCGCTGTCACTACCAACAGTCCTGGAGGTGCTGAGTCTAGATATCGAGGGAACCAGAATGGCACTGACTGACATCCTTGGTTTGTCAGGATGGTAAGGTAGATCAAGGCCTATATGCTTGTACCGCATCCTTGGTGTCACCATGATCCATCCTTTTTCAGGTTGTGGAAAGTGTTCAGAACCAGCTTCAGGCATCGATCTCATGATGAGGCATTGCTATACTATTTATTACTCATTCGTCTGGCCATCGACGTGTCCCCAAGACTTGTATAAGACGTGGAGGGTTCCTCTCCCTTCTGAGATGGAAATCAGGCAGACAACCGATAATTCATCCAGGATCATTGTGTATCCTCAAAGACACCACCGGTCTTTTCTCCTTCCTCTCCTTCTTCTTCTCCCAGACTACAAGGTCCCTCGAGACAACATATACCTCCCTCAAGCGCATACTTCTCCACCACCAGTCGCACTGACGGCAACCTCCAGCGACGACCAACAACCTCACTGACCTTGCAACCTCGCCAACGAGTACGGTTTGGAGATGGGGATGCATATATATTCGACTTTCGGTAGCGTCGGCGGCGGGACATATACCACCAACAACGACAAAGACCTTGGGCCCAAGAAAGTCATGGGAGAACTCCACAGACGCGTTGAGGGCAGAGACAGACCTCCTGCCTCAGGACAACCATCTACCATCTGCGTACTCGTCAGAGGCCAGCCGGTTATCATCACCCTGCCTCGGCCTCAACCGCCGCCCTCGCCCCGTCCCCGTCCTCGTCCTGGACCCGTCCAACCCGGACCGCCGCCAGGCGTCCCGACCCCGCCACCCACCCCTCGAAGGCCGGTCCTCAGACTGGCCAAGCTGGGCAGGGAGAAGCCCATCACTGCCCTCGGTCTTGTGCAGCCTACCGTCTGCCCTACACCGCAGCCGCCTCCTTCTCCGCGCCCTCGCCCTCGTCCTGGGCCGATCCGGCCGAACCCGCCTCCTGGCACGCCGACTCCACCTCATACACCCTAAATTGGTAGGGAACGTGGCTCACGGGGGGGGGGGGGACTCTCCTCTCCTCTGGTGTAGTATGGCCTGGCGAGCCCTTCAGTATAAGGGCAGGAAATTAGGTTCTCTTGCACCATTTTGGCCATGTCTTGGAATTTTGTGTTCTTGTTCCATTCTCTGCCTTGGTCTCTTCTTTCTCTCTCAAAGTTCGCTATTAAGCACACGAGAGACGTCACAGCAGTTTTCGATGTCGGTCCTGGGATGCGATCATGGCGTACACACGAGACATACCATCCCGAAGTCGTTTTGGAGGCACTTGGCAGGCAGACACCTACACTCTTTGTCCCCCCCCCCCCAAATTTTTTCTTCTTTTCTTTCTTCTTCTCTTTTCTTCTTTCTGATGCGTTAGATGTTGGTCATGGCTCACGCCATAGGGTTTCATACATATTAGAGACGGTATTGCACACGCAGGGAAAATTGTTCAAAGGCACATAGATTAGCACACTTGAGACACACGCATACGAGCAAGAAAACGCAACCACATTCGTTACTTAAGTACCCATTCCAAGCCAAGTTTACCATATAAACAAGGCCACAAGTGACATGGGTTGCACGACATGTTAATCGTCGCCATCTTGAGATCGTTCATCGTCGTCGTCGTCGTCGTCGTCGTCGTCGGTTTTAGTCAGGGTTAGGGTTATCTTATGGGTCAGAGGAATACAAACAAGATGATGGTATTTCAAGTGAGGTACGACAGGGGCCTGTCGCGGGTAGATGAGCCCCCTGCCCCAAATCAGCAAGCGGAGTCAGGCCCCCCCCGGATATTTTTGTCGTACGGTGCTACGGTGCGCCGCGCCTGCTCTCCCCTGGGCCGGCCGACCTTCCACCGCGACCTCTCTCCACGGTGGTCAGACTGCGTGACCATAGGTTGTTGGCCGTCGTGTGTATTTTTGTGTACCTCACCTCATCGGTTTCCACTCTCATTCGGGGTTCGCTCCCATTTTCTGTCTCTTTGACCATTTTTTTTTTCTAATTGGTTCTTCTTTCGTCTCCTTCTTTTCCCCCTTGCGCGCGAACACACACGCATGCATACATACACACTCTCTCATTCTCTTAACCTCTTGTCCTGCCACAATCTCTCTCTTTTTTCTCTTCTTTTTTCCTTCTTCTTTCTCCTCTTTATTCACTTGTATATTATTCATCCTTATCAACCGCAGGCCCGGACACACACCAAACCATGGGGAACGATTACACTCGGGTACCACTGTTCGCCACAGAGGACGACCTCGCAGCGCTGGACGCACAGGATGGCGGTGACAGCAGGAAGGGGAGAAGGTGCGGGTCCCTGTACGAGGGCGTGAGGAATGTGCTGTACCTGGTCCTCCTGCTGCTCCTCGCCGTCATCATGGGGTTCTGTGTCGGGCGGAAGCATCCGCAGATGAACATGGGCGGTGGAGCAGGGTCGGCGCCGTCAGGAGGCCGACTGGACAATGGACTGTTGCCGGCGCAGGCTTTTGTCGCGGAGAGTATGTGTACCAAAGTCGTGGTGGAGGGGGTGATTACTCTGCAATGAGCAAGAGAGAGAGGAGAGAGAGAGACAGAGAGAGAACACAAAAGAGACTGACGTTTTGTGTGTGCGTTGGGGGCAGTTCCGATGAAAGAAGTCAAGTTTGACTTCCCTACGGCGTATGAGGATACGAGCATTGATGGTGATAAGCTGTGGGACGATCTCATGCCAGGTGAGCTAGGCTACCCTCTTCCCTTCCTGGTCAGTAGGTTGTCTTGTATATCTGGCTGACCGTGTGGATGGATGGATGGATGGGATGTAATCAGTCGGCTCTGGCTTCGTGCGCGTGCCGCACCCAAGACAGTACGATATGCCGGCGAGCAAGGCCATCGAGGGCGACCCGGAAGACGCAGAGATATACTCTGTCTCTGCCCTTCACCAGCTCCACTGTTTGGTAGGTGATGGGACCCTCAAATCTTTTGTCCATTTATTTATATATATCTCTCTCTCTTTTCTTTTGTTTTCCCTGTCGATTCTCCCATATTACCCCCCTTTCCCCCCTCCTTCACCTGGAATACCTAGCTTACATACGAAACCTAGGGCGTCATCCGTGACGTGATCAAAAAGTACGAGTCCCACTCCAAGTCCCGCTTCGCCGGCGCGGGCCACGAGTACCACTGCATCGACTACCTCCGACAGTCCATCATGTGCGCTGGCGACACGACCCTCGACTACGCCGAGGCCCACGCCGGCGACGGGCGCAGGACGGGCTTCTCGGGGGCCAACTCGACGCACCAGTGCCGGGACTGGGATGCGCTGGTGGGCTGGGCGGTGGAGAACCGCGCGGGGGACAAGAGCGGTATTGCGTGAGGGGATGAACTTGTGCAATTGATTCCTCGAGGGCTGAGGAGGGAGAAGAAGAAGAAGGAGAAGAAGAAGAAGCAGTAGGATAGAGGCAGACGGATGATGGGCAAGAGGTGCTTTTCCAGTAGAGGGCATTTGGGCATAGCACAGGCGTTATGGTATACATCCATCTCGAGCAGCTCATTGCAACTTATAAGCAGGTATGAGTATAAGTTTTTTTTTCTCCCTTCTCCCTCATGGAGTCCACTCGACAATAGGTATATTTATTCATAGACATGATCTAGTTCATGGAGCTCAAACGACAGCATCCACAATGATCGACATGACCTAGGTACAGTGAGCACAATCATGTGGTATTAAATGAAATTTTGGTAGTCAATCTGGCATGCTGGGGAAATGCATCATTCATGCCCTGAAGGCTGCTGTGTCTCTCAGTGGAAATGGAGGGGGAGAGGGGGGGGGGGATGAACATCTGCTGTCCCAATGGCCAGAGAAAAAAAAAAAAGGAAGCAAAAAAAGGCAAGTGGCAAATCTGGTTCAACCACTCAGCATGCGCAGACAGGGGCTCCTGATTTCTCCTTTGGGAAGGCTGCGCTAGATTCTACATAAGTCACAGGCCAGGGGGAATGAATTGACTTGAGTCAGTGAGCCCCATGTTGACAAGAACCGTTGTGGTATTTGGGGAGGAGAGGGGGGGGGGGGAGGGGGCAATCGTGGACACACACTCATGGATATGAAGGGGGGCCTCCTCTGTCTATCTACAGTCTACATGCAGTCTGAAGTGGTATGTATGACTTACACTGAGGGAGCCAGTCATAATGCCAGAAAGTTAAAGAATAACACGGCACAATACACTTTCCAAATGCCTGACAGCAGACCACTTTGAATACTGAATGAAGGATGGTTTGAACATGAAACATTCTCAAAAGTACCAAAGGTGACAGGTGTAGAACTTTCACACACACATCTACAGCAAACACGAACAAGACCTTTTGCAGGATAGATGAAAAGACCAATGAAATTCTGCATTCATGTCCAGTCTAAAAAGTTTCAGAACTGAGCCACCCCATCCAGTCTAAATCAAACGCCAGCCTCCCATGTGTGTTGTGTGTGTGTTTGCGTGTCTATACTAGAATCAAGACCCAATGCTTTTCTTCTTTTTTTTTTCTTCTTCTTCTTCTCTGGTGTGAAACAATCCTCCCATCTATCTATCATCAGGCACTTTCATATTCTATCATAGTACTAGTAGTAGGAGTAGTAGTAGTAGTAAAAGTAGTAGCAGCAGTCGTGATCTTGTTGTAGATTTTCTCATCTCGTTTCCCTCCCCCCCCCACCTATCCCCTAAAAAGAAAAGCAATAAGAAAAAAAAAGATTTTCATACCACATGATCCAGGCATCATCAAGAATTGGCGTTGCAACAGGGGTATTTTTCCTTGCGGCCCCTGCCCTCGTCCTCCTCGTCCGTGTCGGGCGGGTGAGGGGTGCCCTTGGGGCTGTTGAGCCACTCGATGTGGCGGAGGCGCCTGCGCACCTCCTGCTCCTTGAGCTCCTTCTTGGTCTTCTTTCTCTTCTTCTTGGCGCGGAACTTGAGCGGCACGTCGTCGGCGTTGTCCTCGACGCCCGAGTTGACGGCGCTGGACACGGCCGAGGCCACAGTGGAGGCGACGGTGGAGGCGAGGCCGGCGGGGGTGTTGACGCCAGACGGGATGGCGGATCCGGGGCGCGAGTCCTCGAAGCGGTCGAGGGCGATGGCCGAGGAGCCCTTATGCGCGACGCGGCCGTCGCGGACGAGCCACTGCTCCGAGGCCAGGGCGCCGACGAACTCCTCGTTGTGGGAGATCATGACCACGCCGCCCTTGAAGTCGCGGATGGCCACTGCGAGGCCGCCGAGGGAGTCGCGGTCCAGGAAGTTGGTGGGCTCGTCGAGCACGAGGAGATGCGGGTTGTTCCACATGGCGCCGGCGAGGACGACCTTGACCTTTTGTCCACCCGACAGCGACCCGATCTCGTTGTGGTTGGCAATGTCCGGGTCCAGGCCGAGGTCCTTGAAGTGCTCCGAGATGACCGCGGGCTGCAGGTCGCGGTATCCGAGACCCTCGCGGGACGACTCGTGGTCGTCAAACTCCTGGACGAGCTTGTCAAAGCCCAGCTCGATCAGGGTCTCACGGGACATCATGCTGTTGTGCTTGGGGAGCCAGCCCTTCCACTGACTGCAGACGTAGGGTAGGTGAGTGGTTAGCAAGAGGTGTATGCGTATGAGTATGAGAGGGAGAAGACAAAGAAAGAAAAAAAAACTTACATTTCGTATTGGAAGGACTTCTTGTACTTCTGCCGGCCGACCAGGGTCTCGATCTGGCGAGCGCCCTTGCCATCATTGATATCGATGGTCTTCTCCATCTGGGCGCGGTCCTGGTCCGACATGACACGGGTCTGCTTCAGGTGGACCTCGCGGTCGTCACCGTTCTGGTAGCGCCACTGCAGGTACTGGTTGGGCGTCTTCTCCAGGTGCATCTCGACGTGCTCCAGGGCGTGCTGCTTGATATACCCGATGCGGAGGTTGGGGTGCTTCTCGACCTTTCCGGTGCTCGGGATGGTCTCGCCCGTGAGCAGCTTGATGAGGGTCGACTTGCCGGCACCGTTGGGGCCGATGATGGCCACGCGGGACGACATGGTCAGCTTGCACGAGACCTCGGACAGCGAGGGCTTGGGCGCGCCCGGGTAGGAGAAGCTGACGTTGGACATGCGGATGACGGCCTGGGTGTTGGACTTGACGCCGGACAGGATACCAGGGGGCGGGAACTTGAACTGGACGTTGCTGGCCGAGAGGGTGTAGTAGCTCTTGGCCTCGGGGCGAACATTGACAAAGGCGTTCAGGTTGCCCTTGAAGTGGCCGAGCTTCTTGCCGGGCTCGTAGTGGTAGATGTCCGTGGTGACGTTGTCCAGGAAGCCCGAGTCGTGGGAGACGATCAGGCTGGTGATGTCCGGGTGCGTCTTGAGGTAGTTCTCCAGCCAGGCGATGTTGGCGACGTCCAGGTGGTTGGTCGGCTCGTCCAGTAGGAGCACGTCGGCCTTCTGCAGCATGGCGCGGGCGAGGGCGAGCTTCATCTTCCAGCCGCCAGACAGGGAGCCGACGCGCTCGGCCTGTCTGCCCTCGGGCCCAGCGGTGAAGCCGAACTCGGACAGGACCTCGGAGATGCGCTCGATGCCGTTCTTGGCGATCTCGGGGTCCTTGGCGACGAACTCGAGGATGCTGATGTCGGCATCCTCGCCCTGGTTGTGCTCCACGTAGCAGGTGCGGAGGACATCCTGCGAGGGGAAGCCCTCCAGCTTGCCGCCGGCGATGCTCTTCATCAGGGTCGACTTGCCAGCACCGTTGCGGCCACAGAGGCCGTAGCGGTGGCCCTTCAGGAGGCGCAGGTTGGTGTGCGACAGCAGGAGCATGCCGCCGTAGGCCAGAGAGAAGTTGGCATTGACAATCTCGACCTCGCCGTCGTCGTCCTTCTCGGGCTCGCCATACTTGCGGTGATCCTCGTCCACGTAGTACTTCTGGACGGCCTCGGCGGCGGCCTCGGGCTTCTGCAGGAGGCCCTGGAGGTAGGGCGCAATCCTGGCGGCGATGCGGTCGACGAAGCGGTGGTTGACGTCCTCGGCAGCCATCTCGCACATGTAGGGCCGGACCAGCTTGTACGAGTCCTGCTGGCCCGCAACAAGGCCGCCGTTGTTCTTGATCTCGGCGTCCACGACCCTGGCGACGTCCTCGGCGCTGGTGCGCTCGACCACCTCCTTGTCGGTGGCCATGGCCTTGTCCATGACGCCCAGCGCCCGCGTGGCCAGCTCGCGAACCTCGGGGAGGGACGCCCTGTCGACGACGCCCTTGACGCCGGGCTGCAGCTTGGGGAGGAAGGTGCGGGCCTCGATGGGATCATGGACGAGCTTGGTCAGGTTCTCGGTGATGACGACGGTCTGCCGCAGGACCTCCTGCGGGGTGCCCGGGTTGTTGAGGGACCGCTCGAGGAAGGGGGTGAGGAGGGCCAGGACGGGAGAGGTGACAACGGCGACAAAGGTGGTCTGGGAGAGGGCGTGGATGGCTTTCTGCACGGACTGGGCCGACGGCCTCTGCATGGACTCGAGAAGCAGAGGTATCCTGGGGGCGACGTCGTCGTTCTGCAGCAGGGCCGTGAGCGAGTCCATGGTCCTGACAGCCTGTTTCTCGACCTCGGACTTGAGGTCGTGCATGCCGTCCTCGACGAGGGGGATCAGGGCGGCCAGCTTGGCGCCCATGATCTCGCGCAGGACCTCCTTGTCGTATGCCTCCTCCTTGCTGGTGCCGATCGCCAGCTTGGCCTTGTCGGCCATCTTCTGCATCATCGTGAGCGCACCGACCGTGCCCTGCCACTTTCCCGTCTTCTTGGACAGGTAGGCCTGCAGCGCAGGGAGGAGGCCGACCACGAGGGCCTCGGGGCTCAGCTGGTTGAAGAGGGCGTCGAGGCCGTACTGGGCGGCGTCGCGGACAACGGCGCCCTTGTCTGCCAGGGCGTCGAACGCAGTGCCGACCAGGCCGCCATCCCTGACGAGAAAGACGACCTCGGATATGGGCTGCTTGGGGGGGAAGCGCTCAAAGAGGGCACCGAGCAGGTTCTGGGCGCTCTCTCTCCTCAGGCCCGACTTCTTATCTGCGGCAGCCTTCTTGATCTCGGCAATGATGCCGTATTGTTCCAGGCCGCGAAAGCCGACCGAGGGGGTGTTCTGGAGGAGCTCGCAGAGGCCATAGGCGGCTTCTATGGAGGCGTTGGAAGTCTTTGCATTGAAAATCGAATCGAGGAAGGCCGAGACGTCCGCCTGCGATGGTGGCGGAGCATCGCCCTTTGCGACAATCGTGGGAGGATTCATCGCGGAAGGGGGGGAAACGGGGTGTGGCATCGTCTGCTGCAGAGTTCCTTTTTTCTTCTTCTTTTTTCTTTCTAGGAACTCTACAGAGATGCAGCCCGACAATGCCAAAAATGCAACCAAAAAAAAAAAAGAGAAGAGAAACAAGAAGGAAGGAAAAGGAAAAGGAGTGGAGAGGTTGGCCAAAGATGGCCTGGGAAAAGGAGTTGGAGGGGAGGGAGGATGGTTTTTTTGAGTGGTGGCGGATGATAAGTGAAGGAAAAGAAAATCAAGGAGGGCGGATAGGGGAAATTTTTATTAGAAGGTACGAGGGGGGGCGGTCAGTCAGTCAGTCAGCAGCATTGGGCACCTACAGACTATGCAGTAAAAAAAATAAAATAAAATAAAAAAATCAAGAAAAAAAAGGTTCCTACCAAAAGTGCCACCAGCGCAAGGCTAAGCCCCTCCTCACCTTCCAGGATTTGGATTTTTTTTTATTTTTTCTAGGGTCCTTTGACATGCTAAGTTTTCCTTATCGTGCACGATAAGTGATAAGCCTAAAGTGACACAGCCGCTAGGTGCAGTAGGCCTGGTAGGGTGGACCCGGGCCTTCTCAGATTCAGGTCTGAGAGCTGACATTGCTAATCTGGTTGTCCTCCGCGCTTGCCACTTCTATCTTTAGCCCCATCGCCATCATCGTTGCTGCCACCATCAACAAAACCTCTCAACTTTTTGTTCATTGGATCATTGTATCTCTTTTTCTCTTCCCTTTTTTTTCTTTCTTTTTTCTTTCTCTCTTCTTTTCTTTCTTGATGACCAAATGGCCAGGTTAATCAAGCCACGCAAGGAGGTCAAACGAAGACGAGGACGAGGAGGAGGGCAAGGCTCAAGTGCAGTAGACCTTGACGATGGTGATGTCGAGAGCCTGCGACCAAGAGTTGGCGTACTGGAGGAGGAAGAGGAACAAGAACAACAAGAACAAGAAGAACAAGGCCAGGACAAACCAGAAGCATCCTCCCTCGAGCAGACAGTCAAGACTAGGACCCAGCGCCGCTGCCATGCTCGGTTCATCAAGCTGCGCTTCTGCCATGTCCTCATAGCAACAGGCCTCCTCGGACTCACTGCAAGTCTGGCCCTGTCTCTGTGGTGGTCCTTCATCCACAACGATGTCTCTGGTGGGTTTGCCATTGGGTCCTATGTTATTGCAGCTGTGAGCTTCCTGGTTGCCATTCCAGGCTATCGACACAGCATGACATGCACCTGTTGGACCAAGGACGCTGCCAACCTGGATGGCTCATGAAGCTGCTCGATCCATTTATGTTTTCTTTTTTCCTGGCCACTTCATCTGTGGGGAAATACTGCTGGAGACATCTTCTGACAAGGAGGGTTATCATCACTTTAATTTTCCACAGCTCCAGCTTGGATGGTCTTCAGGTCCTTCCAAAGATTGTCTATGCTGCCCTCAAAGCACGCATGCTGGACTGTTTGTCATCCTGGAGGGAAACTAGTGCACACTCGATGGAATATGTGCACAGCCAAGACCTTCATTGGGCTGCTATGGTAGACATCCGACAGCAGCAGCAGCACCAGCTATCTTAATACGGAAGGCCGAACAGTGGTAAATCTGCAGCGAGGCTGAAAGAGTAACTACCGAAAAAGTGGGCCTCCTATCTCACCGTCAACGCTGCGAGAGACACCGGCACTCTCCTCACTCACTCGCATCTTGGGTTTAAAATTAAGTTTTACGGTTACAGAAAGAGTGAGACGAGACATTTCGGCGGCCTTGACAAATCCAGTCGTCTTCCCCTTGTCTGCCCGCCGCCTTGTGGTTCCGGGCACACCCTGCAGAGAGAGCCCCGAGGCTCGGGCACCGAAGACGCCAGCATTTTCTATCCCTCTTGGATGCACTGCACAGCCAAAAATCCAGACTCCTCTCACCGACCTACCCTTGTGGGTGTGGACTTGACCTGCGACCGACATCCGAGGCGTCGCCGAATTTCAGGTTGCCGCCTGCGCCTATGAAATCTATCTTCCCGCCGTGGGACCCTGAGCCTTAAATAGGATGGGATGACGACCCTGTACGTGCGATCCCGTAGCTTGCACTACCAAGACTTGGTTTATATTCCAATGATCTCGCTGACTCCGATATTGTTCAGTCTGTGTGTGCTGGAAGCGTGGACTTTGACACCATCAACCACCAAAGAACCAACGGAGAGGTGGTCTCGACACCACTTCCTCCTCCTCCTCCTCCTCCTCAGACATGGGGCAGTACCTGACTAGGATCATCCAGGCGGTGATGAGGCCGGTGGTGCGGCTTGCGGCCAAGAGGGCATCGAGGATACAAGCTGGAGCTGGGAGGATTGACACGCATATACACTGTCTGCCGCCACAATATCTTGCGGAGCTCAACAAGGCTGGGGTTCGTCTCGTCATCCATCATCCGACACCGCGCTCTGCAGAGACAAGACGCTGATCTCCAGACGTCCAGGGCAACCCATCAGGATTCCCCACACCAGAATGGACGCCCGAGTCCTGTCTAGAGTCAATGCAAGGGATAGGGACCACACTCGGTATAGAGCTGCCGCCTCTCTCTCTCCATCATCGTCGCATATTGTCACAAACTCCCTCTAACCAAAAGATCCTCCAGGTATCCTCTCCGTATCGACCCCCGGCGCTGCGATTCTCGGCCAGGGCCCTGAAGCCCGAAAGCTCGCCCGCATATTCAACGACTACCTTGGCGGCCTCGCCACGTCCGACAAGTACAACCAGCAGTTCGGCTTCTTCGGCGTCGTCCCGTCCCTCGCCGACCTCGAGGGCGCCCTGGACGAGCTCGACTACCTCTTCACGGAGCAGAAGCTCTGCAGCGGCATCACCCTCTTCACCTCGTACGGCGGCAAGCTCCTGGGCCACCCGGACTTCAAGCCCTTCTTCGCCCGGCTGCAAAAGTACAAGGCCCTTGTCTTCATCCACCCTACCATGCTTGATGTCCAGCCCAAGTTCGTCGGCGGCGAGGACGGCCTGCCCCAGCCCATCCTGGACTACCCCCTCGCCACGACGCGCTGTGCCGTAGACCTCGTCATCACCGGCACGGTGCGCGCCTGCCCGGACGTCGACTTTATCCTCTCGCACGCGGGCGGCGCGCTCCCCTTTGTCGGCACCCGCGCCTTCGGCTCGCTCATGATGCCCAACCTCGCCGCCCGCTTCCCCGTCGGCGTCCTGCAGGCCCGCACCGACGTCGGCCGCTTCTACTACGACATTGCCCTGTCCACCACCCCGGCCCAGCTCAACGGCCTGCTGGACTTTGTCGGCCGGGGCGGTGAGGAGAGGGTGCTCTTTGGCAGCGACTACCCGTACGCCCCGCAGGTCGCCATCGACCACATCGTGCTGGAGCACACGCGCTTCGTACAGAACGACGTGAGGGGTCCCAGGCTGAGCGCCGAGCGGTTGAGGGGTAATGCCGTGAGGCTGTTGAATAAGCATGCTTTTGAGGGGAGGGAGCTGGAGGCCTGATTGGGGCCCGAGGGAGGGAGGGGGGTGGTTGGCAACAGGAGAGAGGACCACCACCATCAGCAGCAGCAGCAGAGCATGTACAGTTTGGGAGTGAGGAGATTTCTTCAAGTCGTTAGGGGTTTTGTTGAAGGTCTGTATCACCCGATACCATACCATCACTTGACATCTTTTTTGAGAAAACATACTCGCAAACCCAAAGTTAGAATACAAGGAGGCACTTTGTGTCGTTTCAATGACCAATTCCCCCCCCCCCCCCCCTCCACTCCTTTTCCCATTCCATCCTATTTTCTGCCCTCCCACTTTTGCCCTCAGAGGTGTATCTCCAATAATAGAAATCATACGTAAGTCAAAAGTAAATCCACCAGCAGAGCCCAGATCCACAACTCTTTCCATTATTTTCTTATCTCCTGCAAGCCCTCGGGATACATCCATCATCCCATATCCAACAAAAAAAAAAAAACCAATACGTGACACCAAGTAACTCTGCCCCCGAGCCGTCAAGCAGGGCAGCCGCACGCCCTTCGGAGCTGTGAAGTGCCCAGTAGTAGCAGTCTCAACCAGCCAGGTACTTACTTAAGTAGGCTGTGGCTACTGGGCGCCCGGCCCCATAGCATTCGGTCTGGCTTATTCTTCAGCCGAATGATTATCTTTACTTAACCTCAGAATTGAAGGGAAAGGAGGGAGGGGGGAGGTTGTTGAAATGACCTGCTGAAGCCCCTGCGAGTTCCAAAGACGACCATCTCTGTCACCTGAGTCTGTCAGTAATTTTCTGGGTGGGTTCGAAGTGGTTCTTCTTTTGTGCGAGGGCACATTTTTGCTTTCATAAACATCGACACTCATGGGGAACACAGGCGAATTGAGCAGAATACACTCGTGGATTGTGTGGGTTTGTATCTTGTACATGCGCGTAAACTCCCCCCTTTTTGAAATGTCACCAACCTCAATCTCCCCCGCGCCCCCCCCCTTGTTCTCCGTTTGGCCATCTCCAAGCATCCAATGTCGCATCTAGCTTTGAATAAACTCATCAAAAGATTCAACATCAAATATACATCAAACCACCCCCCCCCCCTCTCTAAAAATGAAAATGGGCCTCATCTCCTCTTGTGCCAAGAGACCCAAGCACTGCTGTCCCCCCCCTTCACCTCCCCTTGCCCCAAATGCACTGCAGTGAAATTGAAATGGAAAGAAGAAGGAGGGGGGAAAACGATAGAATTGAATGAAAGGGTATCAACCAAAGGTGTGATTCACCCCGGACCGTCCCGAACCTCGGCGGGAGAGACGGGAGACGGGGCCAGAGCTACTAGATAATAATGCTATAAGTGGGTAGGTTTAAAAAAGGAAGAGAAAAGGAAAAAAAGGTGTGAAGCATGTCCTCCAAACTCGTGCGCGCCGTCGTGTGAAGATATGTATAAGTCGGTGAATTCGTAGATCGTGAAAAGATGACAAGGTATAATAAGGTAAAGAAAGAGGTTGTTGATCCGACCCAAGCAGGCATGGTCATGTCGTCGCCGTGTGTGCGGGTCGTGTGTAAAGTCGCAGTCGATGCGAACTTGACCGGCCACCAGTCTCCACATGAGCATGTCCGCAGGTGAAGGACAAAGGAGGATATAAAAATGGAGGGAAAAAAAGAAGAAAAAAAAGGAGAAGTAAAAAAGAAAAATTTTATGCCACCAAACTCTTGCGCTCTCCCAACTCCGCCAGTGCAAAATGCTCTCTCTTTTTTTGTTTCTTTTTTCCTTGTGTGTATGTGTGTGTGTGTGTGTGTATCGGTAGTACCATTTATGTTTGTCTTGATTGTCGGAGCCAAAGCAGAAGCAAGCGCGCGGCGCCTTACGATATTGTCGAGAACCGTGGACGTTGCCATCCAAGTTGTCCTGAGGCCGATCTTGTGTGTGCCTGATGATGCTGTTACCATTGCTGATGCGCTGATAACAAGGTACATATTTCAGACGTGTACGCGCTATGGGTCGCTGCTCTCGTTTCGACAAAAGGAAAATGGACTGGTCCGATGCTCGCATCGAAGAAGAGGAAGAAAAATTGTGGATTGGGCCAGAGCTGCCCAAGAGCACCACGACCACCACCTCCTCCTCCTCCTCTTGGCGGCGCGCCGATTTACATCAACGCCACAGCGAGCATACCCGCAAGACCTGCGGCAGCAACATGCGCAGAGTGGAGCGAGGAAGCGCCGCTGCCGAGGCCGTTGACACCTGGGACATCGGAGGTGCCAGTCCCGGTCGAGGTCGAGGTCGAGGTCGCGGAGGCGGTGTTGGACGCCTTGCCGGTATAGGAGCCGGTGGCGTGGGCGACGGTCGAGTTGGTGTTGGTGCCGGCAGTCATGGTCACGGTGTTGCTGGCCAGGGTGACGGTCCTGGTCAGGGTCGAGGTTGCCGTCAAGGTGGTCGTGCCAGACGCGGTGGTCGTCTGCGCCAGGGCGACGAGGGGCAGCATAGCTGCGGATAGGATGCTGGTCAACTGCATGATGATGATGATGATGATAATGGGTAGAGAATGCGAGATGTCGCGTATGAATCCACGGTGAAGGTATTTCGTAGCGTGATCGGCGTTGATCGTTCGTCGTGATCTATGTAGATAGATATATATTCCTGAGCTCCTTGACAAAAAGTCCAAGTTGCACACAGGTATTTGGTAGTTGGTTTTTTTTGGTTTTTTTTTTGGGGGGTGTTTTTGTTTCTGTCTTGTCCGTTGCAAGAATTGTTTTGTGATATTGACAGTGCAGTCGTCCGGCGATTGTCTGATTCGATTTGCCCGAAAACGAATGAATCCGACAAGATGGAAAGCACGGCGCACAAAGTGGTATCTCGCGACGTTTATATGGAAGCAGATGATGTTCCTGAGAATGAGCGTTGGGGAAGCAAAGAGTGCCAACTGGTCCGGGGTTCGAGCAGAGGCTGAATCTATCTCAAACACTGGTATCGTAACACGGGGTCAGAAGATAATAAACGGTGGTAGACTTTGCCAACGAAGTCCGTGGGTTTTGGAGGGAAGATGAAGGGATCGAAAGTGAGAGGGGGGGAGAGGAGGGGTGGAGATGGGGATTTTACTGGGGGACGAGGAGGGATTTCAGAGAGGCCTGTCTCTGATTCTCTCTCTCTCTCTTTCTGTCTCTGTCTCTCTAATCCTTAGAGTATAGTACCCTTGAAGGGGAGGGGGGGGGGGCGGCAGGACCGGGGGGGCATGGGTTGTGGGTGGTGGGCAAGGGGTGTTGGTAACACACAGACGAAATTACAAGACGTTGAGGCGGTCACAGGATCCCTGCCATGGGAGGCAGGACCTTGTATAGGGTACCTGACATAACCTTAACCCAACGGCCGTGGAACGCCTGAGGATAGTAGTATATAGTACAACATACGCTGGACCCGAACATGAAGAAAGCCCGGGCCAGCCCTGCCTTCCTCTTACAACAACAACAGAATAGAGAAGAGTGTTCCCTGGTACACGTGATGATGCTGTTGATGATGCCAAGCGCCTAGGTATTCTGGACTCGGGAGAATCCTATTCGCGCCAGGAGGGCCGACGGGAAATTGCACACCTTCAACCGCTGCTGCGCGCCCAAGACCTTATGCCCCCCCCCCCCCTCTCCCTCCACCTCTTCTATGCTCTCGTTGTGTTCTTCAGTTTTCTTTTGCGCCTTTAAGGTGGGCGGGGAGGAGAGAGAGGGGGGGGGAGGGGCTTTGTTTAATTGGGTTTCTGTGTCAAGCCGGAGGAAGTCCGGTTGGGCCGGCCTGTGGTGGTCCACTGGCTGAACATTGTGCTGTGACTGTTTGGCCAGGGACAAAGCTTTGGGGGCAGCAGCCCTCGAGGCGAGTCTCATTTAACCAGTCAGGCCAGTCTGTGCTTCCCTTTGTTTAGCCGCTCCTCTCTTCCCCACACACAACTTTGTTAGACCGCCGAAGTGACCGGAGAGGTCTAGCCGCAAGGCCTTGGTCCTGAGAGAGTCCTCATTCCTCCTCGGAGGTGGGGGACATGTTTACACAAACACCAAGTACGTGATGTGGTGTGGTGTATGGTGGTCGGTCTCTGGGTGGTCTGCCGTGCTGATCGTTATAATTTTATCTTATCCTCATTCCAATTTTGGGTACACCAATTCTCTGAGCCCGTCAGCAAGCCCCGACCGTCAGCCTCAACCCGTCCATGACCAATTGTTTTTTCCCTTTCCCGCCTTCCTTCCAGCACTCCTTGTGGGGTTCATGCAAGGCATCCATCCCAGCCTCCTGTCGTGCCAGCGCAGCGCAGCGTTTGTGTTACGTTGCCAGGTGGCAGCCATGGGGGGGGGGTTCAGGGTCATGGGTTGGTGGTGGTGATTCCTCGAGGGGAAGAGGGGGGGGAGGGAAGGGCTTGGTTACGCTTTGTTTTGGCCCTGCAGGAAAACCTCATCAATCTGACTCTGGCATTCTGGGACCTGCGCAAGGGCCACACAGGTCGGTTCCTGACGCTAAACCTAAAGATGCCCGCCCGAATAAGCTCTTGACCAGATCGACGTTAGTTCTGCGGCCCCCTTGACGCCCAACCCATGTCTTTTCTGAGATCCGCACCATGACATGCCCACCCATGGAAGAAGAGGAAGAAGGCAGGAGGGGCATTGAGGGTGGTCAAGGGAAGGAGGGAGATGAGCCCAGCAGCAACTTGACCCTGCCTGGACTTAGCAACGTCTGCTCCACTTGTCACATTCCCCCCCCCAACCCCCTCTCTTCTCCCCTCCCATCCTCTTTCTTTTCTTTTCTCTCTCTCTCTCTCTTCGAGTCCCTTTGGGTCTGTCAGTCTTTCCAAGCGAGAGCCATACTTCATACCGCAGAGACCCACAGCCCACGCGAATCATGCGAGCCGACCTCATGGATGGACAAAGACGGCAACCCGCCGCCGCCAACCTCCTTCTTCTCCTGGGTCGCCCTGCAGAAAGAAGCCTGCATTAAGCTTTCGAGATTTGGCAGAAAACCGCGCAAGAAGCCGACTTGTTGGCGCAGATAATACAACATACCCAGAGTGCAACACACAAAACCTCGCCCGGCTGATCTGCTCTCTGTGCTGTAGACCCAACTTTCTGCCTCGTGGCTCGGCCCATTCCGATCTGGACGAAACCTGCCGATCGCGACAATCCTACGGGATGCAAATATTGATTCCGCTCATTAAACTACGGCGCCCACCAGCTCATTTGCCAAGAATGAGAGAAGCGCCTCTCTGTCTCTGTCTCTCTCTCTCTCTCTCTCTCTTCCGAGTCAGCTCGGGCTAATGAAACAGTTCATTGGCCTTCGTTTCGGGACAGAGGGCGAGTACAATAGGCGCCCAATTAAGCTTTGGTGTCTTCTCAGCTAATCATGTCGGGCGCGGCACCTGAACGCACGTACCCGTGCTGACCGCCGTCGTGGCCGTGTGGATTTTTCCCGAGGGCTGAATGGTTGGCTGGTTGGTTGGTTGGTTGGTTGGTTGGATTGGGACGTTGGGCGCACAAGCCCACCCATATCGACAGTCTGCCTACATACTTACTTACACACCGCACTGCAACTAACAGATTAGGCTGTCACACCGACTTCCCGGTCCTCACCACCAACTTTTTACTTACGTCCCTGGAGGCTTAGTTGGCTATGTGCAACGTGCGGCCCGCTGCTCTCCCGCTGCCGAAACTGACAAGATAACCCTTTTTTTTTTTTGTCCTCGATTCCACGTCAGCCTCGAGTTGGAGAGAGAGAGAGAGAAGACGTTGTTGTTCCGTCAGAAATATCCGTCAATTTCATCAGGGATTCGTGCGCAGAGCTCAAACATTCCCGTGACCATCTTTGTGTGTGCTACAGATGTCCAGTACCTGACCTGGATTCGGCGGCAGCGGCAGTTGAACATGAATGCGGTAAATGCAGCCGCTCGCCGTGGGAACACACAACCCAGGACGGGGGCTCGTTTCACCACGTTCCCCACGGAAGTCCACACAGAACACCACCACTCAAGGAGATTTTAGGGGTCCCGGGTCCGCACGCACTCACGCTTCGCTTTCGGCTACCTATCGATTATCGTGAAATTTTCATTTTATTTTATCGAGCCTCGCGTAACTGACGGGGCATAGCATCTCGACCATGAAGCGGGCCAGACCGTCGGAGAAAAAAGGGACGAGATGACGATGGGTTCGTACGATGGTATCAATGTGAATCTCCGTCCCATGTGTGTGTGTGTGTATGTGCGAGTTAACACATAGTATTATGTACTATAAATTCATCCTTGCGCAGAAATCCTCCCCCCCCCTCCCCGCGGGGCCCCTTTCCAAAATTTCGAAACGAGGACTGTTTGGAAACAACGGACATCATTCTCGATGAGATGAAGCCTTCTGGGTTATGTGTTTCTTGTGCACCTGGCTGTAGTGTATATGGAATGCCGTCTAATCCGTGCTCCGTCTTGAGGGCCATGCGGTGGTGCATCGCGTGGTTGGTCACCGCACAGAATCCAACACTACATAGCAGAATGGCAAGCGACGACGACGATGACGACGACGACGACGACGACTACTTCGGCTAGGGGTGGTCGCACGTTTGTGTGGCACCGCAAGGCCTGGGGGGAACCCCTCTCCTCGAATTTTACTTCCGTCTGCGGTGGCCTGTCTCTTTCTCTCTCCCCGGCATCGAGGAGGCTCATCGTGCTGGTGGGTCAACTCCTGCTCTGGCCTAGGCCCAGATGAACAGGTTGGACAGGAATGCCGAAGACGTGCACGACATCAGAGGGCAGAGCAGGAGAACTTTGTTGAGTCACTCATCAAGTTGAGCCTTCTGCCGTGGCTCTTGCGTCCTGCAGTCTAGATATTTGGATAGGCTGCTCTCTCAATGTGGAAACTAGCCTGTGAAAGATGTACGAAATGGAGCACGACCTCACAAAGCATGTCACTCTGGTCCAACAGGAGAACAACAGCCTAGGTCATTCATACCTCGAGGCCACACTCTAGCTTCATCCTCCATGACAAGCACTTGAAGTTGTTTCGAGAACGAGGTTCACTCCATGCAATTCTTTAGTCCATATCTTGCTCACAGTCTAAAAAAAGTATCGGCTCAAGGTTCTCTCTCCTGCTGACAGGAAGGACAAGCAAAAAAGGGGAACAATGAAAGGAATGATTTGATCACTGGCTATACCACAAAAGAGATCCCCATCTTGCCCCCTTGTCCCATCATCCCCAAGGCCGGCCAGCCAGCATATGTCCCAACCGCCCCCTTTTCACGACGCACACTGGCACTGCGTAAAATCGCTCGACGCCGCCGAGGGACAAGAGACCTCGGCAAAGTCGACAATCGGGTTATCCCCAATGACAGGGCTCTGCGCCATAATGTCAAAGTGGTACTGGTACCCGTACTGGTTGGAGGCGCCGCTGTTGGGGCACCAGGCCTCGTTGCCCGCGTAGGGACACAGGTTCGTCACCATCACGATGATGCTCGCCCCACTGTCTCCGCCCGTGCCCTGGCCGCTGGGCGCGCTGCCCGTCGACGTGAGGTTGTAGCACTTTCCGCATCCGGAGCCACACCAGGTCCCACTGCCGAAGAGGGCCGCGGAGCCGGCGGCTGTGTAGAAGCCATTGCCGCCCGTCTGTTGGTAGAGGAGAGGGGGAGGGGGAGGGGGAGGACAAGTATTAGTGCGTGGTTTTGGAAAAGGGAAAATAAAAAAATAAAAAAATAAAAAAAATATGAGGTGGATAGGGCCCCGCTCCTTTTTCAACCCGTTGCTCTTGTGAGGACAGGAGCAGATATTGCTGCTTTGAAGGGGGAGGAGGTAGAGGGTTCATGGGAGACTCACCTGCCAAGAGTACATCTGGCTGTTCGAGCCGCAGCCGCAGGCTCCCTCTTGTCCATCAAAATAACGCTGTGATATATATGTATCAGCCTAGATTGATGCGGACACAGGGGATTATATTCAATAGACATGTACGAACCGTGGTCGTGGCCTGACCGCTCTGGGCGGCTACAGAGCTGGCCGCAAGTAGGAGCAAATGAAGGGACTTCATGGTCAATTTTTTTTCTTTCTTCTTCTTTCTTTTCAAAATGATGGGTCGATCAAGTAAAGCGCGTGTAGTGCCACCGAGAACCCTTTCAGTTGCTGGGTCGTGGCTGTTCATATGTCCCTTCCGGTCGCCCGTGATCTGCTTGAAGGTTATATCGTTGGCTGTTAGCCTTTCTTCTCTATTATTTCTTGCAAAAAAATGTGCAAAGTGGCAATGACATAAATGACACTCATGTCCATTCAGCCTCTTGAGCCAAGCCGGTTTTTATGGAAGCTCCGTTTCGGATGTATGAACAATACTTAGGGTTCATGGCTGACCTAGGCATGGAAGTCAGGAGGAACATCATCGTCCGAAGTATTTCAGCCGCCTACCAGACTTCTGGACTGGGTGACAGCTTAATTGCATGTCATGACTTTAATTAAATCCTTCAAAATAAAATGACAGTATGTGACAAGAACCCGGGAGATTGGATAAGTAGATATCAATGTGTACTTTATATTAGCCTGGAGATTCATTTTATCCCATCACGGCCGAGCCTTCTCTGGGTTCGGATCGTAACTCGCCGGGCGCGGTCGGATCCGAGCTCGCACGCCCTGATGAGGCTCTCGGAAGCTTTACCAAAAAAAAAGCCATTCAAGCCTCGTGAGGGATTGGTCTCGCCATTCCCTCGTGCAGTGCGACGGCTGGTCGAACGAAGGTGACATGTCTTTGGAAGAAGGAACTCCGTGGATCCGAGAAAATCGATATGTTCAGAGTCCAGGATTCTTTTCGAACCTCCATAAGAATGTTCTGGAGCCTTGAATCACCCCAAGACGCAGCAAGTTCAGCTGTTGTCCCAGAGACTCCTCAGGCTCGTCAGCGCAATAAACACCGCCTCATCGGTCCTGATCGTCCTGCTGCCCTGGTTCGGCAGGACGTTGACCCAGTGGTCAAACAGCTCCTTTGTCCGCCCACCGCTGATCCCCATGCCTCCTAATTCGCTGTCGTTCATAGCCGCATATTCCAGCCCCCTCGGCCCGCCAAACACAATCAGCAGGTGATTGAACTTGGGCTTCTTGAAGGACGGGAATGCTCTCGAGGCCGGTGTGCCCCGCTCGGACGTGCCGATGCTGACGTCGTAGCCGCCCTCAAACTGACTCTCCGTGAAGACGGCCGAGAGTGAGCTGGCGTTCCGGACACTGTAACCCCAGTAGTACCCGGCCTCTGTGCGGGGCGTCTGAGGGTGGACGGGCTCTGGATTGTTGAAAGACTGCTCGGGAAACTGGAGCGTCACTCGGGTGTTTGGCGGGATGTCGTCGGTTATGGTGACTGGCCTTCGCATTCCGACCTCGACCAGCGTTCTAAGAAAGAAAAAAAAACCACCATGTCAGAGATTATTATTCCTTCCCCCCTCACAGGAGACAATGTACCGTGACTCACCCTTTCCCAGCATCAGGCTTCCCTTTCACTGTGAAGCCCTCTCGAAAGGGTAGCCACTCATCCTTGTGTGGGTGATGGGGCATGTCCAGACTCGGCAACAACCCCGCCTTTGCTAAGTTGTCGTGCAAGGGAAACAGGGCTTTGCGCATGAAGGGGGGCGTTTCCAGATAGGAAAGAACATGCGCGATGAAGTGACATGGGTCGGTGTCTCCTGTGTATCTGTCGTGGTCGACGGCACGCGGCCGAGAGTCCAGAGGGCTGTCGTCATAGACAACAATCTCGTCGACACAGAAGACGGCCAAAGCCCTGGCTATCCGACCGGGAGACGTTATCCTCTGGTCGGCAGTCTTGAAGCTGGTGTTGCATCAGTAAACCACGGAAAGCAAGAGAGACCATTAGACTGCTCACTCAGTAATGATACTGCCGGGGACAGCAATGGAGACCGTGTATTCACGACCGCCAGTGGGTTGGAACCTGGCGCATGGCTTGAAGGTGCTTGCGCCACCATCATCAGCTTCATCCTCAATCTTGCGCTTCTGTGAATCATTAGCATGAAATCCATGGGTATGTATGTGTATGTGCACAGGCAATTGGATATTTGCCCAAGCACAGCCACAATCGATGTGTGCATCTCATGAAATGTCCAAGGACAACAACGACATTGTGATTTGAGATGAGGTTTGTGAAGCTGGAAACTTTGACATACCTTTGCCCTATGATCTGTTGAATAGCCCATTTTGAGTATTTCTCTCTGTGAAATTCTCGACAGGAGTGCCTTCAGGGAGAAAAGAAGAAGAAGAAGAGAAGAAGAAAAAACACACCAAACAACCAAACCTATATTTTTTCTTGTTGCTGACGCAGAATGAAGTCCAAATGTCCCATGTGAGAGAACCCTGGCGTAAAATTCATTGAGAGGGTCCTTATCGGCTTATCGGTGGGGACCTTGGCTTGTCCGCCTTCCGTTTTGGGACGCTGACGCGCTGAGGGGAGATGCAAGGCAACTGCGCTATTGTACCCAGGTTCCGTACAGTACGTACCGCATTGATCCGGCCAGATTACTTCCACCAGTGCAACGGAACGAAGAACTTCATTACCAACCAGACTCGTCAACATCCACATCGACCTGCACTTTCGCTACATCCAGTCCTTTCGTTCACCCACAGCATCCAAGATGGCAGTCCACGTTGGATCCTCATCCGAATGGCGGACAATCCTCCAGTCGACCATCGTAGTCGCTGATTGTACGTCCAGGCTCCCCCTCAGGTGCCGTGCCCCTACGAAGGGTGGTGTTGAGCTCGCTAACAGGGTCACTTTTCTTTTTGTCCCCCCTTCTCTGCAGTCTACGCCGAGTGGTGCGGCCCCTGCAAGATGATCGCGCCCACCTTCGAGTCCCTCGCGACCAAGTACGCAAAGCCCAAGCGCATCGTCTTCGCCAAGATCGACGTCGACAAGCTGCGCGACGTCGCCTCGCAGTATGGCGTGCGCGCCATGCCCACCTTCATGATCTTCAAGAACGGGACCGCAATCGAGACCATCTCCGGCGCCAACCCGCCCAAGCTGACCTCCGCCGTCGACAACGCCGTCAAGATGGCTGGCCCTGCCGCCAGCTCCGGGTTCAGCGCACCCGGGAGGACGCTGGGTGGCCCGGGCACCGCATCGGGACAGAGCCTACGGAGGCCGCTGAAGTGGGACCTCAATCATTTCATCAATGCCATCATTGGCTTCTTTGGCCTGTATCTGGTGTCGCTGTTCTCAGTATGTTCACACCAAGACCTGTGGCTGTTTCCTCCTTTTTTCCCTTCTCTTTTCTTTTCTTTCTCGGAAGAGGAATGTATGGCCTGGCTAACAAGAGTGTGGTGACAGCTCGACCCCTACAAGGCCGCAGAAGGCTCCCAGTACAACATTCACAATCCTGTCGCCACCAAGTCTGTCTCAGGAGGTGGTGCCAATGACGGTGCGAAGAAACCAGCGCCAAAGGCAACATTCAGGACTTTGGCCGATCTGAGTGGCGAGTAATACGTAGGACAGACTTGACGGCGTTGATGGCAGGAATCTTGGATGGGCATGGCGTTGTGGAGCAAAAATGGGCGGCACAGCACTTTTTTTCTTCTTTCTTCTCTCTCAGGGTGGACTTTTTGGTTTCCTCCCAAACCTGAGGAATTGCAAGTCCAAGTGACAATTTCTCTCTTTTTTTGCTACCTAGAAAAATAACCACCTACCAATTGAAGAATTATCAGGAGCCTTTGTCCCGGACTTTGCCACAATAGTAGTAATAGTAGTGGGGAGTGCCAAAGTGTATGCGTCTTACAGTAGACCGCGCTGGCGCGATTCTGCCGCATGAGAAAGTTGAGCAATCCAACATTAGAAATTTCGACCTTCTCGTTGGACAGCCCACCACGCGCTCTTGCTCCCGCCCACTTTCGAAATTCTTCCTCCCCACACTACAACTTCAAACACCACGTTCGTTGCCATGCTTGCAGCTAGGAGACTGCAGAATGGCTGTCCGTCGTGCACGGCACAGATTCTCAGGCTCTATATGGGCTCAATTGCAGAACTCGCCCCTGCAGCAGCCACTGCGGTGCCGCGTCGAGCCACCCGCCATGCTTTCCCAAGAACAAGAGATCATTCCCGGAGGAGCGGTGCAAGACTCCTGTCGACAAGCTGCAGGCGATCACAAGGTGGAAGCACAGAGCAGAGGGGTGCAAATGCGGCGCCAGGACAGCTCCCCGACGAGCTGGCGCAACCACCGAGAGACGACGTCCCTCTCGAGGAGCAGCAGCAGCAGCAGCAGCCCGGCGACGAGGTGCCTGGGCCAGAAGACGAGCCCGTGGATGAACCCCTCGAGGGAGAAATCCCCCCAGACGCCGACCCAGAGACCATAGTCCGCCAGGCAAAACGCATGTTTGGCAACACCCTGCCTCCAGGCTATCTCTCCGCCGAAGAATACAAGCTGTACGAGCGCCTCTACGGGGCCCCGCTGCGGACGACAGAACCAGAGGACGTCGGCTTCGGCTCGTTGGGCGAGTCGCAGCAGCAGCAGGAGGAGGAGGAGGAGGATGCGGCTCGGGCTGCAGCGACCAAGACAATGCTGTTCCGCGAGGACCAGGACGGCAACCTCGAGCAGGTGGAATACACCATGGAGCAGCTGCGGACGATGCAGGTGAGCGAGGACGGCGAGGAGGTGCTCGTGGAAGAGGAGGAAGTGGAAATCACGGCAAGACCGCCGAGTGAGGCGCAGATCGAATTCATCGAGGCAAATGCGAGTAACCGGAGGGAATACGAGGCGCTGTTACAGCTACAAAAGGACTTCGAGGCCGCGAGAATAAGGGCTCTGCGGCAGAGGCCGGATGTCGAGGAAGAGCTCGCGGTTGAAGAGGAGGGGGGACGAAAAGAGGCCGAGAAGGGGAAAGAGGAGGAAGAGGAGAAGGAGGACGACGACGACCTTGACGAGGAGGATGACGAGGAGGACGCGGAACTGAATGCGTTGATGGCCTGGTATCCTAATTATGAGGGCCCACGGCTGCACGAATATACCGTGGAGGGTCGATTCACAACGTCACCCAAGACGTTATTCCTACCCAAGGACGACTTCATCGAGCCCATCACAGAAATGCTGAAGAGAACGGACACAAAACACGTCCGGGCTGCCGCTGAGAAGGGTTTCGGCGGGCCTGGACTGCCTAATTCTCCAGCAACCCCCATGTTTGCCAGGAGCATGCAGCAAAAGGGCCTCGGAATCGAAGCTGGGCATCATCGCATGTCCGAGATCGAGGCTGATGCTTTCATATCTACTGCCTTGCCTGGTATTTACGCATCCGTCATGGGCGCCCTCGTCGAGGTGCGCAAGCGGCTGGGGCCGGACTGGCTATCCGGCCTATTGATGAAGCGCAGGGACGGCGAGGATGCAGGACCTCGCGTCCTGGACGCCGGAGCTGGTGGCGCAGGCCTTTCAGCCTGGCAGAATGTGATCCAGGCGGAGTGGGACCTCATGCGGGAGAAGGACGAGAGCCTTGTTGGTGCCGAGCCGCCAGGGAAGAGGACGGTCATCGTGGGCTCCAACCACCTCAGGCACAGGATCTCACGATTCCTGCAAAACACACAGTTCTTGCCACGCCTACCAAACTACGCATCTGTCGACAACACAGACAAACAGCTGGACGCGCCAGAAGTGCCACAGAAACGGAAGGTATACGACGTGATCATTGCGACGCACCTCCTGGTGCCGCTCGACAAGGAGTGGAGGAGAAAAGAGATCCTGGACAACCTCTGGTCGATGCTGTCGCCCGATGGCGGCGTGCTCATCGTGCTGGAGAAGGGCCACCCGCGAGGCTTCGAGGCAGTGGCGGATGTGCGCCAGAGGCTGCTGGACGAGTTCATCCTTCCACCCACATCACAACCACGGCCAGAGACGACCGAGCCAGAACTGGAGCAGCGGGTCCGCGAGCCCGGCATGATTGTCGCCCCCTGCACAAACCACTCCAAGTGCCCCATGTACTTGGTTCCAGGAATCAGCCCAGGACGCAAGGACTTTTGCCACTTTAGCCAGCGCTTCGTTCGGCCCCAGTTCCTGCAGCGCGTGCTTGGTGCCACCCACCGCAACCATGAGGACATCAACTTCAGCTTTGTTGCCATCAGGCGGGGCATGCCCGTCCCACCAGCAAACGCGGCGGCCGGGCCGGCTGAGGCTTCTCCTGCTACACCAACTGCCCCAGAAGCAGAGCACGACTCCCATATCCTCGCGCCGAAGTCCATTCTTCAGGGCGAGGCCGCCACCACAGCCGCCTTGGCAGGCTACGAATCCGTACCTGCGACCTCTACCTCCCGCCCTCACCCCCTCTCCCTCCCGCGCACCATCCTGCCTCCACTCAAGCGCAAGGGACACGTCACCCTCGACCTCTGCACGCCTTCCGGGTCCATCGAGAGGTGGACCGTCCCCAAGTCCTTCAGCAAACAAGCCTACCACGACGCGCGCAAGGCCCGCTGGGGTGACCTCTGGGCCCTCGGCGCCAAGACGCGCGTGAGGCGCTCCATCCGGCTCGGCAGAGGCGTCAAGGAGGGCGAGTCGGTGCCCAACGACGGCGGTGTCCGGGCCGCACGAGCCCAGGCGCTGAATGGCTTCGACACCAAGGGCAGGAAGGCCAAGAAGGGGAAACCCACTGTCGTTGACATTGGCATGAATGATCATGGCGTGTTTGCGGAGCGCACGAGGGGCGTGCAGGGCAAGAGGCCGGAGCGCAGGACCAAGAGGGGGAGGAAGCCCCCGAGGGAGAAGAATCTGTTGAGATTGGAGGAGGATTGAGGGGGAGATGGATGAGCTGAGAGGATGAAACCTGCTCTCAGCACTCCCAATATGGCGGGATTCGGTGTGGCCTCGGAGCGATCTGTAACGAGCCCTGGATGACGCTACATGTGTGAAATCTGGCTGGCTTTGCAGTGTCGAGGCATACGCATCACGGCCAATGTTCTGGATAGTATGATGAGAATTAAGCAAGTCCACTCGCTAATATTGTTCGTCTGCCTATCTCTAGAACCTCAAGCCAGCGAAACCAAGTTCCTTGCTCTACATGTCGCCCTCAATGTAAAAGCATAGGCAGATATCAGCATCGCCAACTCTCTCACCCTCTCGAGCAACAACTCTAGCGCAACGGCATTTAAGTAGCCCTTTCACAAACAAGGCACCCATGTTTATATATATATATATATTTTGCCAGTTTTTGTTTTTGCCCTTCAATTTAAATAGCAATTTACGTTCGACGAATGAACAGAGTGGGTTGCACTATGCAGATGGCGGCTCGTATACAACGCTGGTGGCTGAACTTGATCGTTCTCGATCAGATTAATTACCAGGAAAAGTCCGCGTGCGTGTGCCCGTGGACATGTTCACGGACAAGGTAAATATCATTCGTGTGCCATGTGGGCGTGTCAATTCCCCACCTGGATCTCCATCAAACCAGTCAGACATGCTAAATGAAGGTTTTTTTTTGTTTTTTTTTTTTTGGTTGAGAATATAGACTTTAATTCCTGTTGTACACATGTATTCATATATCTATTTCAAGTAAAATATTACACATCGGGGAATCCTCAAAGGAGCACGAGCGCCCTGATGTAAGTGCTGAGAAAGATGACTCCGTCAAAGCTGCTAGTAAAAACATGTGATATGACAAAATTGATACAAAATAAGTCGTAAATGAATTTTCTTTTTTTAAAAAAAAAATCAAAATAAAAGGATCAGCAAGGCTTTGCCGCCCGCCCCTCCTCAAACACCACTGTCAATCTGGTCCACGACGTCCACGCTCGTGTACGCCGCCCAGTCGGAGCACGTGTTCTCGACCTTCATGGGAATCTGGAAGGCCTTGACGGCGGCGGGCTGCACGATGAACTGCATAAAGAGGCCCGCGCTCGCGTGCCACGAGATGTGGCAGTGGAAGGGCCACACACCCGGGTTCACGGCGTCGAACTGCAGGACAATGTAGCCGTTGGCCCGGACCTGCTGCACGTCGCGGCGCTGGGGGTTCTTGGGGTTCACGATGGTTCCGTCCCAGGAGCCTGTTCCTTCTGCCAGGACGTACATGTTAAACCCGTGGAGATGCATGGGGTGTCTTTGTTTTTGTGCATAATATATTAGCGATGGTGGTGTTCGTTTGCCTCAAAAAAACCAAAAAACCAAAAAAAGAACACTAGTGCGATGTGGTTTGGAATGGTGAGTGAGAAAGAAAGAGGGAAAAAGAACTTACGCGGCTGGTGAGGTGTTGTTCACAATCATCCGCACGCTCGAGTTCGCGTACAGGTTCCTCAGGTTCGCCTCGGCATCAAACGTCAGGTTACCTGCGTTGGCCGACAGGAGCGTGGGCGCGTTATAGTCCACCCGCGCGCTTTCGCCATCAAAGTCCCACAGCGTGACGCCGGACCCGTTCTGAAATACCGTGATGTTGTACGTATGCGTGTAGCTTGGGGTCGGCACCGCAATCGGGTACATGGGCACCGACTTGCTCAGGTCATCGTTTGCACATGTGCCTGGGTCGGGCACATTCCAGGCGGTGCTGGTCGGCGCCTTGTTCGTGTCTGCTGACGAGTAGTATACACCGGCGACGGCGTACGGCTGGTTTGTGATGGAACAGCGAGTGATATTACTGCGCATCCAGTACGCCGACGTCGGGCTGCCCACGTTCGCCGTCACCAGCACGTCGGTGCGCTGTCCGATGCCCAGCGTGACGACCTGGGTCGTGTCTGATTTTCAAGATTGTTAAATGAGAATACCCATCTACTGCGGGAGAGGACGGGGCATATTAAGAGAAACTCCTTACAAGGTTGCACCTCAACATAGTCGTTCGCAATCACGGTGAGTGTATGGCCGTCGATCGAGAACCGCTGCACGCCCTCGGAGCCGCTGTTGATGAGCCGCAGGCGATGGGTCTTGCCATAGGTGAGCTTAAACTTGGAGATACCTGCGTTGTTTGTGCAGGGCGTCTTGTCGCCGGCCGTGACGGTAGAGCAGTTGAAGTTCATCTTGCCGTTGATGAGGTTGTTATCTGAGCGCACTGGGGCGGTGTGGGGGGTGAGAGTCTCCTCCACAAGGGTGTTGTAGTCTTTGTGGTACCAGTCAGAGAGCATCACGGGGCCGACGTCGATATCGTAGGGCTTGTTTGTTGGTCCGTAGACGACAATCGCCCCAAGGGCCCCGCCAGAGTACTGCGACGAGTAGTGAGAATGGTACCACGAGGTTCCGTACAGCTCGGCCTTGAACGAGTATGTATAGCTCTTGCCGGGTGCGACCGGACACTGGGTGACACCGGGCACACCATCTTCCCAGGGTGTTCCGGTCTGCAGGAAGCCGTGCCAGTGGAGGGTAGCCCCCTCCTCGGGACCAGTAATGTTGTTGTGCAGGGTGACCTGGATAGTATCACCCCAGTTTGCCTCGATCGTTGGCCCAGGATAGGCACCGTTCACGAGCATCACATCCCTCTGGTACCCATCAGGGGCGATCACGCCTCGACTGATAGTAAAGTCGTACGAGCGGATGATTCCGGTGGTCGGGGACTGGGTGTAGGGATTGGTGTTGCTTGAAGTCCTGGTGCCCCATGGATAGCCATTGGGCAGGGGATTATTCTTTAGAAATAGAGGTAAGAGAGCGGCAGATAGAGTACCAAGGAGTGACGCCCTGAGAAGAACAGTAAGTTAGTCTTTTGATAATTGGTTGGTTCAAGGTCAAATATATTAGCTGCTGTACCCATTGGTCTTGGTCTGAGCCAAGGCCTGTGTGACACCGAACAACCAGCTGAGGGCTGCAGATATGGCGTTGAACACGCCACTGAGCAGACCTCCGAATAAGGTCATCTTTTCAAATTCCTGGTTCAGTCCAAGCAAATGATATAGTAGAAAAACCCCGAGGAACGAATGAAGGCCGCGCTGCGGTCAAATGAGTGGAGGGGGAGAGAACGAATGAAGGGGGAACACAAGGAACGACTGAACGAGTGAGCCTTGATATACGATATCTTCACATCGACGAAGAAAGCCCAGGGACTTCTCGATATTTATAGCCATGCCTGCCAACTGGACGCAATGTTACTTTCTTCTCTTTCCTTGTCTTTGACGAGAAGAGTACCAAAACAGCCACTGTTACTCATGGCTGCCAATCATTGTTTGCGGTGGAGCCTCGTATAAGTCCAACATGAACAACACGATCCGCTAGGTTTAGGTCTAGAGGCTCGAGAGAATTTAGATCATGCAGCTGCTTTGCCCCTAAGCCCACGGGCTTTGGCCCACAGGCCCAGAGCCTGTTGCAGCAACGAGAACCACCGTGTTGAGAGATAAGAGAAGGTAAATAGCGCCAGACTCGGGCACACGAGCTTTCGACGACCGTCATCTCGGCCGGAATATTCAGCTGCGGGCCCATCAACAACGCCACCCCCAAAAAGCCACTTCTCGAGTATGAAAATGGCATATAATACCCGCGGGCCGTCGCTGAACAAGAGCCGAGACACATACATACATAGCATACGCCACGGCTGCTAATATGACCACGGGAAACTATTCACAGCCTGCTGCTGCGCTTTGTTTTCGAGAAAACATAAAGAGAAAACCCGCCAGACCGGGACACCATATTGGAAAACATCGCCTAAGCCAGGCCGCGCCAGCGGGAAGACTAACAGTAAGTATGTTAGCAAGAAGCCCCGAGATCCGAGGAGACGGTAAAAGGCTATCTCTAGGTAAGCACCGACCAAAAAAAACTAAAAAACTTGAGCCGCTTGGACAGTGTTGAAACCAGACAAACGCCGGGCCATCATCAAGAGCTGTGCGCCACTGGAGAGCTCGAGCTCGAGCATATGAGAGGTACGAGCCTTGGAACGGCGCCACTAGACGTTCCCTCCCTCTGTGGGGCTCAGGAACGATCAGACCACAGCGTCCGAGCCAATGCAGAGGACTTCTCGTAAACCGCCGCTGGCTGATCCCGGGTGGAGAGAATCGATGGCGGTCGTCTGCCAGATCCAGTCAACCACTTGAGAAAAGTGTATGCTAGACGACCCGTCATGTAACCTTCCCCTTAGGACAGTCCTCTCGCAGCGAGCTGACGTGAGACTCATAGTTAATACCTAGGAACGCCTTGAGAAAATGGACAACCCGAGTCTGCTGAAAAGATACGCAAGGATTCGAGCCGTCCCGAGGAAGCGTCTCGTCGAGTGAGAGAGAGTTAACCAAGACATTCTTACGCCACCCTGACGAGAAAGGGGGAAAAAAGATGTAACCTCATGTTGTTGACACCTTGGCCGATGTCGTCGGAAGAATGCCAAACCTGGAAAAAGGGGACTGCATGCGATAAGAGAACGATCCATGTCTTCGAGGCCAAAAAGGTGAGAAAAGGCGCACGAAGACTGACCAAAAAAAGGATCTCCATAGCGCGCACTATTGGCAATCCGTCTACCCAGCCGACGCTAGGATTGTCTGTGGGTGGACATATATCCGGACTCCTAATGAGCCGTCCTGAACACGGATTCAAGAAGGGGGTTGGCTTCTGTCCTGAAAGTCTGCCTTGAAAAAAACACAATCTCTTAGTCGCGCTATTGATCTCGAGAAGTGTCATGCGTGGCTGGCCGAAGGTGGAGGGTTACATACGACCGGCCCATGGGGAGACTATGAGGTCTTCCAAGCGGTCATGTCCTCGTGCCCGCAGACGAGGTGCACCGCAGCTGCACCACAAGAGGTCGCGAGAAGCCCACAAATGTCCATGAACCATAGTCCTGCCTCCAGATGTTCCTGCTTGGGGACAGAGCGGGTCAGCCTGGTCCTCCAACACGGTTGCGCTCGCGCTCTTCACGAAACATTACATCCAAGCACATGTCCAAGTATAATGAGTTGATTTTCTTCTTCTTCTTCTTCTTCTTCTTGTTTCTTTCTTCTTCTGATTAAGAGCAGCACCTGATGACTCCTATGTCAAGCGCTGCTGGCCTTTGGTTTGTGGGATATACATTGTCGTTATACATAACAGATGAGGACGGCGAGTTGATTCAGCTCGGTGCATTTTCACATTCGCCAAACGCCTCGTCCTTTCAAGACTGGTTACGCCGTGGGAAGGGTGCCCGATGAGACGCTGCCATGATGATCGGACTTCGTCGGGAGTTCGCGTAGGCTTGTTGGACGATGGGCGAGGCGTCGGTCCGGATGATGCTACCGATGGACATGAAAAAGCTGTTGGAGTGCACGTGTCAGTCAACACGACAACCATCTCGCAAATGCATCATCCCCCCCCCCCCTTCGCCGATACGTACCCGAATGTTGCCCCTGATGCTCCCATATACTGGCCTAGTGTTCTCATTATACCGTTGGGTCCAGCGCCGTACCGAAAAATGCTAACGGTCCCTAGAGAGATTGTCAGGACTGGGAACGGGCGGAGGGCAGCAGAGGCAGGCGGAGATGTGGTTCATCCCATACCGTAAATGAAGCCGATGATCACCCCAACAGCTATTTTCGCACCGTCAGAAGCCTGTCAAAACCAACGGGAAAGACATGAGACATACTGCCGCCCATCATGGCACCCATCTTTGCTGCTTCAAATTAGCCATAGTGTTCGACGACGGGGAGCAAGAACCATGTCTGCAGGAAGGGCCATACCCTTGTCGATGTTGGAAGGGCCAGCATGGCCAGTGTTGACTGGTACTGGCATGGTGTTTTGTTCCTCTGGGGCCAGACAAGTTTGGTGTTGAAGCAAAGCTGTCTGTGGTGGCAGAGCTGGATCTCAGGTTCAGAAAACCAGAAGCTTGGACGACTTCTTCATCTTTTGGGGTGGAGCGACAATGGGGTGACGAAATGGCCTCCCCACCTGGGTTGACCCTTTCCCCAACCTGTCAAGCCACACTTGCGCTAGCGTTCATCCCTGTTTGTCTCTCAGGAGTGAACTGTGGCTTGACAGCAAGTGTGGCTTCAGCCTGAAGCCTTCTCCTCCTCCTATCTACTATGTACTTAACCAGCCTTTGTGTTTGTTCTAAGGACTTTGTATATTTTACCCCCACGAACTGATGCTTTGAGGGGAGATATTGGATTTTTCTTGTTTTCTGTTCAAGGGGTTTTTTTTCTTCTTTCTTTCCTTCCCTTTCCTTTTCTTCTTCTTTGGCTTCCACAGTCTTTGCTTTCTTTCTATCTGCAAAACTCCTGGTAAGATTTTTTGCCTTCCTCAGGTGTTCTACTAGGCGTTGGCACATGTCCTATGGCGTGTTTGGCTAGGCGTGCCAGGGCCTGAAGCGTGCGTGTGGACCGTAACGCTAGCACTAAGCGCTCATCCCTCAGGGGGACTGACCAGTGGAGAGACCAGGACTTGCAGGACTTGCTGACAGAGCGAATCACTGGCCCAGAGCCGACAGTGGGAGCGAGACGACCAAAACTTGGACCCCATCTACTATGGCCATTCCCATTGTCAAATCCCACAGTGCAACCCAGCATCCTCACTTCTATACCATCAACCAAGGCCTCCTCAGCCCAGATTCAATTGACTGGTAAGTCTGCCTGTCCTCTCTCGAGCAGGAGCTCTCGTTCCGAGGCAACCTCTGTATCCGTATGCCACCTCCCGTTGCACGCGTGATCCGGCCTGTTGCTCCTCGCCGTTCCCCAGCCGATGACCTCAGGGCTAAAAAGGCTAACGTCCACATCATCTCCACTTCCCAGCGCCAGCCACAGCATCTCCAGTCAACAGAGTCCCGTGCTCGCTACCATCTTATTCCTTCCAAAAAAAATTCGAACCAGCCTTCGACCTGACGAGACACGCATCTGCGCGTCCGCCGACCGCGGGACCCTCGACGACCTCTTCTCGCTGGTCTTTTGCTCTCTCTCTCAACGGCGATTCGCGACCGCGACCCCGTGGCCATACATGGTGGCAGACCCGGGCGAGACGACTCCTGCGACAGCCCACAACACGACCCTCGTCCCTCGCGACGCCTTGGCCTCGTCCCATCGACCAGCCTCCTCCTTTCGTCTGCCACATCTTGGCTCTAATCCTTCCTCATGACTGCTGTCGCCAGCCCTCCCAGTTTTGCGAACATCAACCGGCCGGCATGGGGGCTTAATGGTGGCCAGTCTCTCAATTCCGTCAACTCGGACGACGTCAGGGGCGCCTTGATGCCGCGAAAAACGATCCCGCGGAACAACTCGTCGTCTTCCATCTCCTCCAGCTCCTCCGTCTCCTCCTCGTCCACGGCAGTCAGCAGCACCAACGGCCAGACCAACGGCGTGACTGCGCAGTCTGCAGCAGGCGAGCTCGGCGGTTGGCCCAATGCTGCACCACGAAAGAGGCCACAGGGAAAAGGGCAGTGGAGCGCGCCGCGGCTAGAGAGCGGTACAGAGCTGGGACGGATGCCGGCTGGTCGTCCACAGCTGGCCAACGGCTTAAACGGCGCCTCGCCAATGTCACCGGCCCCTTTACTGCAGTCTCCAGCGCAGATGGCGCCCCAGAGGCCGGTTGCTGAACCCCTGACCCCGGGGCAGCCGGTGCTCTATCTACTGTCTCTCAACGGCACGTTCGAGCGGAAGACGATCCAGGTTCCATTTTACCCCGAGACCTTGCGCGTCGGCCGGCAGACCAACAACAAGACGATACCCACCCCTCTGAATGGCTTCTTTGACAGTAAAGTGCTGTCCCGGCAGCATGCAGAGATATGGGCAGACCGTCAGGGGAAGATCTGGATCCGCGACGTCAAGTCTTCCAACGGCACTTTTGTAAATGGTTCGCGGCTGTCTCCGGAGAACCGGGAGTCAGAACCTCACGAGCTCCAGACCTCGGATCATCTCGAACTTGGTATAGACATCGTGAGCGAGGATCAGAAATCGGTCGTACATCACAAGGTCGCGGCAAAAGTGGAACATGCTGGGTTTCCAAATCCTTCAAACAACCTCTTGGACATGAATTTTGGCGACCTGGACCCGGCAGCTGGCGGCATGATGATGCCCCAGGCCAGCGGAATGCCGTTCAGGGGCAGAACCGGTAGCCAGGCATCGACTGGCTCAAACGGTCGAGGGCTTGCCAGCGCAGCAGCGCAGATGATGAACAATCAGGCCAACAACATGGCGTTCAATAATCGCGCTTTCATCAACACGCACCCATCAGCCGAGTTGATAGTGAAGAAGTTACGAGTGAGTATCCTGGCTGTCGGATGATGATCCTCGCTCCTCCTTCTTGACGACATCGAGATAGATAACTAACCATGATGTGCAGAACGAGATGCGCAATGCCCGCCAGCAGGCGCAAGATCTGTCCCGCACCAGCAAATTCCTCGATGCGCTTTTGTCAAATGAAGATATCAAGAATCAGGAAAAGAGCGAGGTCCCAGAACCACCGAAGCCAGCAGTTGTGAATGGGAACTCTCTGTCATTCCGATCAGATGCCAAAACACGATTTTCCGACCCGCCAGCTCCCCCACCCCAGCAGCCTCTGCCTGAGAAACCCGACTCCGCCAGAGCCCAAGGTGACGTGCCTTCTTTGAAGCGCGCAACAACCGAGCGGCCCGCGAAGCCTCCCCCCGCGAGCACATCACCTGTTCGCCAGGACAATCTGAGTCAGATCATCCAGTTGACAGAAGCACTCAACAGCGCCAAGCGCGAGATAGACAACCAGACAGTCAAGATGCGAGACCTGGAAGAGATGTTACAGAGAGAGAGGGAGGCACGCGAGGCCGCGGAGGAGCTTGCGAAGCGACTAGAGGGCGATGCTCAGCTGCGCATGAACGGGTCAACAAAGTCACATATTGAAGACAAGACATTAGAAGATGCGTTCGAACCCCTGTCTGACAACACCCCTGTCGGGCCCAAGGCACCAGAGGAGAATGCACCAGTGACGGAAACGAAGGATGAAAGGACGACGTTTTTGGAGTCACAAATCGATCAAATGTTGTCTGAGGTTAAGGGGCTGAGGGAACAGGTTGAAGTGTACAAGAAGCAGGCAGACGAGGCAACAGCAGAGCGGGACGCGGACCGCAAGACTCTGGCAGAGATGGTGCGGCAGATTCGGCAGAGGGACGAGGAGGCAGTAGCTCTCAAGGCAGCAGCTCGAGCTCGGGCTCGAACACGGTCAAGGTCCAACGGCAGGGAGCGGGGCTCGACCATCACTGCGGTCAGGGAAGCCAGCCGGGGCCGACCTGCGTCCAGCACGGGGGGCGAGTCTGGCCTCGACAGCATCGCAGAAGACTCGCTCGACGACAAGCCAACTTTATCCCGAGCCAACACCATCACACCTACCGCGAGGTCACCGTCGAAACGAGCAGTGTCGGGCCAGGCCATCACCGAGACACTCCCGTATGCTTCGATGTTGGGCGTGGTTTTGATAGGTATGGGTCTCATGGCTTACATCAACGGGTGGCAACCGCAGCCTCGCCTGCAGGATCGATGAGACTGGTTTTGGCGGGCAGGCGGCGGGGGGTGTATTGAGAGAGGTTTTTATGAACAAAAGCAGAGCATCCATGTACATTTTCTTTTTCCTTTGGTTCGAGCTGGCATCCGCATGAGCAGCCACACATGATAATTTAGGGTTATATCTTTTCATACCTCTTGCATGCTTTGACATACCCATATAGCGAGCGCCTTGATCTTTTCATTGCACCAAAGGAGCTTGCTACCTGTTTATGGTCCCTCTCATCACTGGTTGGCATTCTGGATCTGAGTCGAGGGCTACGAAAGGGAGCTTGCTTGACCTGGAAATTCGCCTCGAAACTTTCAATTGGACCAACACCAGCAGCAATGTCGTATTACTCACTGTGGCCCCCCCCCCTTTTTTTTCTTTTCTTTTCTTGTTTTGCCTCATCTTTATTTTCCTCTTTTCTCTTTTTCTCTGTCTCTTTTTTATTTTTTATTTTTTATTTTTTTTCTTCTCTTCTTTCCCCCCTTCTCTCTCCAGAAGGCAAGATGGACCTTTACCGCCGGAGGCCGTCGACCATGCAGGCTGTGGTGGTCCACGCCCGTTGCAAGCTTGAGCGCAGCCACGTGAGGTCTATCTTTAGATCCACGGGTTCCCTCAACCAGCCTCCTTCAACATCGTCGACCAACAATAAAAATTTCACTGACATGCATGATCCTCGCCATTATGTTTGTTAACAGACAAAAAAAGAAAGAGAGAAGGAAAGGAGGGGGGAAAAAAAAAAGGAAGAAGAAAGAAGAAAACAAGCGAGGGGAACAGACCGTTCCAAGGAAGTCCTTCTCTCGCCTGGAGGCCAGGATCTACGTCAAGGGGTCAGAGGGTGGGGCCGGACGTGGAAGATAATTAGAACACACTCACAAAGATTACGGTTACAGCTGTAAGCTGTGATCATCTGCACGAACTAGGAAAACAATCTCATCTTCAAGGTTGCAATGCTAAGGAACCTCCCAGCCAGATTCTAGAAGGTCGTTAATATAGACCATAATTACTATGTTGTTTATCCCACTAAGCGTTTCGCCCTGACTGTTCATCTATGTTTCAGAGACGTAATTAGGACTAGTATTTTCGTGGCCTTCGCGCTCTCAACCCCTCGATTGAAAATGAAGCTAATTTTTTTTTTTTTTTTTTTGGTGTGCTTAATCATTTATCGTGTTTGCTCAATCTGTTCCTATCTTCTAATACTATAATTAACCTTACTCGCTCCTTCAAAGATGGCTCAGCTATAATCTTGGAAAGGAGGCTTTTTTCTCGGGTCTCCTATGCGGTCACACGTGCATCCAACACAACCGGCGTCCTCAAACGCATGCAGTTGGTGCTCCGCTGAACATCAACGCCAGGTTTAGCGGGGGAACTACGTGCAGGTTATCTATTCTATTGATCGTCGTCCGAAAGGAAGAATAGCCAAGGGCCTCCTGATCCCCCCCCCCCTCCCCTCTCTTAGCTCAATACTACCTAAGTACCTATGCGGTCTTCGGATCCAGCGTCTGGTTTAAAGCTAAGCTGGCTGGGTAACATCGAGCCAAGCCAACAAAATCAGATCCACATGAACCAGTGATGTTGTTTGTATAAGGATTTGGGATAAAGATTAGAACTATAGGAAGGGATTAACGCAGCCGCCAATGCCCCGACTACCATCATCAACCATGATGATCACAGTAACTACGAAGGAGAAAATAAATTGTATGTTGGTCCCACATTAATACACCTAGCCATAGGATCCTGTATTTGGGCTTAATTTCTTGCTCAGGTACAATCCTGGACGCCGACTTTGAAGTTTTCACGAGATCGAGGTGTTAACATTTGGATGTTGGGTGGGTGTGAGGTAGTAGCTTGACTTCGCTGTTCGCGTTGGTGGCTCGGCCGCCTGATACTTTAACGAGATATTATGCCTAGGCAACAACAGCGTCCGGCTGGGGTTGGTAGAGAGTGGCTCAAGAATGAATGTCGACAGGACTGGACCTCACGTGATCACCCAGGCACTGTACATGTACTGGCCTGTTCATACAATTTCATCACTGGCACCCGTCTGGCGTGAGGAGACTGGGGAGTAATTAGCTGTTGGCCCCACATAGAATCCTCTCCTAACGTCCTTTCGTATCTACATACAGTTTCTTGTCTTGGGCAGAATTCTTTTTTTTTTCTTTCCCCTTCCTTCTATTTTAAGACAGATTTCCAGGTTCGGCTCCCTGTGGTCCGTCTCTTCGCTTATAACGGCACTGGAACTGATGCAAAGCATCCTGCCACCGGTTGACTCATATTTCTAAGAAAGATCAACTGACAAATATGACTGACTGCCTTGTTATTGTGCAGCCAATCATTTCCTTAGCAAGCCAGCTGCACAAAAATTGGGCCGTAGTTCAAACCATGTTGGGGGCCTTGTGCATTTGCCACGCCGTGAGCACGCGGCACACTGCCATATGGGGGGGGGGGATGTAAGCTGCATCCATGCGCTGAGGATTACGCCGATGAAGCCAACTTAAGGTTTTCAGCTTGCGGGTAGGGCTGAGGGTAGGGAAACTGAAGCAGCACAGACAAGGGGTACAATACCACGAAAATTTATGAAGGGTATCCAATCACATCAAGGCGGGTGCATAGTTTGAAAAGTCGTTATGATATAGATGAAAATGGAGGTAGAAAAAAAAAATAACATAAAAGGAAAGGCCCGTTGGTTAAGATACACCCACCTGCAATGCGACGTTGTCGGCAAAACAATGCTGCGGGAGTCTTGACCCTCTAAACATCAAAGTCTGCGTTTTGTATGCCATCAAGTCCTAGCACACCTCAATGAGATTGGTACAGAAGATGGCAGTTGCAGATTTCTAATAGGACTGGCCCTGGCGGCTCTAACAGAACCAACATACCTCGCCGCACACCATCAGCTTATGACCATACGCATGTACCATAGTATATGGGTATGACCTCCAGGGCTCTGATTGGACGAATCCTCGACGGCAGTTGGAGGCCCCCCCCCGGCATGCCCAGTTGCCCGAGTCTAACCACGCGGGCTAATTCGAGAACGTTACTAGAATATTGATGTTGGTTCTGAACAAGTCGCGGCTGGGTGTCATATATAATTAGTGTGGCTTGCTCCACCCTCTCCCTGCTTCTGTAGAAAGGAAGGGGAATAGAAGGACTAGGACATAAAAAGGTTTTTTTTTGGGGGGGGGGGTCCACTCGTAGTGTGAATGGATCTGCTGTTCAGAGGTAGAATTATGTGACTCCTTTTAGGAGGAAAGAAAAGAAGGTGAAGCAGAAGGAAAAGGAAGAAGAAGGAGGGAAAAAGGCCCACGCATATCGTGGACCCATATTTCCCGGTTTAGCAAGGCCACTGCATGTGCCTTGTTCTTCTTTTGGCTAGACCCAGCCTCTTGCTACCACCTCGTCTGACCAGGGTTGGCAGGGCTCTGAGACTGCATAGAAGCACAATCTCTCCAGGAAGAACGACGTCCGTACTGTGTCGAATGCAGTACCGAGACTCATAGACGTAGTATACGGATATCAACCCTCGATCCTTGTTTTTCACGATCATCTCATAGTACGCCCGCCCTGTTGGATGTACGTTTTTGTAGCTCTGTGGACCCTTCTTGGGAGGATATGCCTCTAGCCTCGCAGGATAGGCAGCTCATTCTCTGCCTAGCGTGATGTGTCTCTCTCTCTCTCTCGAATCGTGGCACAGCTTGCGCATCGGTCCAATCATACTATCTAAGAGTGTTGGTTGTCACGACCGCTTTAGGCAGTCAGTGTCACGATTTCCATCCCGAATGGGCTTTTTGGAGCATCCTGGTAATGTGCGCAGAGAATGTGTTCTGTTCCTCGTCGCCAGCCAGTGGACACTAATAACAAGTGGCCAGAAGAATTTTCAAAAAAATACCGTGTTGGTCATGAAGTTATTACATCATCCAACCTCGCCTAGGCGAGGCCAACCTATAGGCCTGCGCAAATGCGTGCACGGCGGCTCACTGAAGCCTGACAAGCGGGACTCACTTCCACTATCGGATGTGGGTACGGCATCACTTGACAGAGAACTGCCTATGACTTCGTCCACCTACTCTCCAATGGTATCCTAAGTAATGTTTTCCGCCCCTGGCCATGACTGTCTTGGAAGCCTTCAGAAGCTTTTCCTGCCCCCAACCAAACACCACGTTTTGCTGTCATCTACGGAGAAACTCAGCCGCAAAACTTCAAACGGCGGGTGACAGTCTGCGAAGGATCACAAGAGTTATGATGACTGAAAGCCGTCTCAGGGCATGTACCCGTCTAGAGGCTGGCCGGCAGAACCGGTCTACGTTGGGCCAACAGACTGCGAAGGAATCCGGTCCTTGCCCGACGAACAACTATAACAATTCTGGGGCTAGAGCATCGTGCCTATCATATGATAGTAGTTGGGTGTAAAGATCGTCGACGTCGATACCATACACGAGCATATAAGGCAGCTCAGGTCGTTGTCCAAGCAGATGGGATGTCCAAGATGATCGAACAACAACAAGAACACCACTCTCAAGTCAGAATCCGGAACAGGAGCAACCTTCGCCCTACTTTGCAAAGACCATCTTAATTATCATCTTTCACCCATTACTCTGTATCTTCATCAAACCCAAATCGTCACCATGAAGCTGCCACTCATCTCTTTTACTCTGGCCCTCGCCGCCAGCGCAGTCACTGCTGCCGACCCGCGGGAGAAGCCCACCGTACCGCGGGCACCAAAAGCAACAAACGACGGGAGCATCAACTTCTCAACGACCATTGACGTGGGCAAGACCCAAGTGTCTCGAGCGATTGCAACGCCCGCGGTCAACTTCGTCTTTCCGGACACCACGCTTGATACTGCTGTTGATAGCCTCCAAGCTACGGTCGTCGTGGCATCTCCAGTGCAAGTCACCAAGCCAATGGCCACAAACGACGGCAAAATGGACCACCTTCTGTTGCGTGAGGTCGCCATGACCCCCCTGGAGGCAGACAGGACCTTGGACGACGCCGAGGCTCCGTGTGCTACGAATGACGGGCGGCGGCCGCTCTCACCACCTTTGTCGATCAAACTCCCCAACGTGATGCCTGCTCCAACAAGGCGAACAGTAGCGTCGGGGATCACCTGTCCAACCACGCCACAAATGGCAGGGCTTCTGGCGGTGTTGGCGCTCATGTCTCCAACAAAGTTTCCTGCCTCCTGGATCTCACCGGTCACGGGGATCCTGACAGGCAGAGGCACAGCACTGGCCTGAGTCTTGTATACCACGAGAACACTATACTTAATGGGATCCTGCTGGGTGTAGGGTTTTCGGTAACTTGGTCAATAGATTATGGCATACATACTTACATAGAGAGTAGAGGACGCAAGTCCGCTTACACATCATGGCGTTTGATTTCCAAGTTCGTTTCGAGAGGGTTTCGGTATTCCTGTTGGATCTGAGATGCGACAGAGAAATTTGGGGTATATTTTAGCTTTTTGATCATGTTTGTGTTTATAGAATGTACAATGAAAACTCCTTGGTAGTTTTTACATGAATTCACATGGTAGAATTTGTTGTTATTCTCTTTCCGCGATTAAATTTAGCTCTTGAATGTGGACCCAGCCCTTATTACACTGAGAGAAAAGGAAGAGAAAGAAAAAAGATCGATGAAGCCAATCTTCTGCAGTGAGAAGGAATGATGCAGAATCTCATCCTGCGCCACATTGTGCGTTGGTGGCCTGGAGTTTTTGGCGACCAACGAACAGGCATCCAAGACCATTGGAAATATCATCCTGATCAATCAATTGTTGTACTCTGTACTGTTACTGAAGTAACACAAAAGGCATCAGTTCCAAGTGTCCTATAGCTGTGCACCTCTTAAAAAGATATCTCCCCCTTACTCTCACTCGAAGGAAATATACGACTGCCTATGGTTGTCCCTGAGATGAAACTTTCGGTTACGGTCCCGTGGTCTGTCCCCCCCCCCCCCGCGCCCTCTTCTTTCTTTTCTTCTTCTTTCTCTTTTGCTGTTTCTATACTGGCCTTTGTCGAAGAAATGATATGGTGAAGTAATTTAGACGAAAAAAAAAGCCATGCCCCTCAAAGACGCTAATCAACTACTAATTACACATATTTTGAACACCACCAAACCGACGTCATCACGACGTGCTTGGGGCTGCAGCTTGTACTAGTATGCAAGTCCGGAGCATCTACTCCACAAACGGCCTCCCTTGGCCACCAGCCTCCATACTACGTAGTCGGTAAGTTGTTACCGCGTCATTCCAAACGCTCAAGAGCTGGCTCTGATGTCACTACGCGCTTAGAATCAGCGAGATGTGACTTGACTTGAGTACCTGAAAGCTAGGAAAGCTCAAGAGCTTCAAAACTACCCGAGCTCTTCTTCCTTACAGTTGCCCTCACCTTTGTCCGACATCCCAACACATCCACAGCAGCCTCATCAATCTCACCCAAGCTCCTCGGTACGCCTCACATAGAGTTTTCCGAAGACTGTGACCCATCGTCTTCCCAGGCGTCAACAATCATGATTCCAGCAAGATCCCTCACGCGTACCGCGCTGCCCCGAGCTGTCCGCTCCGCTCGCACGTCGCCTCGTGCCCACCAGGTCCGCCTGCAGTCCACCACGACCTCATCATCATCCTCGTCCTCAGGCGGGTCTGCACAGTCGCCGTACCTGGCGGGCGCTGTCGGTGGTCTCGCGGCTGGTGCTGCCCTGTACGGCATCTACCTTGTCAGCCCTGCTGGCAAGGTGTCGCGCTCCATCAACAAGACTACCAAGGAGGCGCAAAAGAAATACAAGGAGGCCGCGGCCAAGTTCCAAGAGTCCACACCGGACGCGGACCAGACGGTCAACTACATCAAGGACCTGTGCTACAGCTACGTGGGCTGGATCCCCGGCGGCCGGCAGTATGTGGACACGGCCTTCAAGGACTACGAGAAGGTGCGCAGGAACCACAAGGACGAGGCAGACGCCATCTTGAAGGACGCATATAACCGGTTCAAGGAGGTCAGCAAGGGCGGGCTGAGCCTAGAGACGGCGAGGAAGGGGCTGGACGTCCTCGCGGATGTGGTGAAGAAGGTGGCCGAGCTGGGCAAGGATGCCGCCGGCGACCTGCTCGATGAGCATCCTCAGGTGAAGGAGAAGTTTGGCGGCAGCATCGACCAGCTCAAGCAGCTCGGGGAGCAGTACGGCCCCGAGGCCAAGAAGCAGGTCGACGAGACGTGGAAGCAGGTGGCCGATATCGTCAAGGGTGGTTTCTCTGCCGAGAGCATAAGCAAGGCCAAGGATCTCATCCAGAAAAAGACGGAGCAGGTCAAGAAGATGGGGGATGAGGCGTGGAAGAAAGGCCTCAAAGAGGCACAGCCCCTCCTGGACAAGAACCCTCGCATCAAGGGACTGATCGAGAAGAACCAGGATGCGCTGAGGCAGGGGAATGTCGGCGAGCTGTTTGCCAAGGCTCGCAGTGCGGTGGACAGTGGCAAGACGGGTGATCTGGAGGACTACGTCAACCAGGCCGTGGAGAAGGCCAAGTCCAAGGGATCGCAGGTGGCGGGTGGCTCAGGGCTTGAGCACTTCCTGGACAAGATCCCCAACGGGAGCGAGATCTTGCCCAAGCTGCAGCAACTGAAGGAGGTCGCGGAGAAGCACACCGACGAGAGCGAGAAGCTGGTCCGCGAGACTCTGCAGGAGCTGAAGCAGGTGCTGGAGAGCAAATCCGAAAAAGCTAAGGACATCCTGGACAAGGCCAAAAAGGAGTCCTCTTAGTAGTATATACCTTATAGACTGCTTCTTAATTACTCATAGGGACTTACTTAAGTATCTACCTCAAGAGTGCGGCGTTTCAGGGGCATATCGGGGAATCAAAACCATCATCGGGCCAAACTTAATCGCTACAATCAAGTCAAGTAATAGAACTACCAGATCTGCCAAACACCACCGTCCTGGGAAATTCAAATGTACCTGACCGGGAAAGTGATGCAGTGTGAACAACTCTGGCCAATATCTAGTCGCGTTGTTCTGCGGGCGGCTCATAGGAGAAGGCATTGTCGTCGTTAACATGGAACTTATTGCACAGTGGCGGCAATTGTTCGTAGACGGCAACGGAAGCCCAGAGCCTGGAGATAGGTGTCTCCTGATGAGGATGAGTGCAAGTCAGGAGCAGGAGGAGGAGGAGGAGGAGGAGGGACAACAGGGAAGACTGGGCAAGACTCTACCTGGGCCTATAGGTTAGAAGGTATTTCGGGTGAATCAGCTGTGGTTTATAGATACCAATGCCGAGGGACATAGAAGAGAAGGGGCAAGAATTGAGTGGATGCCTCTGCTCTGTCTGCTCTATTCTGGTTTGTCTGGCTTCCCTTGGAATGGTCGGCATGCATGTGGGAGCTTGTCTGCTGCTGGACACTGCTGCTGGGGTCAATGGTGTTGAGGAGCCCACTGCAAGTCCAGACAGAACCTTTGATACTAGTGGTGCTAGCCACAAACATCTCATTTGGGAGCCACAATCTCGTCGATCGATGCTGTCTACCTGTCTGTCGCTGTGTCTGCCTGTGGAAGAAAGTTGGAGATGGCACTATGAAAGAACTACTTTTGGCAGACACATCTCATAGTTTCTATTAATAATATGTTGAAAGTTGAGGGTTTTGTATACCATTTTGAGATCCCCAAGACTTTATATTGCTGCAAAGCTGGCTATTGCTTGTACAACAATTTGATATTTAATCATGCTGCATGAATGGTCATTATGGTCTTTATGGGCATCACTGTAAGTCTTCATTTCATTTTTTTTTTTTTTTATGAAGAAGCCATGATTGCCAGAGCTGACTATTTGAGGAGAACTACCTTGGCAGTGAGTCTGTCTTCTTTGCAGGATTCAACGTTCCTGAATTCTGTTCGTAGGAGAGGGTCCTGCACCACTAATGGATTCAGATTGGACATCATTGAGCAAGAAATTGGTTTGAAGCGTGCTCTCGTAGACCTATTCAGTTCCCCACCGACTCGCAAAGTGAGTCCTCACCTATCAAGTCAAAACGCAAAAAAAAGAAGGAAAATAAAAAGGAAAATAAAAAAAGAAAAAAGAGAGAAACAAGGCCTTCTAATAACTCGTCTCAAATATTCAAGGAAACTGAAAAAACGAAGGTATTTGAAACCACTCTCTGCTTGCTCAGAATGACCAAGGTCTATATAGCGGCAACGGCAACGCTGTGCTGGCACCGCCCTTCAAGACACAGACTTCCCACCAGCAGCGAATCCCAGCAAGGCATATCCGTGCTACACCGCATTCGCCCAGGGCACGAATGAGGTGGAGGCGCCGCAAGGAGGGCAACAGCGTCTGGAGCAAGAGATCAGCACTAATACAAAGCACTGCGTCGACCGCGTGATCCTCGCCGTTCGCACGAGTAACGATTCCGTCCTTCTCACGTGTCACTTGTTCCATGAAATAGACAACGAAGATGGAGGGCATAGGGCGTGGGCACCCGTAACCCAGGTCCATGTTCCCACAGGGAGGACAGGCTGGTGACTCGGGATGTGCTGCTTACCCGCACAGGCATTTCCCACAATTCTCTTGCACGCACCTGTCACCACAAAGAAGAAAGATTAGACCCTGAAACGTGTATGTATCGGGGGGTTGACGACATGTGCGGGCGTCATGATCACTTACGCGAGGATCGCTTCACATTGTTTGCCGCCCCGATGGCCTGTGAGAGGACCTGGAGTTGTGGCAGCTGGGGCCGGGGACGCCTGGACGAAGGCGGCCAGTCCGGCGAGGACCAGTGAGGTTATAGTGACGAGATGCATGCCGGGATTGATCGATTGGTTGTGGTGAACGTAGGCTAAGAGTCTGGAGGAATGAGGAAATGAGGAAATGGATGAGCCGATGAACATCACATTCCAGCCGCTTTATACTTGCTCGTGAAGTGCCTTGAAGAGAGCGAACGGGCCCATTTTCTGCCACAAGGAATCGATCATATCTCGGATCAACGGTGTAGTCGTTCGGCTGCAAAGATGATGGGCGCGTTGGCCATAGGTAAAGCCGTTCGGAAGCCACAGCTTACACGCCATGAAGTTCAAACATGGAGGAAATGGGCCATGGTGAGCGCGATCTATTGAGCGGCTTCAACAATGCTGTTACCAAATAAAGTGAAACTTGTATGAGCACTATTGGGGAAGCCCTGCCTCAGAGGGCTCTAGGTGCTGAGTTCGTCGTAATCCGTACATGCCGAGATACCATATCGACATGACAAGGCGTATATGGCTTAGGACAGGCTCGCCTGGTTGGAACCTAACGGCAGCTTAGCAGCTGATTCTCAGGATAGAATCGGACTTGTGCTGCCAATAATGGATTCTGATTGTTTCTGCAGCAGGGGTATTTGATTTGGTCGTCCACTGGCGTACTCAGTTTTGATTGTTCACTGTGCTGGGGGAACTTGAAGATACGAAATGTAAGCACAGACAGCAGCAGCGACAGACTACCAAAACCTAACGCCGCCGAGACCATGTTGGAGACTTATACATAAAGGACTATCAGAACCTTGGAGATGGGAGGGAGACTTGGGAGGGGTGCCTCAGAAAGCCCAACCTCGACACCGATGAGGCCGAACTATTTGGCATTTACGAGATTACACGGCTTGTCAAGGGTTGTCTGGACACGGTCCTAGCCATATGCCGCAAAAACAGAGGGAACAGAACACTCAGCTTTGGATGTTCTAGCCTAAACCACTACCCGACGTTGCGGCTCTACCGTCTCGCTGTGGCCCGTCGCTCTTGCGCGAGAGGTCAAGCAGCGTCGATGTCCCAAAGAGCCGATAGGCTATTCCTGCCCTATCGCAATAACTACACCATGTCGTGAATCCTTCTTTGCGACACTTGTCTTGGCATAAGAGGCAGAAGGTAATGAGCTTCCACCACAGAACTGAACCACAAGTGACAATGGCACGAATGGAGCCTACTGTAAACTGCGTGGGGTGGATTGTGAAGGCGCCACGCCACGCCACGCCACGCCCATCACGTAGGGTGGGTGCACACCAGTCTCTGAGCCCGTAAACATTGACATCTGCGCCTGAGACATACGTGCGTCTTGCGCGGGATAATTGATCCCACAACGGGTAGAGTCGTCTCGCCTTGAAACAAGTGAGTGGTGCCAAGACGCAGTCGTCGCCATATCTGGAATGCCCTCGAGAATATGTACTTCGCCCCAGATAAGGAGCCACACAAAGGGCAAAAGGAAAAAAGGAACAAAGCTAGAGAGGCTCGAGGGAGAGGAGGGACAAAAAAGAAAGAACAAAGAAGGAAAAAAAGAAAAGAAAAGAGAGAGAGAGAATCCTGGCTGGTTCTGTTTCTCCCTTGGCAATGGCGTGAAGCTTGCTGGAACGTTCGTTCCGGACCTCGCACCGGCGGGCCTCTTGAGATCCTAGGCCCATCATCCAACCTCTGTGATCAGCAGAGCGGTCACACTCGATCTCGTTGGCTCACGTGTTCCCCGAGATATGCCCTCCTGCAGGTTTCGTAGAATAAGAAACTTGGCATTGATTGTATGTGCCAAGCTTGACTCAGCAGGGCCTCAGCACCGAGGTCAGCCTCACGTCCCATCCGCGACAGCTCGCAGCAGTAGGCCTCAAGCCCCGCGTGGAACAACCCCTTCAGCCGCAAATAAGAGGCCCGTCTGACCCTGAAATCATGGTGGTGGTGCTCTTAGCCGAGCATATGATTGTGGGGTTCTCTCTCTCTCTCTCTCTCTCTCTCTCTATGTGTGTGTGTGTGTACAGCGGTCCTATGCGAAACATGTGGCCTTGGCTCTCCCGTCGGTCATGGTTTTGCCTGTCCGAGGGTCGGGTGCTACGGTACATAGTACAAATACTATAGTATGGTACCACACTGTACTACGTACCATGGTAGGCTTTGGTGAATAATGAATTAAAAAAAAACGGAGGAAATAAAAATAAATAAAAAGTCTTCACGGGTCGAGCTGACCCTTTCAATGCCCTGCAGATTTCATCCTTTTAAGGTATCGTGGGTATGTGAGAACTCGGGAGCGTACACTGAAGGGGTAGGTAGGTCGACCCTTGTTTCTGACGGCGAGGCATTGTAAAAACGGGCGGCGACGGCGGCGACGGCGGCCCTTGCTGTGGTAGCAGCTGAAGTGGCCCCCTTTGGCACTTCGGGATGAGATGCCAATCTGACCTACCCCGCAACATCAGTGGATCCAGAGGGTCAGAATGACCTGGAAAAAGTCAGGGGTAGCAGAATAGGGGTCTATTTCATTTTGCCCCCCCCCTCTTCCCCCCCTCTTCCCCTCAAGGGCTGTACAGATTGTAATTACTTATGATATATCTGCTGGAGTGGATGAATGAAGTGCAAGATTGGTTGACATTGCGTAAAATCATTGGTGGGGGGTGATTTCGAAATTGGACTGGGACTGAATGGGACAAGATCATGGAAAGCCTGTGGCAACCATGACCCTGAATAGGTGGCCAGGCGTCAGCAGGATTGACCATGTGCTGTGTCAAGCATGATCAAGAGGGAACAGGGCCAAGAGAGAGAGACAAGAGAGAGCAAGGGAAAAAAAAGAGGTGAAGATGCAGATCATCCAAGCTTGTTCTAGTGATGGTCAAAGGGTTTGTGGGAAATGCTGCTGCTCCTAATTTCCTGGCTATCATAGTACTTGTACTGTAGAGACTGTAGAGAGAGAGAGAGAGAGGTGTGTTGCCATACTACATGGTAACTAAGCTACTCACTCCATAGGGCCAAAAGAAAAGAAGAAGAAAAAAAGCCGCACAGGCAGGGAGATCTGTACTTTTGATTGATCGCTTTTGCTGATCACCCTGGGTTTTGGGCAGGTTACCCTCGTCTGGCCTCTGCTGACGCCATACCAACTTTATCCCTGGAGCTACTGTAGTGCTGGTTGAGAGGGGGGCGACATCCTACTCACTCCTTTGTCCTATGCTAAGTACTTTAAAGTAGTCAGGCACCAGACCTGCTTCCTAGGCCACTGTAGCTTGTTTCTGTCCAGGCTGTCACTCCTTAGCCTCAGGGGCAAAGATGGCCCTGCACTGGTCTCCCCTGCTTTGAAAAATAACAATGCACAAGGAAAAGAGCTGGTGACCTGGACAAGAGAAAGAGGGTGGGAGAAGGGAAGGGGGGGGGGGCAGGCAGGAATGGATGGCACTCACAAGAAGGGGGCTGGCAAAATTGAGATGAGGTTGGAGAGACCCTGCAGGAAGGGATCCACTGTGGTCGGTAGAAGGTGAAGATGGCGTCTTTAGGCGTTAAAATCAGTTGAGGGCCTCCCACAGTGGGAGAAGAGGAAGAAGTGGGAAGGAAAGGAAAGAACCTCCACAGGACAGACAGCCTGGACAGGACAAGACAGGACAGGACAGGACAGGACAGGACAGGACAGGACGAGGCAGCCAACTACTACTATGGTAAGGGCAATTTACAAGTTGAACTGGAGGAGGGTTCATAGCAAGTGGCAGAGGAGAAGGCACCTGGCACACAATCATGTACCAGTAGTACCCGTTGAAGTATGTAATCCTGCATGCACACAGCTCATCAAACGTCGTCAGCCAGTCTAGCCTGTGGAATTCTCACCTTTTCCTCCCTCCCTCCCTCTCTCCCTCTCCCTCTCTCCACCTCTTTTTCTCCTTCTCACACAGCAAGTAACAAACAATCTTTCTTTTTTCAATCCATCATTCTGCTCTCAACATAGCTGTGGTAATCTACCACCACCTGTATAATTGAGGAAAGATTTACCACAGGACAGGCTCCATACTCGGCCCCCCCCCCCCCTTCCCTCCTTGCTCGGGCTGAACCAGGGCCCAGTCAGCTCACCCGTCTTCCCCTAGGCCGTCATCGAGGAATACACCGTACGATCTCTGTTCCGGAGTGCTGTCATCAAGCAATCCTAGTCTACTTTGCCCTCTCTTTTGCCTTGGCACTGCCACTCCTGGGTTTGCACCATTTCCCAGCTTTTCCTTCCATCCTCCTAGCCCAGCGATACCCAAAAAACAGCGAAATAGCGAAGGCCCTTGTCTCTCCCCCCCCCAAAGGGTTTATGAGTGGTGGATCAAGCAATCAAATCCGAGTTCCGACAGCGCCTACAACTCCCCAACGTCATTCCCACACTGTCTGGCCCATTCCGGGGGCACTTTTGCGCTGTGCTCCTCTTTGCCGTCATCATCAAGGACTTACAGCGCTTCACAAAGCCAAAGTATCCACGCCAAGTTCTTCCGACCCGGACCCCAAGTGTCCGGCCCCGGTAGTGCGCTCCTCAATTCTCTTATTAGGACCACCTCAGCGGCCTTTCTTCCAGCAATTGCTAGCCACAGACCGACTACTTCTCATTCAGATTCTCATCTTGTGCCTGCACACCCCCCCAGCGAGCGCGAAAACCACGGCCTTCGAATCATCAATCGCGCTGCACTGCTGCCCTGCTGCACCTGGCTCTTTTGAGCCTACAGCACAATCCCGACCCGACGAAGCTTGCCCAACGTCACGTTGCACCACATCCTCTCCAGGACCCGAGGCGGCTGAAGCGGAACGTAACCAAGGAGGGGGAGGTGTTTTTTTTTTATTAAAAAAAGACTAAACCAAAAACCAACCCAAGAGGCATTGAACCGAACCGTTCCTCCGAGCACAAGATTCTGTATTTCAACGGGCCATCGCCCCCGGAACCAGCGTCGCCCACTTGCTGCTACACTGATCAACACACACATCCACACACACACACACCCTCTCCGTCGTGGACGATACCTCGTGCTCCGGAGTCACCAGTTCGACCGCCCCCCAAACGTAACGAGAGTGTGGAAACGGAACAACTTGTCAAACGTGTTGCACCAGTGTCAAGAAAAGAAAAGAAACCACCTTTGTCCTGTGACCTGGGCTGATCTGGTTTAGCCGTGGTCTCTGAGTGAGAGAGAGAGAGAGAGGTTGCTAGCGTAACTTCATCAACCAGCGAGCGCGCAATTGACGGTCGAGAAGACTTGTCGCCGAGTCTTCCCAGACAACGAACGCTCTTACAGTGGCCTCCCGCTCCCACAGTCCGGATTACTCCTGCACCACACGCCCATCACTGCGAACGTACTGGCGTGCTGGGAAGAAATCCCATCTCGTGGCCGAGTCAAGCGCTGCGTCTGTGTGTTTGGCCTAGTCGCTCCGAGCTTAGGAGGCCTGAAGCATTGAATCCGGACGCGTCGTCAGGCTACTTCTAGTGGTATTTGATCTTCAGCGAAGCGGGACAGCCCCTGAAACGATCCTCGAGAAGGACGCGCAACTATCCACTGTTTGCCCCTCAAGCATCCATCCCAGATCGACCCAAACCTGGACACAACAAAAATGGCTGCTGCCCAACCACAACTACTAGGTAAGCATCAAGAACCCCTGCCAGATAACAGCGATCTGCTTCTTCTTCTTCTTTGAGTGTGTGTGTGTGTGTGTGTGTGTATATGTGGGTGGGTGTCCGTGTGGTGAGAGTGGTGCCAAGTTGCAAGTCTGCATTCTGGATATTGCCGATAGCCAGCACAAACTCCCCTGGCCCGACTTCCCAGTTTTTGCTTCTGCTTCCCACCTCCCTTCCCACCCCTTTTTTTTCTTTTGCCTACAAAAAATGAAGCCACAGGGACTTGGTTAGGTTGTGTGGGTTTCTCTCTTCTCTGGCTGGGTACGCTCGGTCCCCAATCAATGGGGCCTGGTCCCCTACACTCTTTTATTGATTGATTTTGTATTCAAAGAGGAGGAAAAAGAAAGAGAAAGAAGAAAAAAAGATGGGGAAAAAGAAACAAGAGACGGTGGGGGGAGGGGGGGAGAGGGTGTGGCGCTCTCTAGCCAGACACACACACACACACACAACACACACACGCTCTGGCAGCAAAGCATTGACGACAGCAGGCGCTGCCCCGTCCGTCCCTGGGTTCAGTGTTGATGGGGGGGGGACGGTTGGGTCCACTCATAACGCTCAACCCGCCGTGGCAAGGAGATTGCTGTTTCATGTCCCCTATCACAGTCGTCATTTGCATTTGCATTGCAACCCACCATTTGCGTTCCTGACCCAGATCAACCTTATCAAAAACCAGATTGCTAACTAAACACCTTGTTTTCCTTTTTTTTTTCTTTCTGCATTTTAGACGACCAGCCCTCGCCTGGTCTCTCCATCAACCTCTCCTCCAACAATCCCTTTCGCAATCGAGCAGGATCGCCGCTGCCCAAGAGCCCTTCGTCCCCTTTTGACGATCCCTCCTCGCAGACCCAACCTGCTCGACCTGTTTCCAACAACCCCTTTCTTGATCCATCGCAAAAGCCTGCCAGCCCAACAACAACAACAAGGACACTTGCACAACCACCACCGCCCTTGATCACCATGGCCGACGAGAAGGACACCACCGCCGCCACCACCTCTGCTACTGAGGACCTCTTTGTATGCTACTACCCTCGGTCTCCCTCCCTCCCATCTGCTGTTGTTGCTGCTGCTGCTCCTCTGCCAGGGACAAAAAAAAGTCTGGCAATGCTTGAACTTTGTTGTGTCTTGTCAAGGGAGCAGGGGCACTTGTGCTCAACCTGTGCATCATCATTATCATTATTATCATCATTGTCATTATTATCATCATTGTCATCATTGTCATCATCACTACTAACAGATATGACCTCTACAACCAGGCGAGCCTCAACATCGATGACAAGGAAAAGGGCAAGAGCCCTAATCGTTCCCCTCAATCGCCCCCGGCGAACCGTCGACCCCCACCACCTCGAGGCGAGAATGGAGCTCCTTCTAGCCGTCGGGCCCCCCCTCCACCGGGTCACCGATCTCGCGGCAGCGGTCCTCGGGGTCCAGAATCGCCACCGCGTCGTATGGCGTCGGGGGCTGGACGGTCTTCGCGCCCCCCTGGGAGGCCCCTGACCGAGGAAGAGAAGAAGAAGCGTCGAGACCACGAACGCAAACACCGCGACGGAAAATCAGGCAAGGCCAGACCCCACAGGGACCACGACTTGATCGACAAGCTGGATGAGACCAATCCGTTCGGCGCCTCTCTGGGTAAGTCTGCGAGCCACCCACTCCTTGTAACTGGCGCGCGTCTGTTGGCGCCCCCCTCCCCCTCCCTTGGTGAACGCGACGAGCTGACGCGACCTCTCCTCCCTAGTCCACCACGCCGGGCCCTACGATGCCGTCTTCAGCAAGAAGAAGAAGAACTCTCCCCTCGAGGCCTTTGCTAAGGATTCTGCCAACATGTCCATTGGTGGTTCTGGTCCCGTCAATGCCCGGGCCGATCACTCTACATTTATGGGCAGGGCCACCGATGAGGCATTCGCCGACTACGGCATCTCTGCTGCGCCACCCTCTAAGAAGGACGTGGCCCTCTTCAACCCTCATGACCGCGCGTCCATGATCCACGGCGACGAGACCGTCGGCCTCGGCAGCTCGACCTTCCTCGAGGGCACGCCAGCTGCCAAGGCTGCCGTCGAGAAGGCACAGCAGGAGAGTGCCCAGAGCCAGGATGGAGGACTGCAGCGGAAGAAGTCTCTGGCGCAGCGCATTCGAGGCATGAACCGCCCCCCGCGCGAGGGATTCGGCGCCTCTGGTCGCATGACCAACCCAGAGAGTGTCTACTACCGTGACCGTCCTTCTGGCGGCAGCGTCTCGAGCCCTCGTGGTGGTGGTGGTGGTGGTGAGAACAATCCTTTCTTTGCCGAGTACGAGCCGGGCAAAGACGGCGAAGAGGAGATCTCGGTCAAAAAGATGGGCAGCAACAGCCCAACCTCCCCTCCGCTCCCCGGCGGACTCGAGCGACGCGCCACGACGGATGCACTGAGCGACCAGCCCAAGCCAAAGACTGGCCTCCTCGGCCGCATGAAGAGTCTGAAGGGAGGACCCCGATCGCGCCCTGCCGACAGAGACCTCGGAAATGTAGAGTAGGCGGACAATTGCTTTCTTCTTGAGAATTTCTTTTTTTTCAAGAGAAATGCCTGCTACCGCTGTGACTGTCAAGGTTTCCTTCCTCTTTTTGAGGATGACATGTCGATTGAAAGAAGGAAGAGGGGAAGGGGGTTCTCTCTGTGCCCAGTGATCACTATCAACCTTACTTGGTATGGCCATGTAGTGACGAGACACACACACACACACATGATGACTGGTCACATCCAGGCTGCTTTCATCACAACCATGACCTGACCTTGGAAAGGGAGTCTTCATGGTGGTGGACCATCAGCAAATCTTTGTACATTTTTTTTTTCTTGAGCTATTGGTTAAGGAATAGGCATTTTTCAGAAGTCTGGTAAGGTGCCTATTTGTTACCACTCTCTGGCGTCTTTGGGAAGGGAAGGAAAGGGGAAGGGAAGGAGGAACCAGCTGTGCACAACGGCCTGTTGCAGAGACAAGCCCCATGGCCAACGACATGGAACAGCTATGAGATGGACTATGCAAAGCAAAGGGACCAGGGCAAAGCAGGAGGACACAGGACCGAGGAACTGGTTTGGAGATAGCAGACTGGCTATGGGTAGGAGGACCTGCTTCATAATGAGCGTCAAAGCAAGTCCTTTTATTGGGGCGAGAAGCTCTCTGTCTCTCTTTTCTACAGAAAGGCCCGAGATGTCAGGTGGGATGAGATGTGGAAATAATACTTGTTTGTGAATTGCTATGCCTAATGCGATAGACACACATCTCCTTGTCAGATTCAATTCAGGGCAATTGTTATGGGATCTTTTGCAGAAAGTGGTGAGAGCTGTTGACTACGCAGTATGTTTGTTGGGGGGCTACCTGTTTAGTGGTTGCGGTACGGTACAGGCCCTGTGTGCGCTGAACCCAGACAATGGTACTACTACAGTAGGCCCTAACAGGTGGCCCGCCTGCCCTACCTCATGCACTTTTGTTAGTGATTTGACCGCTGAAGGCATCAGGCTCTTCCTGTCTTTTAGGGGGAGGAGGTGGGGGGGGGGGGTCATCAGCATGGCCGTCGAAGCTATCAACCTCTCCTTGCATTGATCATCAATGGGCTGGTCTTGGACCAGAAAAGAAATCAATCTTTCTTGACTCAATCAGTGATGGGATGTGTTCTCAAGTTCCAAATGCAATTTGCATCCTCTTTCTGGTGGTGTCTTAACAACTATCATCAACCTCTCTTTCTGCGCTTAGTGTCTACCTTTTTTTCTTTTCTTTTCTACCAACCTGCGCTTTCCACCAAGAAACTCAAGTCCTGACTCTATCAACCACGCTGTATCCCACAGCTACCAAGATGAATACTACTGTGGCCGACAATGATGATGACGACAACAGTACCCCCAACCCCTCACAGAGTCCTCCCAAACCCAGCCAGACATCTTCCCATTTTCCCCAAGAAGCAATCTCAGGCATAACCCTGTTCGAAGCTGAGGCCAGACGGAGGGATGCCCTCTGGGACCAAGGACAGGGCAACATCACGACCGGGTGCCGGGAGATCGACCAAAGTGTGCTTGTGGGGGGCGGGTTCGAGAGGGGTTGCGTGGTGGGGGTCAGCGCGGAGGACGAGCACTGCGGGCTGGTCCTTGGGCTGCAGACGCTGGTGAGGTGTCTGCTGGCGAAAAAGGGGGATGGGGAGGAAAGGAGCCCGAAGCCGAGGGTGATGATCATCACCGCGGCATCGGTGAGGCCGGTTGTGGGCGAGTTGAGGGCTGTGCTGGCGGGACAGATCGCGGCGCTGGGATTGGAGACGGGAGGAGGAGGAGGAGGAGGAGGAGGAGGAGGAGGGGAAGGGGCCGAGGCGGGCTCGTTCTTGATGGAATGTCTTGAGCGGGTGGCGGTCACGAGGGTGTTTGATATGATTGGCCTGTGGGAGGCACTGGGCGAGCTGGGCCAGCCGCCGCCGCCCAGCCAGGAGGTCAGCGAGGAGCAAGAGCCGCCTCCGAGCCAGCTGAGGAGCACCGACGACGAGTTCCAGTATGCCACGATGGACGAGGCCATGTCGATGGTCACGGAGGAAGATGCAGGGGAAAACCTATCGCTTGTTCGAGAAGAGAGGTCCTCCAGCCCGTTGTCGGACCCGCCCAGTAGCTTACCCGACACACCTCATTGGGATCGTCCGAACACTGAACCACGGCGGGAGGTGAGGTTGCCCCAGAGGACACCGCCTGGTCAGAGAGAAGAGATACCAGACAGTCAAGAGGAGGAGGAGGAGGAGGACTTGTTCTCGTCTCCGCTGGAGCCCGAAAGGGTGTCGCCGAGGGCTTCCGACGAGCTTGTTGAGGAGCCTGGATTGGAGGGCAAACAGACGAGCCCTGCCGAGACGTCCGAGGAGGATCCTGAAGCTTTCAACGACAACGACAACGACAACGACAAGGCTGAGGATTATACAACCAAAGAGACAAACCCTGTTGCTACAGTCGAGAAGGAACCACACGAAGAGCCCGTCCTCGAGAAAGAAAAACCTGCCCAGATCGAAGAAAAAGAACCAACAATGCCAGAAATGATCCTCATCACACACATCTCGAAGCTCCTTCGCTCCCTCTTTATCCAACGCCAACGAACCACAGCCCACGAGATGGTCCAGCTCGTTGCCTCCCACCTCCGCTACATCAGCCGCTCCCCCGAGCACGGCGGGCCCCTCATCATGATCCTCAACTCCACCACATCCTCAGGCGCCGCCAACGCAGCGGCCGCTCCAGAGGACTTTCCATATGAGGATGATTTCCAAGATCCTGGGTATGCAGACAATGTGGAGGAACCTGAAGAGGCAGAAGATCCCGAGGAATTTGAAGAGGAAGATGATCCCGAGGAATTTGAAGGTCCATACGTTCCACCCGCCGACGAACCAGCGCCCAGCAGACCCATCGACCCGACCTTGTGCTCCATCTTTGACCAGCCCCCCTTACCAGTCTCCGAATTTAGCTCGGTGTACGCATACGACACGCCGCAGCAGCACTCACGACGCCGCAACAAGCCCTCTTTTGGGCTCATCTTCTCCCAGATGCTCGACCTGCACCTGCTGTGTACAACGCTCCCGAAAACGAACGCGGACGCCGAGGCCCTCTACGCGCCGAATACAAGTACAGCGAGGCGGGTAGAATACGCGCGGGTCGTGGAAGTCCTGCTGGACGAGATGGGCGTGTGGGAGGGTCGGGAGAAGGTGGTAGAGAGAGGGGGAGGACCGAGGGAGTACAGGGAGCAGAACTGGGGGGCTGTTGAGGTTAGACAAGATGGGGTTGGGCTGATGGTTGTCGACGCTTTTGAGGAGAAGAAGAAAGAGGAGAAACCAAAGGAGGTGGTCCTTGCTGCTGGGTTTGGCGGACCGAGGGTTTGAACGTATGTGTGTGGGTGTAGGGTGTCTCGCTTCAGGGCTGGATGGACATCAGTGGGTGATGGTGCATCATCCATCAAGAAGGTGGCAGCGGTATTGTCTGTGGAATTTCGATTTTTTTTTTTTTTGAGACAAAAGTCCCATCTTATCAGGTGATTTAATTTGGAAGTCATAGCATTGGGGCTGCTACACTCCACCGTCTAAGCTCTGTCGTGATACATATGCCATTCTCGGGAAAATCCCCCTCCTCCTCTCCGTCCGGCGTGCATCTCCTTCCTGAGCTGACGACCTCGCTCTCCACAACGCACATCTCGCTCTGCCGCGTTGCTCTCTCCATATTCTGCTCCCACTCCCACGCGTCTGGTTTGGACGCGAGCTGAGGCGGCTTCGTGAAGACCGGAGCAACCCGCGTCCCGCTGTCGGCAGCAGAGAGCTTTTTCACGCGCCACCAGCCGTCTTTCCGCTGAGAAAGCTGTTGGCCAGTGAGTACCAGGTTTTTGTTGGGATCATCCCTTTTCACGGGCTCTGGTTTTCCGTTATGAGTAAGGAAGGGGATGGTGATGATGGGTCTCAGCACTGGCAGACAGGCGGCTATCATGCCTGCAGCGATCTCGATCTCTGTCCAGGCGACGATGGGGGCCAGAGAGTAGGTTGGGTCGGACCTGTTGTATGTGAAGAGGACCCTGAAACGATATACTGAGGTGAAGACGACACTAGCAGAAGAAGGAGGGCAAAAAAAAAAATGAGTGAGTTTGGATTCACACCACGGACCAGAGAAAGAAAGACCAAGATGACAGACGACTTACAACAGTCCTTGCGCAAAGACAATGGCCAAAGCAACCTTCTCGACCGGCCTGAACGTGAAGCTCCAGATCTGGGGTATGGGAAACAACAAAATCGCAAGGTCCGTGACGACCGTGGAGATCATATTCACGGTCCACATGGCCGTCTGGTCCATGCAGGTGCCAGGCAGGCTCGGGTTCCAGATCTTTTGCACAGGCACGCACATGAACACGTAGAGGAAGGTGGCGGTGACAGCCCAGGCGACGACAAACGAGCCGGTGGCCCAGAGGTAGGCTCTGGAACGAGCCGACAGGGCCTGAAAGATCCTGGAGAAGAGGAAAATGATCGATAATTTGGTCAAACAAAGGTTCCAGGCGTACATGATCTCGGCGGCGAGGAGGAGCTGGGCCATGCGGACGATGTGGTCGAACTGGACTTGTAAGATGTGGAAGCCTAGGCCTTGGGAATACATGGCCGAGATGAAGAAGCCGACGCAGAGGAGATTCCAACACTATATGGGGAGGAAGAGGGAAGGGAAAGAGCAACATGGTCAGGCTTGAGATCTTGATTCAATTGATTATGGGCTTGAATATTGATTTACCATGGAGAGAAGGATGACCCAGTCATCCCACCACAGACTCTGATGCTTCAGTCGTCTGCTGATGAGACGGAGTCCGACGAGCAGCGTGGCTAGTATGGCCATCGAAGAGACGACGCTGATGAGCCATGCCCGCATGGCGTTGCTCTTGTCCCCGGAGGAGGAGGAGGAGGAGGAGGAGGAGGAGGTCGCCTCCATGATTTCTAATTTGGCGTTGCTGGCAGACTTTACTGGCCTCCTCGATTCAGGAGTGGGACAAGCAACGAGCAGCAAAGACCTCTTTTCCGAAGAGGTCCATAGAGTGATGATAATCTCAAGCTGGGGATATAAGAAAGGTGGAATTAAAAAAAAAATCATAGGCAGCCTACTGTACCATCTCAACGCACAGTGTTGTCCAAGAGGCACCCATTGCGCAGACACATACAAACACATACATGTAATGTTGTCGAAAGAGGGTAATATAGCTTCCGATGAGATATTGTCTTTGAGACCCCAACACCTCGTCCCGATTACATATTGTGCACACTGAACTCCCAGGCTAGCTACCAAGATCCCCTTCCCCTTCTTTCCCGCCCTCTCCTTTTCTCACCTGACGGCATGCGGGAAAGGGGAGCAAAGCCTGCATCAGCTCCTCACGGGAGATAAGTTCAACGGTTGCGGAAAGTCTGCTCAGTTTTGAAAACGAGCCGCTTTCGAGCGCAACGGCCATGGCGCTGTGTGATGTCTCACTCGTCCCACAAAGAGGGAACGGCCGAGTACGGCATGTGGAACGATGATCCATTGGTCCTGCCTTCGATGGAAGCTTCTTGGAAGGTCTGAATGTGAGACATGCTTTACTAGAGTAGAAGAAAGGCAAGCAGTTCCCTCGAAGTGCCGGGCCGGGGAGGGGATGGTCCTGGGGGTTGGCGGCGACGGGTTGCCACTAGACAACAAACTTTGCTTTGATATTTCTGCCTTGACTCGCCACAGTCGAGCAGTTCTCTGCCGTCCAAAATTGTTTGTCAAGGTATTTCTTTGGGGATCGGTGACTCTGGATATTGAATCGACGGCCAGGATGGCAGATCCCGTCCTGTGCGTGTGTTGGAGAGCCTAGGAGGCCGTCCCACAGAAGATGAGCCTATGAACAGCACTAACTCTGTCCGTTGAGACAAAAACTTGATATGACTTACCCGTGAAGAGTGATGGCGTGGTATTTCTATAAAGCGGCTTGATCGGACGAGGTATGAGGGCTTCAGGTCGATGCTTCAGGTCGATATTACCTGGAACTAGCAGTGCTGGAATAATATCTGCAGACATTGAAGCGAGGGCGACAAAGGATGAGAAATGGATGAATAATTCAGCCATCCCGCGCCATTGCTTTGTGTTCTGCCATGCTGTCTAGCAAAAGGTGAACGGGATCATTTCGTGATGAGTGTTTCCATTCGTAAAGAGCCGTGGGATCAAGAGAGAGAGAGAGAGAGAGAGAGAGAGAGAGAGAGAGAGAGAGAGAGAGAGAGAGAGAGAGAGAGAGAGGCGAGAGGCGAGAGGCGAGAGGCTCGAAAGAGGCCGTTGCCCATCACATCCAGAAGTAGGCTGGGCGTGGTACCTGACGTCCCATTCCACCCATGCAGACGTTCAATCAAAGCTTCAAGTCACAACAAACTCTGTCGAAGAACTGCACCGAGGTTTACACGTATCCCAGTCAAACTTGTCTTCATATTTGTGATTCCGAGGACTTCCTATAAATACGAGACTGGTCCGGCCGATCGTGTTCCTCAACCACGACACTCGTGACGATCTGCATCTGAATCCCACCATCCAAGTCCCCGTTGTTCCCGTACTGACGCAACGATGGCTGGCTGCTATTTCTATCCCCCAGCCGCCACCAGCCTTGGTCTTTCTTCGAGTGCCATGACTGCCGGTGAGGATGTATGCGGCTGTCCCTGGCCTTCCCCCCTTGTACAAACACGATGTTCCCCAGTGTCCGCCCCTCAGGTGTGCGCATAAAGGTGAATTTGTCGAGGCCAATATCGGCCAGATCCTCCTTCTTACTAAACAGGATGATGCTGGACCAGAGGATGGCGTCCATCAGACCCGTTGTTGCCAGCAGTACTGCCGCCACGCCCATGAAGATGTTGTTTTGCTCAAACGATGGCACCATGGAGCCTACGATGAGCGGCGTGCCCGTCACGCAGTAGATGCACGGGTATATGAGGAAGGCTGGGTGGTGACCTGATGGCCTAAGCGCCGTGCCGGTCCTATGGTCGTGGTCGTTGGCCCCATCCTCCTCCTCCTCTCGTGTCGTCGTCGAGCTGTCGGGGCCAGGGTTGTTGGGGCGCCTGGGCATCAGGCGAGAGGAGCGGCCTTGGCGTCTGAGGCTGAAGAAGATGAAGCAATAAATGCAGAATGTCAAGATCATGGCTCCGAACCCCCAGAAGTAGACTGAAAGTCGCCAAGTTCTTCGATTCTTGCTGATCCAGCACTGTGACCGGTCTTGTTAGTTTTCTGGCACTACTCGACTAGATTTATTATCAACAACGTACCCAGGCGGTGTCTCTTCCGTAGAAATCGAGGCTCTGGTAGTACATCGACCCGATGCTGGCGAGCAGAATAGAACAGACCCAAATGGCGCCGCACGCCAAGATGACGTCTCGCGATGTTGCCTTGTATCCTCGTATGATGCCCAGGTAACTGAACACGGCTATGGTGAAGAGAAAGCCGCTGGTAGTGAGACACCCAAAGCTCACAAACCATCCTTGCGTGCTGCAGTTCCACGACGGCACGAGGATCCCGTCGATCTTCAGCCAGTAGAAATTATGAACGTATGCGGCTGACAGTGTGGTGTCGGAGATGAGGAGGTTGTAGATGAGAAGCAGCAGTGGGTTCGGAGGCTTCTCACGACGTGTCGAGGGCGCAGCCTGTGCTTGGTCTCCTTCCCCTCGGGCGCTCGGCGTTATGCCCAGAGTCTCCAAATCCTGCTTGGTCGACGAGGACGACGATGGTTCGGTGGTGAGGTCTGCATCCTTCCTGATTACTTTGGTCTGGTAGTAATGATTTTCAGATAGCCCCAGGCTCAAGTCGATGGGTGTCTGGTTTGTGCTGGGGGCTGCTCCGGGCTCCTCGAGCTGGTGTCTCTGGTACTGTATGTCTCTGACCTTCCAGCAGATAAGACTCCAGGTGATGTGAACGAGTAACAGGCCGGTCGACACGAGAGAAATAAGACCAGCCGTGGTCAACGCCACCAGAATGCTTCGAGTCTGTGCCGGTAAGGGCGAGAGTGACTCGGATAAAGTGGCCATCATCACCGTCGTCATTCTCCCTCCCCTATGCGACTCTGCAATGATGGTATTCCCTGAAAGGAAAAAAGAAGAAGAGAGAAAACAAGAATAGGACTCATAAAGTCCTTGTTAAAACATTGTGAGTGCTTAAACACACATACACACACAGACACACACAGACACACACAACTGGGCATATGCACACCAAAGGTTGATGATATCACTGAAGGCCTCCCTTGCAAATGACGCGATTGGTCCACAACAACAAAATTTGCCAAATCGTTATACTGAAGCGAAGTAAAAGCAAAGCAAGAAGAAACCCCGGGATACGACCAAGATGTCGCTTCCTCGCTTGATTTACAAACTCGTCCACAACGGCATGATCAAACGTCCTGTCTATATTGGTTCGGAAAACGGCCGGACGGACATCTTTCTCATGGCACGCAATATGGTACATAGTACATACTTAGGTGGCAGAGAAAGGGCGTTTGATAAAGGGGGGGTTCAAGATTGCAGGCATCGAATGACTCGATTGTCCGAATGGCAAGTTCCGTCCCATCGCCAGTGGGCTGTTCATTTTGGATAGTGGCCCTTGGACCTCTGGGGTAGGGTAGGCTTGGGTCAGATCCCCCCCCCCCCTCTCTTCAAGGGTTTTGACTGTTATCTTCCTACTATAGTAGGTAACTCTTTCGTCGGTGGATCATGTCACCTGGTTCCCAACCAAGCGGCTCTATGCGTCCCCTGCAAAAGTTTGATGCTCGGCTACACCGACTTGCATTTTCTACGATGAGTACCAGAACTATAAATTCGGAGGAATTTTTGTCATTTCTCAACGGCCAGGCATCAGATCCTGTCAGTTACAGCAGATGGACCAATGAGGATCTGTACCTTCTACGTAATGTTCCCTCCACAAGTCGTAGCCAGATAGATGCCCCTGCCCTTTTGTTCATTTTACTGTACAGGACCAAACGTTGTGTGGGAAAGAAAAAGGAGCTCGTCGAGCAGAGTGGCTTGGGACATTCAGACCCACGATGTCGCGGGTCTTCCCGTTGCTTCTGGTAGAGAGCTCCGGTAGTCTGGAACCATATCAACCTGATTTTCTGCGCCATCACGCCCCGTGGCCCTGGGCAGTGGGTCAAAAAGGTTGCGGCAGGCGTCCACTTGTGCTGTAACGTAGGTGCGTAAGTAACCCGTGGTAACGTAGGGGGGAGAGGCAGAGGGAGAGGGTCGATACTGTATGCTGTTATATCACAATTACTATAACATTACGATTATGGTATGTGTTGTGGAAACTTATCGACGATCCTCGCTATCCTGTACTTGGCCTATCAATCTCCTGCGGCGGAAAGAAATGGAAGAAAAAAACGCCACCAGGGGCAAGCGAGCCAAAGCAGACACTCAAACCCCCAGTCTCTTGGCCAAATGCGTGCGTGTCAAAGGCATCGGTTAAATAAGATAACCCGGACCTTGCCCCTGTTCAATGTTTCGTGTGGAGCCCTAAGTAAACACAACACACACATTAGGCCCCAACTCGCAAGCTGGCAATCTCATGCAGAATTAGATCGAAAACGGCAAATCTTCTCGATATGTACAGAAGGGCATGGGCGGCCTGAATCGAGGAGCCAGTGCATAATTGGATCTGTATTTTTTCCCCCTTCCAGCGTACATAGGAGTGTATTTATTTGGTAGAAATATAGGGCGACAATGGTAGGGTTGCGTTGCTCTTCCTACAGGCCCTTGAGCCTCCCATTGGCTCTCGCTCTCTCTTTTGTGCTCTCCCCCCTGAGCAGGGTACGCCATCCTGAACCCAGGCGCCGCTCTGCTGCTGCTGCTGCTGCTGCTTCATGATCCCAAGGGGGGGCTGCCGTCGCCTAGAAGCTCACCTCGGGCTTAGGGTCACGTCGGCATTGAGCAATACAGTACCTATATCCACTCACCAAAAATCGATAGCAAGAGCTCGCTAAAGAGGCCGAATACGACCCTGCGTACATAGTATGTTCATGGTGTAGTAAGTATGGGGTGCAGGAGCACGAGGTCAGCCTGCATATGCTATGACCTCTTGAGGAACCCCTTCCCGGCTCTTTGCGATTCGCTTCTGTATCGCCCTATCGAGCCGGGAAGACTTTGCGAAGGGCGGTGGGCCTGTTTATCATCATAACCCACCAGGAGACCGTTGTGCTTTTGCCTGGGCTATCCACGCCTGTCAGAAAAACGTCACGACGAGCCAAGATATAGTAGGTTCGTGAAAATCAATGTTAGGGATGTACATAGTGCTTGATCTATAGTGGTCTTGGTGTGGAGAATGGCCCAGTGGACCTCCTCCTTTCGAGCTGGAGTCCGGGAATTATCGATGACTGGTCAAACTATGATGGCAAGATGAAGATCGGGTCGTTCCTGAAATACCTTGATGTTGATCGGGAATAAATATTACCCTGCAGATCAAAACGGTGGCTGGCAGGTCATGTCAGTCTCTATGTTTGAACTGGGGGGCCGAGCTCAATGAAGCTATTCAGTGCATATTCCTATACGATTGCCATGGCCGAGAGGTCTGTAAGCTTGGCTGTGTTTAGCATTACTGTACCTCGCTTTTCTCACTTTCTGACGGGCGACACAGCCTGTGTCTCTCCGAATGTCTCTGACTATTCCCTACCTCCATACATATCAGCCCTCCCTTGATATATTCCAGGTCTATTCAGAGGCACAGACTCCGCTTGGCCATGGGGGAAAAAAGAAGAAGAAAAAATGCACTGACAAAGCTGGATGTTCAGCAACAGGGATAACCTCGAGTACTTATTATGTGGCTTTTAAAGCCTTTCTAGAAGCCCAGAAAGGCCATCAACTGAGGATTTGGGGGTAGTCGGACAAGAGCGGCTCCCGGAATATAACTATGCTCTTATAAGCATTTTTCAATTGCTCTGTATCATCAGAATAGCAGAAGAGCAGGCCAGTATCACCTAGTCTGCTAATTGCACAGCCTCACCCTCAATCCCAAGGCAACACTCACTAAAGGAGGACTCCTTGCCTTAGTCTACCCTTCATCAGGATGCAGTAAGAAAACTTGCACAGCCTCAAGTTCGGCATGTACATGCAAGCGAGCGAATATTTTCAAGTTAGGAAATATCCATTGGCTTATTGCCCCTGGAAATGAGACAAATCTGGTAGTGCAATAACCCGGCCTGCTCTCCACCAAGACGACACATCTCCCAGTGTCCTCCCCATTAATGATCTGGACCTGACATGCATTGACATCACGCTCAGTCAGTAACGGCAAAAGTTGGCTGCCTGTCTCATCGCGACCAACAGTGCCATTGAAAAGGCTTGCGTCTATGCCAAGGTAAAAGCACAAACCTTCCTTCAACAGCTGTGGCCTTCGAACTGCAGCGACTGGCACGGTGGACTGCGACGGCGGTATGGGCGGCTTTCCCTCCAGCAAATTGTGCCTAAGGACTTGGCGGCAGTGAATTCTCCATTGTCGAGCGCCTTCTTGATAAAGTCAACGGAGTACAGTCTATGTCGTAAGCTGTGGGAATAATGTCCTTGCCGACGCTTTATGTCGTATATGTACTGGATCTCGGCCCGAGTCAGTATGGATTCTCTGCTGCTGGTTGTTTTGGTCTCGGAAGCAGTGACACGGTTGATAATACCGGCAGACTTGGTGTAGGACATCACCAGATCTGACTCTTAAAACCCGTGTCTTCATGGGCCTCGTAGATCAAGCACTCGAATGAAGACTCTCCAGCCGGCAAGCTTCCGCCTACCGTCAAGCCGAGCCTTTTGCGCGAGCTCGTCTTCTTGGGGGAGCGTCGGGCAGTCCAAATGAAGAAGTTCATCTGTGTCCTCTCTGTATGTGATGATCTGGACCGTATAGATCACGATTCCGAAGAGACGAGAAGCCAAGCGTTTGATGTCCACGATGAGGTCGCGGTTGGGACCGATGGTAGGGAAGCGTTCTCCTGTCCACTTCTTCAGGACCTTGAAAGTTCCCTTCTCCCTCTCCGCCGACAAGAGTTATCGAAACCGTTCTGTCGCCTTTGGGGGATAAGTCTTGAGAAATTTGACTGCCTTATTGTCGTGGTCAACTGCCCAGTCATCGGTCCAAAGAAAAGAAAGAAGAAGAAAAACTCTGCACGGTGAGTTCGATGAGGTGGCCAAAGATGCTGTCATAGCCTTCGATGAGTACCTCGTAGCATGCCTGTGGGTATTCCTGAAAAGTGAAAGGTGTCAAAGGGCATGTTTGGCATGAAATAATGCGTAAAACAAAAACAGGGGGAGGAAAAAAAAAAAGAAGAGTGGGCAGGGCCAACAAAACTCACCGATCACAGTCTTCACAGGGCCACATGTAAGTTGTCCTCTTGGACTGAGTGTGTCGGAGGAGAGGAGCTGCACCTGGATGGAAAGGAAGGGCTAAGCCTTGTTGGCATTAAGGTAGTTGTGATTACTGGAAGTTATAGACATGGATAGGTCGGACTGGAGTGTGCAGTGATTTTCAAGTCAGCTGGTGGAAGATGCAGAGGTTCTCAGCAGTCAGATGATTCACAAAATAATTGATGCCTTGCAATATGCCTCTGGTGCAGAGCACCTCACCTATCTGTATAAGGCCCCTATCCTTGCATACCTTATACAGTTCCACTACATCTACCACGAAGGCAGAGATGATTGAGTTCCTAGTCAAGGAAACAGAAGGTCAACACCAATGTTGAAGATCAATATCACTTGTAAGTTTGATGTAGATAGCCCTCAGCCTTGGCAGGTTCCATTGACCTGGAAGGCTACTTAAAGACCAACGACTCGGAAATAGACACGCAAGGCTTGACAGGAAAGATAGCACTTGACCATGCAGCCCACCCTTTTCTTCGACAACTAGTCGATTCATCCTTTCTCTAAAAGTGTGAACTGATTTAAGTTGACAGGCGGGGACCACCAGGGGTTGTACAATAGAGCTTCATCCGAGCTGCTTGCTGCAGGCCAAAACAGCTGCCAAGAAACGGAGGTTCACCCTATGCTTGGCACAGGCCAGGCGAGAGTGTCAGCCAAGGAGAGGTGAGAAGAGCCAATAAGGCTAAGCTGAAGAGCCTTGTTCAGATCATCCCATGTTTCATCAATTTCTCTTACACCTGGAGTCAGGAAAAGATCATGGACTCTGGTGGCTTGTCAGGACGATGTGCTGTGCATTGCTGTCTTGTATCATTGACCCAAAACAACCTACAACAAGTCTGTACAATGCCAAGAGGGCCAAGTCAATTTGTGGAGGTATTCAATAAATCAATTAAAAGGTAGAGGCTCGCTACACAATGTGGTAGGTGTATCTCTCTTTTCATGGTTTGTTTGTACAGCTGCTGCTTCCCTTTCTCCTCCTTACCTACAGTGGGAGATTAATGGTTGATTGGGAGGTGGCTGGTCCAGACCTTCTGTATATTTTACTTGTATCTCTATCTTTGTAATTACTTTCAGAATGTTGACCATTCGCTCGTCAGTTGGTGTCACCGTCCTCGCCCTCCTCAGCTTCTTCACAGGAGATGTCTGCGCAGCGCCAAAAAATGGAGGAGGAGGCGGTCGTGTAAAGGCACAAACACTTCAGCAACAGGCGGCTGCGATTCCTCAAGGGATATCTCAGGCGACAGATGGATCTACCATCATGGACACGAATGCGACGGTCAAGTAAGTAATAACATGCCAACCAAGACCCTCTTCTTCTTCTTCTTCTTCTTGTCGTGTGTGTATCGCAGACCGAAAGTCATCAGCTAATAACACATCCTTCATACAGTGGCCTCAACCTCCGCTTTAGAATCAGCGCCCCCGCAGACCAGTTCGCAACGACAACCGGCATCCAAGGTGCAACCCAGCAGCCCGGAGCCCAAGGCGCAATGGGCCTGAACGTTCTCCTCCACGGCGACGGGGGCCAGTCCTTCTTCGATTTCCCGAACCAGGCCGTCCAGGCAGGGCTGATGGGCGTCGTCATCCTCGCGCCCTCGGAGCAGCTCCTCTGGGGCCAGTCGACAGGCCAGCCGCAGGGCCTCGAGCGGCCAGACGGCGTCGCGCACTCGCAGGCCATCAACGATCTCGTGCAGCAGGTCCTCCCGCAGATGGTCGCGTTCAACGCGTCCAACGTCTTCTTCACGGGGGTGTCGGGCGGCTCGCTCACGCTGTCTGGCTTCTTCGTCCCCGCGCACATGGCTAGCTTCGCAGGGACGGGCGTGCTGCTCATGTGTGGCGCCCTGGCCCCGCAGGTCGACTTTGTGAACGCGAGCCAGGTCATCTCGACCACCAAGGTCCACTTTCAGTCCTCGCAAGACGACCTGGCCGAGCTACAGCAGTCCATCCCCCAGTCCATCAGTGCATTTGAGCAGCTCGCTACCGACGCGGGCCTCAGCTCCCAGCAGGTGGGTGCCCTCCAGACCGCAGACAACACGCCTGATGGAGGTCACTGCGAGTTTGATGGGAAGGGCTTCTCCAGCGGCATCCAGCTTGTCTCGAACAGCTTTGCGTCCATCATGCAAGGTGGCAATGGGACGGTACCGGGAATCCCTACGAATACAGTCTTGAAGTCGGTAGTAGGACAGAAGTTGACATTCTCAGGAAGCGGAAACTAGAAGACGGACAGACAATTGTTGAAGAAAATCCCTCTCCTTTTTTTTTCTTCTTGCTTTGCGGAGGACTGTTGTCTGTACAAGTGCTTGCTTTCGCGCGCAAATGTTGAAGTCACACCTTGTCACTCACTGCATGCGCTGAGTAGCTTCCTTGTTCTGTTCTCATTTCAACCTTGTGTGTGTTGCTATCATCTAGCCCATTTCACCCTGCTCTGTCCTGTCCTGTTTGTTCCCATGCCAATCATCCAAACCATTCCTCCCAAACATATGTCTGAATGCCTCTTCTATAATATCAAACAAGGGGCACCTGTTAGCTTGTTATACATGTTGCAAGCAGAGAAGTAAGTTGTGGGGAGGCAGGGGATTATGGGGAGCTTGATGGTGAAGGAGGTGTAGAAGGATCTTGCTTACTCTGGTATTTGGTTGTTGTCTCTTGTAGAAAAGGAGGCTTAGTGACGAGCATTGTGAAGGAACATGACCATTGCCAGTCCTACAGTTGCACCAATGGCATGGACAGGCTTGGATTGGGCAATAGGCCTCAGCACATGGTAGGCCATAAAGCCGCTGGTGGCCATAAAGGTCACGTTTGCGAGAGTACGGCGCGTCTCAGCATCAGCGAGAATGCCAGCTTGTAGGCCGCCAAAGCGTCCAAAATCAGCGCGAATGGCCTGCTGGGAAGGGCCGGCAGAGGAGCCTGGTTGATGATTGAGCCTGTTAGTTATAATCGTATGGCAAGTGAAATTGAGAGTGGAACGGGGGATGGCAGGCGAGAGAGGACGCGATAGTTTGCTTACCCGAATCTTGCGGATCCATTTCGTTGGGAAAGAGGAAGGTAGCAGGTCGAAAGATGGGAGGGGGAATGGGTTCTTGATCAGGATGGTCTGGGTCACGGTGACAACGGTAGGCCTCAATATTGAGCTGCCAAAGACCCATGGTGAGAGAACCAATGGGGCTGGCTGTTGTAGTTCAGTGTGTGAAGAAAGTTGAGGATGGATGACAGGGGTGGCAAAGAAAGAAAAAGAAAGAGGGGAAGGAAATGTCGATAGCATGTTGCAAGGTTGCTGCTTAGTGGTAAGGCACAATGCCAGATATCTCAGTACAACATCAGCAGAACCTGAAGCTCTTGCTGTGTACTGAAGTACAAATGCTATGTTGCTGGTGCTGCTAACAAATTCTATGCCACCTCATGTCCACAAAAAAGCCAGAATGACAGCATATGTGTCAGAGTATTGATGAGTAGATCACAATCTGGGGCCAGCCTTTGCCCTAGCAGCCTTCTCCTTGTCCCTCAAAAGGCGCCTTAAGATTTTCCCACTGGGGCTCTTGGGCACCTCGTCCAGGTACTCGATGCCACCTTTGATCCACTTGTAGGGGGCCTTGTGCTCTTCGACGTGCTTGAGTATTGCCGAGGTGACTTCCTCTTCCGGCTTGCCTGCGAACCCCGGCGCTTTAACGACAAACGCCTTGGGGACCTCGCCGGCGCGGTCATCGGGGACCTGGATCACGGCGCAGTCGGCCACGGCAGGGTGGGAGAGCAGGTGGGCCTCAAGCTCGGCGGGAGCAACCTGGTGACCTAAGTATGGTGAGAAACGGTGTCAGCATTTCTCTTATTCCTCATACGCCCTCGTAGGTAGCTAGCTGAAAAAAGGACCCCGGGGGGAGGGGCGGGGGGGCGTGTTCATGCGCACCTTTCACCTTGATAAGCTCTTTGATCCGGTCGACTATCACCACGTGCTCGACACCAGAAGGAGCCAGCGTCACCAGCGCCTCGTCGCCTGTCCTGACCCAGCGGCCATCCTCGTCATGCACGAAGGTCTCGGCAGTGGCCTTAACGTTGTTGAGGTAACCGAGGGTCGCAGACGGCGATTGTATATAGAGCTCGCCAGGCACGTCGTACTCGGTGACCTCCTTCCCGTCCAGCCCCATGATCTTGGCCCTGGTCGCCGGGCAGACGGAGCCGGAGGACTTGGGCATGATGTCGTGTTCGCTAGACGAGACAGCCAACGTCGCGAGCTCGGTCATGCCTAGATCATACATGTTCAGCACCAGCAGGGAAGCCGCCGCAATTTGCGGACCAGGGAAAAGGAGGGGATGTGGAAATGGAAGAACAAGAAGCAGCGGGAGTCAACCTACCATATCCTTGTGCTACTCGCCACTTTGGATAGAGCTTCTTCATATCCGCGACGGTCTCCTCTCCCAGCGGTGCCGCTCCACAGTAAACCACCCTGACGCTGTCCAGGTTGTACTTTTTACACTCATCGGGACTCCTCGTCATGCGAATAACAATGGGTGGGACCTGGTGGCAGAAAGAAAGTCAGCAGAAAAAGGACAATGGATAGATCGGCGATGCACCTCGAACGATGTGCGCGGTTAAACATCATCATACCAGATATAATGTGTTCAGCTTGAACCGCTCGATAGCAGCGAGGAACGTTGGCATTTCGAACCTGGGCAGCACAATGACCTCGTCACCGCGCCAGACATTGCCGTGCGCCATAATGACGAGACCATAGATGTGGCTGAACGGTAGCAGCCCGAGCGAGGCCTGCAGGTCGATGCCAAACTTCTTCCTCGAGTAGCTCTCATGGGTGGCAAACTGCATCGTGTTCGCTATGACATTCAGGTGAGAGATCATGACAGCCTTGGGCAGGCCCGAGGTACCGCTGGAATAACAGAGGAACGCGACCTGGCGGGCGCCCTGGCCCTTGGCCCACCTCAGCACGTCGAGCTCCTTGGCCTTCTCCCCCTCGGCGATGAGCTCCTCGACGCTCACGAAGCTATCCGCCCTCTCGAAACCCGGCATGCCCATCAGCCACACCCGATCCTTGGGGATCCCGGCAGCCTGGGCCGCCTCGAGGCCGACCTTGAGCTGCGGGCCGCCGACGAAGAGGACCGTCGCACCAGAGGACTTGAGCTGGTGGGTAAGCTCCTGCGCCGAGTAGGCCGCGTTGGCGGGCGTGACGATGCCATTTAGCCTGTGGACGGCATATGCGACCGTCATGTAGTCGATCTGCGGGCAGCCGAGGGACGTCCAAGCAGTCAGCACAGAGTGTGGGGAAAAGGAGAACGGTGGAGGGGCGGCACGCTGCATTGTCGCACAAGCACGTGGTTTCGTTCCTCCATGTCTCAAAAAGAGTCCCGGACAAGCAAAAAACCCAGGTAAGTCATGTGTAATCAGTAGTAGTACGTACCGTGTTGAATGAGAACATGCATGCCACCTTGTCCCACTCGGTTTCCTCGTTCGGCTGCCACCCGAGACGCTTTCCGATCGCGCGCGCGAGAGCCTCGCGTCTTGCGGTGAACTCGCCTAGGGAGAATGTCTTGCCCGTGAGGCCGCAGGTAAATGGATTCCTGCTCTGGGCGGTGGGGTGGCGGCCATGCTTGTCGTTGGTGGTGAATTCGGCCACGGGGATGCTGTCTGGAGGGTCTACGACGCGGTGAGCACTTGGTTTTTTTGGTTTTGTTTTGTTTGACCCTCCCTTCTTGTATCTTCCGCGCGCGACCAATCTTGTACGTGAAAACTAACCGAATGGCAGCTTGGGTACCCAGCTCGGCGGTTCAAAGACCATCTTCACGCTGCTGTCTCGAACCGGCGGTTTTCCCCTCACTTCTCTCTCGCTCGCTCGCTCTTCCTCCTTCTCTTCTTCAGGGAGTCGTCGTCCTGTCTTGTCTTTTTATCAAGGCCAGTAATTGCAGGTAGTAATAGGCCGACAAGTTAGAGAAGCAGATCTGTGTGTGTATTCAGGTTAAGAATAAGAGAAAAGGACCAGACACAGTGGTGGGGGAGAGAGAGAGAGAGAAAGAGAGACGACAAGTCGGAATGTCCGAAGACGCGAGACCAGGGTAAAAAAGACCTCGGTATACGGAGGTTGACCAAAAACCGCCAGCCGCTACACATTGCCGTTTTCTGCCCCGCACCCCCAAGGACCCGATCCAACTTCCTCCTGAATCGCTACAGCCCCCCTGGAGCAAGCAGGTCGGGCCCAGTAAGAAATACCCAGCCAGGTTGCATGAAGAGGGTAGCGCGTCCCACAATGGCGCTGTTCCTTGGACTCCTTTCCCCCTCCCCCATGGAGACCCCAGACTCCCAAGGCTCAGAGCGTCGCGGAGCCGCCTGGGACCTGCCGGCCCAAAAGAGAAATGCTTGAGTCCGCAAACTCCGTCTTCAACGTCAAGTCAAACGTGGTGTTGGTCAGTTTGCTGCGCAGCGCAAAGCTCATGTGTGTGCGGATTGTTGGTAGCAAATAAAAACAGCAATCAAACTGTGATTCTTGTGGTGAGTCGTCGAGATGTCCACAGGACACCATCATGGACCTCTCTGGGTATAAATATCTGCCTCTTCTCCTGCCTTTTCCTCACCTGTCTGTCCTTCTTTCCAAACCACCATCCTCCTCAAGATTCAGACTCCAGATGATAAAACACCTCTCTGCCCAGCCCTGACAGCATCTTCTCTTGCCATCTCACAATATTGAGACCACCGACTGGTTGACATCTTGGCAAATCCTCTTCTCTGTCAATTCCAGCTGGGTGTCCTCCTTCAGGGCTTCTTTTCCTCTTGTCCCTGGGATCAAGGATGATACCACAGCTGCCTGCCATACCAGGACACTGGGGTCCTCCTGCTCAGAATCTGCACCAGTCTTCTACTACGCTGGAGGTATGTCTGCTTCAAGAACAAAATCCCCAGTACTGTTTCTCAAATGCTCTAAATCATGGGGACCTGAACAGACAGAAGCTTCCACAAAAGACGAGAACTCTCTTGATGACCCCACTCGTGTCATCTCTGAATTCTGCCCAAGCCTCCAGGCTGTGTTAACCCCCCTCCCCCCCCCCACCAATTCCCTTCCCTGATCTGTCAGACCTGGAATCTGCTCTAGAATTTTGATCAGGTCTATGGTTCCCAGCTTCTCACCTGTACTCTCCAGAATTTCAGAGAGTGCATGTGTTCCTGTATACTTAATTTTCATGCAGATTCTGGATCCGCAAATTATATGGGGAAGAAGGCTTATAGACAAAATTGGCATGCTTCTTTTAAGTACAAAGTCCATTTCAGGCGGAATCATCATTCAAGTTCTCCAGTCATTTTATAAATGAACAATTCGATTATACCTTAAGTATTAGCTGCTCCAACCTCAGCATGATGATCACCCTACTATAACCTGAGTACTTTCTTCTTTGATGGGGAATCTAAAAATGTCTAGCTCCTCATAGTAATTAGTTCTCTTTCTACTGGCTATGTTGGGGTTCTATACTGTGAGTTACCCCTCGCCGTGCCTTCCTTCTTAGTGCACCTTGAGGGGAGCTCCTTCCTCCTCCCTCCTCGAACAAGCTGTCCAGCTAGTCACTCCTTCCTTCTTGTCACAAACTCTCGCCTGTCACGTTCTTCGACCTGTCCCAGCCCTTTCCTCTCCCACCATCCATCTATCTAACCCCACTTCCCTCCCACCAGCAATCCTCTCTTCTCCTTCCGCCTTCTGTCCTCCAACCACCTCTCCTCTCTCTTCTCGACACCTTTCTTCTCGACAACAATCTTCACCCACCTTCTAGTCTGAACACCAGTTTCAGCATCAACCTTTGGCATAACACAACCAGAAGGTCATCATCATCATCATCATTAAGATAGTCACCACCCACCTGCACCCACCTGCACCCACCTGCACCCACCTGCACCCACCTGCGCCCACCTGCAAACCTGGACATCCTGTTCCAGCACAACCACCAGCATACCTGCGCGCTGATTTGTGATCACGCACCTACTTCCAGTAAGTACCTGAGCATTCAATCTCGATGCGCCAATTGCCAGACCTGGTCATCCAGTCCTCACTCATCTACCTTCCTACCTTCCCACACATCCTAGCCCAGCGCACCTTCTGCATAACGTGCCCAGACATCCCATCCCACCACACACACCAGAGCATATCTGGAGATCTGTCACAGCATGCTAACCAGCACACCCAGACACCCAGTCACAGCCCACCCCTCTTCAAACCTGCCCTGTGATAGCACACGCCTAGTTCTAGTAAGTATCCGAACATTCAATTTTGGCATACCCATCTTCATTTTTGGACGTTCAGTCCTAGCACATCTTCTGCTGCACCTGGACCTTCAGTCCCACCACACCTTCCTCCATACCTGGACACTCAGCCCCAGCGCACCTTCCTCCAGAAGTTTCTGAAAAATCTGCTCAAGCACCCACCTCCACTTGAGCATACCTGCCTTGAACTCCATCTTCATACTTTCTACCTGACCACATACATCCAAACCTTACCTACACACCCACACCCACTTCTGATTGTGCACCCACAAACATCCTTACCCAAGTACATACACACCATTGTGCTAACCAAAAAGTCCACAATGGCGTCACGCGAGCACCTCAAGAGGGCCTGCTCGACTGGATCAGCTTCAGCCTCAAAGCGCTGCAAAGCTGAGCAGGACCTAACCCCCAGCGACAGTGATGGATCAGCAGGCTCCATCACTGTCGATCCTTCCACCAATGAGTCCTATTGCGAGGATGCTTCCATTTACACCCTATCCAGCCCTGTGTCCTCTTCTAAATTTGGCGACGACATGCCTATGACCCCAGCCAATGGCAAGTCCATCACTGCTGCTCCTTCTGTGGACGAGTCTTCTATCGACGAGTCCTCCACCTCCACTGCTGGTACCATTGTCACCTCTGGCGATTCCGAGGTCCGAGTCTACAATCACAACCAAGCTGTCCCAGTCTGGTCTTACAACCTGCAGGCTATCTGTGACAGCCAGGAGTACTACAAAGCCCATGAGAGTGGAACTTACACCAAGCAGCGCTTTGTCCTTGGCGTCCGAACTGGTGGCTATGGTGAGCCTCGAGACATGTTCTCGAGAGACAGCATCATCACTTGCTCGTAAGTCACGACAGCCTGACCCAATCAAGCACAGCAGAAGTGAGAGGCTGATTGTTCTTCACCAGTGGTGGCAATCACTTCGAGGCCAAACACCCCATAACCAAAAAGAGCATGCCTGCTGGACCCAAGGGAACTACCAAGAAGATCCAGATCCGCAAGCAGACCATGCCTGCACAGGCCAAGTACTGGGAGGACACCATGAAGACAGAGAAGTCTGTCCTGGTTGTCATGGGTAAGTACAAACATGTTTCCTCCTGTACCCAACCCACCAGCCCAACTACTGGCACTAACAATGAATCACCTCAATCAGATAAGGAGCACGCCAGCTGGAAGTCAGGTGACATTGACCTGTCTATCATCCCCTGCGACGACAAGGACCGAGCAAAGATTTTCGGCATTGTGCTCGGTCGCTACTACATCACCGACCTCTGGCAGGAGATGGTCAAGCCCTACAACAACCTGGAGTCGTACCCCCTCTGGAAGGTCAAACTTCAGCGCATTGGCAGTGAGAACCCAGTCTGGTCCAAGGACAAGACTGATGACAAGCGCATCTACAGCAAGATCCCCACTTGCTCTGAGCAGGCCTGCGCTACCTGCTCGAAGAAGAGCCCCAAGATCTTCAAGAACATGGAGTGGATCTGCCTCAACCACAAGTGCGACAAATTCTTCACTCACGATGGCGTGAAGCTCAATGGAAACGAGGACCTGGAGTACAGCGAGGACTTCATCAACTGGGCAAAGCCCCTGCCTGCTGACCTGGATGTGCCCACCTGGTATACACCTCTGCCCAATGCTGACAATGCCATGTACGGAACTGAGAAGGGCCAGTTCAATGGCATGGTTTGCCCCAAGTGCAGCTGCTGCAGTCGTCGCAAGCACTGGCAGGGCTGGGTTTGCGAGAACAACAAGTGCGGCTTCGAGCTTCGGGCTCTCTTCCGACCTGTGGCCCTGGACCACATCAGCAGTGAGAACAAGACTCACAGCCTCAAGGTCCAGCAAGACGGCGTCACATTCAATATTGACGAGAACTTTGTTGACAAGACTGTCATCAAGACCAATGACTTCACCATCATTGCATATCTCGTCAAGGACAAGAAGGGCAAGCTTGTTGGAAGCCTGATCCACTCTCGACCCAGTGAGGCCATCAGGTCTGCTGCGAATGGTGCTGATGCTCTCTTTGAGGAGCTTCAGAATGCTGATGATCTCGAGCTGCAGCGCAATGCAGCTCTGCACGCAGGTGGTAAGTCAACCCCATCACAATGTACAGCAGAGGAGCTTTTACTGATCAAATAATCACAGGTTATCGAGAGACGCTGTGCCGACACTTCTCAGTCAACTTTGTAAGTGTCCACACTAACAAGATCACATCACCAAGGTCATGTCTCCTAACTGAATTTAGGGTGTTGCATACAAATTCCGGGTTGATGTTCCCACTCGGGCATTCAAGGATGCACCTCATGTCGTGCTGAAGTCACTTGCCATGCTCACCTTCTACGGCAAGCAAGCTGTTGAGACCACTCAGCATCTCATCAATGAGAAGGGTTCCTATGTCCATGTGCCCTCATCAGACATCATGAAGCCCTGGAAGGATTACAACGAGGAGTTGGTCCTTGGCTATTTTGAGGACAACCGCATCCGTGTAAGCATCAGTGAGCAATGAGTATACACAGGATCCTAGCTAACTCTGAAAAGTGGCATGATGATGGAGAGGAGCAGCTGGATGGCACAGTGACCACTGCTTCCTGTGGCTCCCCTTCTGAGATGAGCCTCCGTCTGCGAGGCGACAAGGCGAAGAAGGGAGCCACAGCTGAAAAGGCTAACAAGGCCAACAAGGCCGACAATGGTCCCAAGGTTGTCCTCAAGGTGCAGCTGAAGCATGGTGATGCTGTGACCATGTGCGGTACCCAGCTCCAGGCTTTGTCAGAGGTAAGCCCATCATCTTACCTTTTTGAATGCAAGAGGACATTCTAACAAAGTAACAGCATGAGGTAACACCTACTGGTGTACGACGATTCGCCCTTACAGGTCGTACAATCAACATTGACCACTACAAGGACCAAAAAGTCCGGGATGAGATGGTCAATGCCAGTCATATCCCTGCGCATGCTGGCGCTTACAAGTTCCAAGGAACTCACCTGGAGCCTCATGTTGACCAGTGATGGCCTACACCACACTGACATTGCTTTTTTCTTTTTTTTTTTCTTGCTTTCTTTTCTGTTTCTGGAAGAGGGACATTTCAACCACTTCATTCTTAACCTTACAATCACAGGCAGGTCTCGGAGGAGGGATGTTTGAATCTCTTTTGATGAGGACTCTATGCACAGGAGAAGGTCTGGGATGAAGGATTTTCCAAGGATCTGGATTTTCACATTTTGCTATTTGAGATGCAAGTATAGGCAGCACATTCACAGGAGACTGCCCCAGTACTTACTTAGCTAGCTACTTAAGCAGTTTGCCAATTTTGGTGCAATTTGAGGCAATAACAAGCACACGACATCCTCAGACAAGTTTCCTGATCTGGAAGTATCTTGTGTAGAAATGTCCCCCTGCTGGCTTCTCCTCTACAGCGTGAGGTTCTTATTTTGGTCCAGTCCCTGACACCAGCAACACCGCACTTCCCAGCTGTCGACGTAGGTCAACCTTTTCCACATCATGAGTATCCTCTACCTCGCCCCATTTGCCTGTCTGCCAGTCCACCTCGAGGCTTGCTACCCTTGCAGCCTCCTCCACACCAAATTTCCTCCTGGCACCCAGCCCCTCTACAGCAGCAATCTCACGAGCAGCCTGGCCAGCAGCGCCCTCACTCCATTCCGCCACCAGCCTTGAAGCACCAAGCAGCCCCTTGCCAGCCAGCGCAGCCCTCTCCAGAGCAGCAAGTTCCCATGCATCAAGGCCCATCACCCAGCCCTGGATGACCTCTCTGACACCCTCCTTCTGGCCTCTGGGCATGATGCTCCCCTCATCCAGGACAGGCTCAATCTCCACACCAGGCCAGACATGTGTGCTCAGGTAGCCAATGATGGCCCCAGCAGTGCGCTCCTGCAGCTCACGCAGGCTGCCCTCCCCCTCTGCCGGTGGCTCTGTGGGCAGTGGGGCCCAGCACAGGAGGGAGTCGGTGTCTAGGTATCTGAGGACCATGTTTGTGATGCTTGTGCGTATGGGGATGTATGTGCTGTCGGTGGTGGAGGTCACAGCATCGTTGGCTGCTATGTCGAGGGCACGCCAGGTCAGGGATGTGAGGGGGATCAGGTGCTGCTTTGTCGCCTGCTGTGCGGAGGTGAGGAGGTCCCACTCCAGGGCGAGGGCGTGGGCAAGGAGGGGCTTGGTGAGAGGAATGTTGACTATTTCTTTGGTTTCTGGGTGTCGGACCGGGCGGGTGTCGAGGTAGATCTGGTAGACACCTGTGTTGGGGCCAGATCTCTTGGTTAGTCTTGCTTGAATCTTTGGGGACATGGCTAGGGAGGGACAAGATATCTGGCTTCCCAAAAAAGACAATGAGAGACAGAGAGAGAGAGAGAGAGAGATGATCAGCTCACCATCCACCTCCTTCACATGGACATCCTTCCAAAATCGCTTCCTCAGAGGCGTCTTGCTCTTGCCAGCACTGCTCTCGTTCCGGATCTCCTTTGCACTGCGCAGCAGCTCAGCCTGCTTCCGCCTCCTCTCAACTTTGGCATACGGGTGTTCTACTGCTGGCTGTGGTGGTTCTGGAGGGGGGCCAGTAGCATAGAAGGGGGCGACATTGGCAGGGTCAGGAGATGAGGCGTGGAGTGTGCGGTGGTGGTGGTGGCATGCCAGAGTCGCTATTGGTGGCAGGATTGAAGAGGGTCTGTTGAAGGTGTTGGACAGGAGCCGTCCTGTGGCAACATGTGCTGAGAGGCTTGGGTTTGGCTTCATCTTGGCTTCGAAGGCTCTATGTCTATGTCTCAGGAAAGGGGAAACCCGAAGGAGCTGGAATGGTAAGATCAGGCGTCGTGGGGGGGGGGGGGAGGAATTATTGCACCCGCAGGTCGAGGCACCCCCTGTGGAGGTGGCAGAGGATGAATTCAGCCCTTGGTGATGAGATGAGTCCTTCCTTTGGCAATTCTAGTCCTGTCTTAGGAAGGGTGGTGGTGGTGGTGGTGGCGGCGGCAGCAGCCTCAAGTTGAGCTGGGTACTCCTTTTGCTGGCGCGCTGTACTCAAATCTTGGACAACAACAATGATGATGGATGTCTGTTGGGATTGGAAGTTTTGGAGCTATAGTGGGGTGAGGATTTCTTTTTCATATGGTGACAGGGATCCACTGGCACCGAACACTCTCTGGAGTACATACAGTAAGTAGCACATCAAAGCTTTGCACTGCAAGATACCGATTGGTTGGCGCTGCAAGGAAGGCCCCCTAGCCCACCCCCAAAAAGGCCCCTAAAATCTGAGCTGTACAACTTGGGGCAAGGCAACTGATCCTGCAGTTAGTGATGGGATTTTCATTCAGCCACAACATCATCAGATGGCATGTCTGATCCTTTTGAGATTTTCATCTCCTTGACTGGGGATGAAGGCTGGCTGTCTGTCTGTCTGTCAAGTCCAGAGACAGCCAGGATTTATTCATCAAGTAAGTCTGCATGCTCTGCAATCCAATTAGACTTGGCTTGACTATCCCTGAAGAACATGAAGACAGACAGCCTCTGCTGGGCAAGTCCCATCAGCCACCTAAGCCAATGCGGCCTCAAAGGAGAGGGAGGCAGCTATCAGAGATGACTGTGTCCTGTCAAAGAAAGTCTGGTAAAAGTGCTGGGTATCATGTGAGTGAGGCAGGCTGGATACATAAATCCTTAATCCTCCTACCTTGTTTTGTCAGGGAGACCACCCGCCCAAATAATCAATCCTCAGCGATTGTTTGTTGGTATATGGACAAGATAATGATGTCTTAAAATATTATACACTAAAGGGATAATGTAGTAAATGAAGTTGCGCCAATACTCCTCCTCCAACAGCCATTCCGAATTTGCCTTTTTTCCCGCCATGGATCAGGTCTCGCCACGGACTGGCCATTCTTTCGTCACTCGAATGCTCCCATGACGACCAATGCCTGATTCCAACTGCGCCGGGTCGGGCATCCTGAGACTTGCAACCCCATGCCTCGCCATGTCTTCTCGATCCGACTCGGACAGGTCCAGCCAGCCACCGCCACTGAACCTCCTAGCAGGAGACACCAGCGTAGACCTACGGTCGGCCCTGCTCGTCCCGGGGGTCCCTTTGGCGTACAGGTTCTGCAGGCCGTAACTCGCGCGGCTGCGACTTGTGCCACCCGTGGCCTTGCTCGCTCCCCTGGTCGAGAAGCCAGACACATAGCGGCTGACGAGCGGGCGCATAGTCGACAGCGAGGCGATGATGATGCCTGTCAGAACTTCTGCTGTCGTCCAGGCAATCACGGGCACCGTCTGGAACGCCAGATCGCTTTCACTGCTTGGGGTGAGGGTGATACGCAGGATTGATACGATGCAGGTGCTATTCTCTTGAATCAGCTGCGGTCATCTCAGGGCCACACACACACACACACACAGAGAGAGAGAGAGAGAGAGAGAGAGGAAAAAGGGGGGGGGGGGAATATATGTGGGGATACGATCACTTACAAAAATCCTAGAGAGAAGATGCCTATGACAGCGTATCTCGATCTTCGAGGCAACGCCAGGCGCCAGATGATGGGTAACGGGAGCAAAAGGATGATAAAGTCCGTCACAATGTTGGACACGCTGTTCATTGTCCGCGTCACGCCGATGGACTGGCAGACGCCCTTGACGGTCTTGTCCCAGGAGGCGTCGACGGGGACGCAGGCGAAAACCTGGACAAAGATCTGGGCGAACTGCCATGCTGTGATGATGGACATGACGCAGGCGTTGAATATCTTTAGCCCACCCCAACTCGTCTGCCGGATGATGCGGTAGAATTGGAAGAACAGGGTCAGCTTTGTGAAGAGAAGGGTGATATTGTATATCACGAGGCCCAGCCATAGATCCTATGGGCCATGATGATGTGTCTAGGTCAGTATGCATGACCCATGATGCGCCGTGTTTCGCTGAACAAAAAAAAAAAAAAGACCAGGCTGTGCTCACTTTGAAGAATGCTTCGTATCCCGAAGGTGGAATCTGATCAAAATGCGACCCGAGACCTGTGCTGATCGCGTGGAAGTTCTGTATTGCCAGAGCCATGAGGCAGGCCTGAAATACAAGGTCGAGGTTGAATATCAGCTGTCTGTGTGTCTATGTGTGTGTGTGTGTGTGTGTTTGTTTGTTTGTGTTTGTGTCTGTGTTCATAGCACACGGTCTTACCCAAGAGACGACGGCGAGATAATCGTCGAGCCATATCTGGTTCAACACGATTTTGCGCGTGTACAGCCGCAGAGCCACAGCCAGGGTGCCCACAATGATGGCTATGATTGCTACAGCCAGAAGCCCACCAGCGTTCCCACCGGGCTTCATGTTGTATTTGTTTGTTCGCGAACGATGCGCTGCTGGCGCGTGCGTGGTGAGATGATGTGCTTGTGATTTTGTGGAGGGACCCGAAAAGCCCGCGCGGGGTGGGCTCAAATCATATCCAGTGATCTCTGTGGGTGTCTCTCTCTCTCTCTCTTTCTCTAAAAAGAATCTCTATCCGGTCTGCTGCGTCGGAACGTGCCTGAGACAAAGCATCAAGGACGAGACATCTGACAATTGTGGGGACCTGACTCTCTAGAAATAGATGTATTCTCTCTATTTCAAAGCTTTTTTCCCCCTTCTCTTACCTATCCCTCGGGCCGCCCTTCCCCTCGTAGGTCGTCTGTACCTTGAATAAGTCCGGACGAAGATCCGGGCTCAGTCGCCGCCAATACGAGCGAGGGTGGCACACACACACACACACACACACACATAAAGGGATGGTAACAGGACACGCACATTGTGCTTCCCCCCCTCCCGCCAGCCATGATTCATTTTATCATGATACTATGTCACCACTAAAACGTGCGTCCGGGTCCTCAATGTCACACAACATCTATCCCAGACCGCAGTGTAGCGTGGAAGAATTGCATTCATCCGGCGGGGCCCTTGCATGCGAACCCGAATTTCTCCACGTTTCCTCACTGGTTGGGGCGCCGGGGTGGGTGGCAGCCGGCATACATCATACAGACAAAGTATAGTAACAAGGCGAGACTAGATATTTATTTGACCGAGACTCGCGCGCGGGAAGAAATGTCCTCGTCGCACAAGGTGATTCCCTCCTCGTATAGCTTGTCTACCTAACACGGGAAGGAGGACGGGGATGGGTCCTCGGCACGTAAGTGGTAGGATGTGGATTGTATATTTAGTAACCAATCAGCCTGCTGTGGTATAGAGAGAGAAACTCGAGGGCTCTTGTTGTACAAACGATTTCGCAATACTCACCGCTGGACGGAGGGTTGCTTTGTAAATCCGGGGGGCCTCCAAAAAAAAACCAAAACAAAAAAAAAGGGCTTTAACATCTTTCCTTTTCTTTTTCTTGCGCACAATGCGGCGTGTGGGCCGCGTTTCAGCCAGAAAAAGAAACCCGGAGTGGCTTCCCCCCTCCCCAGATGGACCACACTTTAAACACATCAGGGGCAATTTCCGCTGCACGTCAACCAAGCGAGGGGCGGAGACTGGTTGAGTCGATGAACAGGTACAGTAGTTCCTGCATGACGCGTAGGTAGTACTATGGTTCCGTACTGAAAAAAGGGCACCCTTGTCAAGTACCTCCTGTTCTGTGCTGTTAAAGGTG